>VZQC01014416.1:2107336-2217715 GCA_009823505.1 Rhizomys pruinosus
TGTGCACCCGTGTCGTGCAATGCCGCGGAGGTCAGAAGAGGGTCTCGGATTCCCCTGGAACTGGAGTTCTCCTGGAATTGGAGTTACAGACGGTTCTTAGCCGCCATGTGGGTGCTGGGGATTGAACCCGGGTCCTCTGCAAGAGCGTCGGTGCTCTTAACCGCTAGGCTATCTCTCCAGCCCCGCAACATGTTGATTTTTAAAAGGTTAGTACACCTAACCTAAAGATAAGAGGAAATCTTTCTGACTTTCTTATGACTTCCCTTTCATGCAGCAGATGCAAAGAGAGAAAAAACCCCAAAGACATCCCTTTATTAAAAGGAGTCATCTCTACTCAAAAGACAGTGGCTTCCCACTTAGTCACAGTGAACTGTTGCTTATTAATAGTCACCAAGCTGAGAGCTGGTTCAAGAAAACATGCACACCAAGACTTTTTTGTGGCTTTTTAATGAGATTGGAGCTGATAGAGATGGGGGACTGTTTTTCTACTCACACATCTCACTTAATACATTTCTGATAATAAATGTGAAGGATTTTCCCATATGCCCTAATTCTCCAAATGACACCACCTCCAATTCAATTCCTTTCAGACATTATCTACCTAGAAACAGCAGACTAAGTCCCATGAGTCTGCCCTTTTCTACAGATGTCAGTCAAAAATCCCAAGTTCTGACCTGTATTGCTGACTGATCAACTAAAAATAGAGGTTTCCTAGACTCCTGGCTTTGCTGAAGCAGCTTACAAAACTTAGGAAAACACTTTCCTTACATATACTTATTATTAATGAGGGATATTAAAAAGGATGCTAATAGCAAGATAGACAAAGAACACAGGGCAAGGTGTGTGGGAAGAAGAGGACCAGACCTTCCGTGTCCTCTCAGAAGACCTCACCCTTCAGGCATCTCAAGGTGGTCAGCTGACCAGAAGCACTTCCTAACCCTGTCCTTCTGAGTTTTTATAGGAGCTTCATTGTGTAGGCCTGCTTGGTTACATCATTGACCACTGGTGACCTTCGGCTCTTCTTTTTCCCCCTGAAGTCTGTGGATCAGGCTAGTAGTCTCGAACTCTAATCGTGTTTGATCCCTCTGATATTCAGTTGTCATCTTGAGGCTATCTAGGGGTCCCCAATCACTAGTCATCTTCAAGAACATTAAAGATATTCTTCACATTTTGGAGATTTCAAAGATTTCTTGGAATGAGTTCAGAGAAATTCATTATTCAGGATTTTGCCCTTGTGGAAACCTTGTATATTATCCTTACATATACTTCTATGCTTAGCCTGCTATACATCCAGCTATATGGTAGAGCCTATTATTGCTTCTAGGCCAGGAATCAATACACTATCTGGCTGTACTGAATGAATACTGTAAGCAGTTGGAACGTAATATAAGTATTTGTGCATATAAGCATACTGAAATGTAGAGATACAATAAAATATGACATAAAACAAAAAAGTACATCTGTCTAAAGCACCTTCTACAAATAGAGTTTGTGGGACTGGAAAGTGTTCTGAGTCAGCAGGTGAAGAGGTGAACAGTGGCTGGGAAGTTCGAGGCCCCAGGACAGCACTATATACTATATAAGCCCTGTATGCTTAGGCTATGCTAAATTTATTTAATTTAATTAATTAATTAATTTATTTATTTATTTTGGCTTTTTCGAGACAGGGTCTCCCTGTAGCCCCAGCTGTCCTGGAACTCACTCTGTAGACCAGGCTGGCCTTGAACTCACAAAGATCCGACTGCCTCTGCCTCCCGAGTGCTAGGATTAAAGGCGTGCACCACCACACCTGGCACTAAATTTATTTTAAAGTGTTGTTTTTCTTCCATAATAAATTAATCTGGGGCTGGAGAGATGGCCTAGCGGTTAAGAGCGCCGACCGCTCTTACAGAGGACCCGGGTTCGATCCCCAGCACCCACATGGCGGCTGAGAACCGTCTGAAACTCCAATTCCAGGAGAACTCCAGCTCCAGGGGAATCCAAGACCCTCTTCTGACCTCCGCGGCGTTGCACGACACGGGTGCACAGACCTGCATGCAGACAGTACATTGATACACATACAGAAATAAATTTAAAAAAAAAAATTTAAAAAAAAAAGTGAAGAGAAAACACACAGAGTGGGAGGAAACCTTCACCAGAGATACATCATACAAAGCATTGATTTCCAGAGTATATAAAATACTCACAAAAAGAAGAAATAAAATAAACGAATCACTCAAAAGACAGAGCAAAGAGCTGAACAGAGACGTCACAGGTGAGGAATTAGAGATGGCTGAGAAACATCTTAAAAAGTGCTCAATGTCACTAATAATTAGGGAAATGCAAATCAAAACCACTTTAAGATATCATCTCACTCTGATAAGACTAGCTAGGATCAAAAAGGAAAAAAAAAACAAATGATACCAAGTGCTGGAGAGGTTGTGGGGAAGGGGGAACACTCATCCACTGCTGGTGGGAATGTAAACTTGTACAGCCACTATGGAAAGGAGTGTAGAGAACCCTTGGAAGACTCAAAATGAGCTTGCCATCTGACTCTGTCATACCACTCCTGGGTACATACCCACAAGACTCTTCTTACTGCAGAGATACATGTACAACTATATTTATTGCAGCTCTGTTCATAATAGCAAAAAGCTGGAACCAACCCAAATGCCCCTCAACTGACGAGTGGATAGAGAAAATGTGGTATATCTACATAATGGAGTTCTTTGCAGCAGTAAAAAAAGACATCATGAACTTTGCAGGTAAATGGATGGAACTAGAAGATATTATGTTAAGTGATGTAACACAGTCCCAGAAAAACAAATGATGAATGGTATCCCTCATCTGTGGATGCTAGTGCCAATAACCCAGTTGTAAATATTTCTTGTGGGGAGTTATGCATATTGGAAAGAACAACAACAACACCAACAACAGAAAAGACTTCCTCAAAGAACTGACTGAAAGCGTGAATCTGGTGGGGTGGGAGCATTGGGAGGGCAACATGGGTCTATATTCAATTAATGTATATTTAATTGATGTGAGTTAAACAGGTATCCAAATTTGACCAATCTTTGTCTACATATTATATAGTATTTTAGGACTTAGTAAAAGTAAAAATGTCTGTACTAAACACCATTGGTTAAAAGGTTTTAATTAAAACGGTAATACATTTAAGCTAATTAGAAATATAAATTGTTGTCCACATTTGTTTTACTTAAAATTTGTATAACAACAACTTTGGGATTAATGTATACAAATGTCCTCTATAATTTTTGTGTTGTACAGTATCATCTTGTAACATTTTCTTTTACCTGTAGGATAATTTAACTTAAGGAATTAAGTTTGCTTCCCAAATTAACAACGTACAGTCAATGATAAACAGCTTGGGTCAATTTAATGAAAATTTACACCTTGATTCCTGCCTATAGGTATGCATACTAGAACTGGCTTTTTGAAATTCATGGGTCAAAAAATAAAAAGCTAAACTAAAAAGCAGGGGATACAGTTATATATTAAACCTTTTGTCAAACTTTTCAATTTAAATCTTAAAACTAACCATGGGAAAAGATTTGCATGTTCCCACAGATCAAAACGTCACCAACTTAATGGCTGAGAAAAAAAAGATACAGCTTTGCATTGTGCAGGATGTACCAAGAAATACCAGCAGAGAAGTTGGCCCAGCTAAACATTAAAAGGAAGAAAAGCTTCAGACTGCTACAGGCATCAAACATCTCTGTGGATCCTATTTGTAACAACTGTTTATAATGAGTCCTAATGAACTTTACCTTCCAGGTGCCACAAAGTTTTAATATGAGAGACTTTCTTACCTCCTTTTCAGAACAAAGAAAAATATGATGGCAATGAAGTAATTCCCTAACTGTAAATTAGAGCTGACTGTTATAGAGGTAATCTCTTATAAAACTGTTATAACTGCTTTCTTTAATTGACTAATAGACATAGGAACTGTGAAAGGATTATTCTCTATTCAGAGCCAAAGATAATACTAAAGTCTTTATAAGGTGTGCAATTAAGCAAAATATATTAATACAGAAGAGCAATGATAGCAGCAATGGATTATTCTGCCAAGGAAATGTTGGCCAGGGGATCCAAGCCCCCTAAAAAAGGTAAAGGCTTCTTGCCTGTAAACTGGGATACCTGCAAGAAGAGAGGCGTAAGGCCCTGCTGTCAAAGACCTGGTGTAAGCATGGGAAAGATGTATTGAGACCACACTTGCAAGTGTACAGTTGGTCTCTGGAATTCCAGAGAGTGTTACCAAAGGCCACTAAACCAATAATGCAAAAATTAGTCTCCTTGAGTCAAGCAAGACTCCTCCATCAGCATCAGCTACACATCAGCTGCCTGGAAATACTGTGCAGCAGTGGCAGCCATATGTCTGTATATCCCAAATCTTATTGGCTAGTAGCTCTCTCCTTGGAGGAAAAATTCACAGCTGATCCCACAAGCTTATGTCCTCTACTGTTTAGGAGATGTTATAAGCCACAGTAAGACCTTGTCATCTTTTACAGAAAAACAATAATTCATGGATTAGCATACCATCCAAACATCTGTGTCTATACCAATGTAACCTACCAGAATAATTAGTACTGTTTTAATGCCTGTATATCTAATTGCTTGTGGTTCATTAGTAGGATTGAAAGGTTATTCCTGGATAAACTGCCAACCCATGAAAGGAAACAGCCTGAACTGATCAGAGTCCAAAATGACATCTCCAGAGAAAGTAGACTGTTTTGCCTCTTTCCCACTTGTGCCCCTTTTCTAAAGCCTAGAGAACAATCTGTGGAAGAGGAGGCATTGTAGAATATAAGGGCTGAAATTGGGGTGAATTGTGAAACTACAGCAATATAGACTGGACACTTATTTGATCAACATAATTGTACATACAAGCCCCCCCCACTGGATGGTGGGAGCCTTGGGCTGTATGGGTTTGGGCATAGCTGCTTGCAAATTGGTTTTACATGAAGGATGCTTGTATTCATTACTTATTACTTATTGTTAAAATAAAATAAAATCAGAAGAAAAAAATAAAAATAAATAAATATAATACTCATGTATGAAATTCTGAAAAAATAAAAAGTTCTAAAAAAATCTAAGACAGGCACTAGAATATGTCTTAGAAAAGGATTCCTTATATAGTTTCAACTTTAGTGCTATCCAAAATAAACTTTTGTAATGTGATGACCCACTCAAATTAGCTGCATTAAGATCCTGTTATAGCTTCCCAAGTTCTCTAAGCGTAAGGAGAGATCACAACTGCGTGTGCCACTTTTGGTCTGTGTGTTTGACAAAACTACCTGTGGTGGCACAGGCTATCTAAAAGGGAAAAAATGTGCTATTATCTGTTTTCTGACCAAGGATCTATAGTCATTTAGACTGGTTAGGAGATGTTATAAACCACACGAAAACCCTGTCATACTTAACAGAAGAAAATGTAATTCATGGATTAACACACCATCCAAACATCTGTGTCTATACCAAAGTAACCTACCATAACAATTAGTACTGTTTAAATACCTATATGTCTAATTGCGTGTGCTTCATTAGTAGGATCAAAAGGCTATATATTATACTGTTTAAATACCTATATATCTAATTGCATGTGCTTCATTAGGAGGATCGAAAGGTTATGCCTGGAAAAGCTGTCAGCCCATGAAAGAAAACAGCCAGAATTGACTAGAGAACAAGACAACAGCTCCAGAGAAAGTAGACTGTTTTGCTTCTCATCCACCTGTGCCCCTTTTCTAAACCTAGGGAACAAGCTGTGGAAGAGGGGGCGTGGTAGAATGTAAGGGCTGCGATTGGGGTGAATGGTGAAACTACAACAATATAGACTGGACACTCATTTGATCAACTTGATTGAACATACAAGCCCCCCCTGCTGGATGGTGGGACCCATGAGCTGTGTGGGTTTGGGCACAACTGCTTGCAAATTGGTTTTACATGAAGGATGCTTGTACTTACAAATTATCACTTATTGTTAAAAAAAATGAAAACAAAACAAAACAAAACAAAAAAGCAGAGAAAGATGCAGAAAAGTTATAGCAGAATGCATGATCTGGGATGGGTAGGGGTGGGGTGGGGGGAAGGGAAGGGGATATATGCCTGAACTCAATTGGAAAATGATGTATGAAATACACAAAGCATCAATAAAAATAAAATAAAATTAGGAAACTATACAGCACATAAAAAAAGAAAGTAGCAGGATAATATAATTGGGAATGATAGTTTCTTTTCATTATGCTAAAATCTTAAAAAAATGTAGACCAAACTGCTGAGCAGAATAATCAGATATAATTCCAAATCATATTTAATTAAAAGTCTTACATTCCACAGAATTCAGTTTTAGTAATTTCCCTAATATTGCACTATGAATGCCCTCTAATATTGCCTAATTTCATAGTAGAAGGTTAGGTCACTGGATATATGACAGTTGTTCTTATAATTATTATGTAATATCTTCTTACACTTACTAAACCCTCCTTTCTATCTCTACTCCTCATCTTCCATGGACAACCACAAATCTCTTCCCATCCTAAGGTGAGTCTTTTCACTTGGGAAGCATTGAGCATATAAATATGTGGTAACTGTGTGCAGAGTTAAATTAGGACAAAGGTGAAAAGAGACAAGAATTGAAAAGATAAGTTGTTAATTGTCACAACAGTTCAGACTTAGGAGACCAAAGCTGATTAGATTTGGCCCCTGATATTATTCTACTTAATGGTACAGTTATACACATGAATGTCTGTTCTCCATGAATAAGGACAAGGGTCATATTTTTAGTGTCTCCACATGTGTCTCAATCACAGGCAATATTCTCTGAACATCTGTCACAAATTGAATGAATGAATGAATGAATGAATGAGAGGATAGATGGAGTAAATGAGACAGGAAAGAAACCATTGTGACTCTTAAGAAATTCCTTTCATGCTGGCTCTGCAACCAAGCAGGAAGGGCATCAGGATCCATGTTTGAAGGAGAACAGAATTATTTTACCATCTTCATTATCGCCACTCTTTCCCTCTCAGTCCTTGGATATACTCCAAGTTGTTGATGTTCCTCATAAAACCTGCTGCCCAGAACTGAGTGCAGGCTCCAGACAGAGCCTGACTAGGACTTGCCTAGGGGGAGCATCTCTTCCAGCAATCTGGAAACTTTATTCTTCTGAACAGAGCCCAGGATGGTTGGCATCTTTCTGATGTCCACATCATGCCTGTGCACACTCACAGTTAATGTCACATCATTTACCACATAGATGTCTGCTCACTTGGCTTCGATGTAGTTTTATATCCTAAATTGAGCTCCTCATGGAAATTTCTATGATGTGCTGAGCCCAACATTTGATTCTTTTGAAATAATTCTGAACCTCTATGTCTTAGTTCTCAATTCTATGACCTTTATTCCCCCACTGAACTTTGCAGCATTCATGTGGAAAGTCTTAGCACCTCCAGTTGATGCAGGGCATCAACTGCAACCCATAGACACAGACTTTCCTGAACAGTAACACCATTTTACAAGCATGATAGAAAGGACATATTCATCTGACTAGGCTTTGCTTTTTTATCCTCAGCCTTTTAGGGGAGAGGTAGAGCATAGTTTCCCCATGGCTCACTGTGAGTAAGGTCTCCTGACTTCTTCTTTGTTATTACTAGAATGCCTATTACTTTATAAGGCATGATCTCCGGTAAATTCCACACTGAGATGATAACCTTTTCATGTTTATTTTTCAGTTACCTTGTCAACTTCTCTTGAAGATCTCTGCCTTTCTCTGACTTTACCATAAATACTTCAGCAAACACAGGATAACATAGAGTAACACAGGGCATTTGGGCACATCTTTGTATATCCTCCACTAAAATCCTATTTCTTGGTCTTACCACTGCTCAGATCTTATTAACGATCCCCAGATACTGGAGAGGAAAGCTGAAATCTGCCCCATAGTCTCATCAGCTCTGTTTGACCTCTCCCTACCAAGTAACTCCAATTTATTCTACTCCAGTTCCTCCAGCCTCTCTCTCTCTCTCTCTCTCTCTCTCTCTCTCTCTCTCTCTCAAATCTCAGAGATGCAAGGAGCCTGCCTGGCTCCTTTCAGATACTTGCTGAAACACTGTCTTTCAGTAAGGCACTTCACAAACACCATCCACACTGCTTCCACAGCAAGTGCTCTCTGTCTCCTGCATTCTGCTGAACGTCTCGCTCCAGATCGTCTCATGAACACATATCATGTTCTCAATTGTTTATTTGCTTTTCTTCTCCCCTCACACCAGACTACAAGCTACAAGCAAGAAGAGAACTAATTCTCCATAATATATGCAATGCCTAAAACAATTCCTGATTCAGAGTAGATACTCAATGAATATTTATTGGTTATAAATTAATAGTAATATAGATGGACAAATGATTTATGTGAGGCTAGATGAGAGAGGCCAAGTCTTTTTTTTTTCTAGTATAGACCAGAGTCTTTCTATCTGCTATTTTTATTTAATTTTTTGAGAAATATGTATATGAGTATTTTATCTACATGACTTCCAAGTCTTTTCATGTCTAGTTTCCTAGTTCTTTCTACTATGACACAATAATTCCCCTAAGCATTTTCAGTCTGCATAAGAACTTAATCACTATCTTTGTGCCTTTAACCCCACTGGTCTACAATATTCATTATACATGTTCTACATTCATTTCCTGTAGAACTGCTCAAATATCAGTGGTCTAAAGCATCCCTTTTTGGGTAAAATAAAAAAAGAGCTTAAAAACTCAAAGACTTGGTCATCTCTCCCTTAAAAATAGCCACAACTGATAAAACACAGAACAACATTCAAATGTATTGCCAAGTTGGAAGGAAATTAAAAGATATGTTCAGAGTCTACCTAGAGAATAATATTGGGCATAAAAATACAGCAAGCTTGGGGCTGGAGAGATGGCCTAGTGGTTAAGAGCACTGACGCTCTTGCAGAGGACCCGGGTTCGATCCCCAGCACCCACATGGCGGCTAAGAACCGTCTATAACTCCAATTCCAGGAGAACTCCAGTTCCAGGGGAATCCGAGACCCTCTTCTGACCTCCGCAGCACTGCACGACACGGGTGCACAGACCTGCATGCAGACAATACATTCATACACATACAGAAATAAATAAATAATTAAAAAAAATACAGCAAGCTTAATGCCAACTGTGAGACTGTCTCAAAAAAAAGCTATTGGCTTCCTTGAAGGATCTACCAATACCTAGTGTCAAGTGCCCATAAAGTTTAAGTTGTGAAGATCTTGGATAGAAAAGAAAAGAAAGTTTAGGGCTTATCAAGGCAAGAAATTTTACAAGCAATAAGAGACCGATATAAATCCAGAACTTCCAAAAGTCTACATTGAGTGAAATTTTAAAAAAATGCCTAAAAATTTAAAGTTCCATTTTATAAAGAGGAAGAAAATAAACTTTGTATTCCTTGGTCATGACTCACCCAAGAGGAGTAAAATTTCCTCTGAAAAACTCTAACTACAAACCAGGCTGAAGGGTAAGAAGCAGGTCCCAGCCTACAGCCTATGCAGTGCTTCTCTGTGCTTGAGTTGTTTAAAGAATTTTGGATTCATAGAGACACTGACTTCTGGGTTTATATGGGTTTCTGGGAGTTGGTGGACTGAGTGGCCACCTCTGAACCAATTAGGCATGTATAGCACCTTTATTATTATTATTAAATCACAGAGCTCAACCCTTGCAGATTGTGTGGATATGATCAAAATCATTGTATAAAATTCTCAAAGAACTAATAAGTGATAGATAGGCTTTCAAACAGAAGCTTTGGGGGCTGGAGAGATGGCCTAGCAGTTAAGAGTGTAGACTGCTCTTGCAGAGGACCTGGGTTCGATCCTCAGCACCCACATAGCGGCCGAGAACCATCTTTAATTCCAGTTCCAGGGGAATCCCACACCCTCTCCTGACCTCTGTGGCATTGCACGATACGGGTACACAAACCTGCATGCAGACAGTACATTCATACACGTACAAAATTTAAAAAAGAAGCTTCTATCATGATTAAATCCAATAATTATACAAGGTATATTTCTGCTTTTTGTATAAATCTAGTGGTTTTGAATTTTAAATTATGGGGGGTCCTAAGAATGTTAATTGGTATGAATGTTCTGTGGAAGTTAGATAGCAAGGAACACCTAAGCAAGAGACAAAACAGGTAAATATTTTTACCCAAAATAAAAGGTGAAAAACCAGTTCACTCTAACCAGACTATAGCAGCAACAGGTAAAAGAAGACTACAGACTGAGGAGCCTCCCAAGCTAGTTTAAATTTTTGGTTAGAACTGCTAGTCAGAAACCTATGATTTCTGACCTCATGTGTAAAGATGAATTGAACAGATTCTCATTGCTTGCAGAATTTGAACCAAGATGGTGCAAGAGATTAAAGCAGTCAGTAGTAAGAAATAAAGCTAAGGACTTGATGAGATAAGTTGGGGGTGACAGACAACTGAAACAGTTGAAAGCTGTAAGGGAGCAGAAGCCATGATTAATCTAGTACATTATTAATAAAACATGAGTGGTGCAGAGCTCGAAGATGCAGAAGAAAATATTGCTGATGAAATAGATGGAAGTCCAGAACTGTCTCAGTCACCAGTAGCCTTCATAGGTCATATGTAATTGCACAAAAGTAGTTTATTTTATTTGGTTCAGTAAATTTCCTATTCTCATGATCACAAAAGCCTAACTAAATTATTTTTCTAATAATCTTGGCTAATCTGTAAAATCATTTCAAGGAGATTCTACTCAGAGGTCCAATCTGCAGAGAGCAGCCCATGGCCCTATTTGTGGAGTCTGTGCTCATTCACTATTCCCCGACTCCTAAGCAAAGAAACTTTATCTCACTTTGTGATATTATAGTTTACTAGCCTCTGTTCATAAAAATGCAAGTCATCCAGGACTCCAGCCATGTAAATAATGAGTTAATGAACAAAACAGCTTAAAGCCATTCCCTCCACATGTATCTTCAGTTATTTTGCTTTCCCTCTGAACATAGCAATGCTACCAGTGATGAGATGAGTAGAAAAGATCAACAGAATGTAGATTCTAAATATCCTTCTCCACCTTTGTTCAACAATGTCATTCACCCTACATCAGCATTCATATATATATATATATATATATATNCTGCTGAGAAATGGAGAATAGGCTTTGTCCACAGACAAGCCTTTGACAGGTTATGGAATCCCAAGTAGTCAGCCCAAAATGAGATATATATATATATGAATATATATATATATATATCAGTTCATTTTTATGGTACCAAGTTAGAGTACTTCTTGTGGTCTAAGAACTATGAACGAAGAACCTAAATCTTGTGCAAGAGTCAGGTAGCAAGGGATAATTATAATATACTATGATAAATATACATATACTAGGACAAGGGTTGATAGTAAATATTTTGGGTTTTGTGGGGATCTGGTCTCTGCTGTAACCATACAACTCTTCCTCATGAAAGCAGCCCATAGACAATATGCAAACAAATGGGTATGGCTGTGTTCCAATAAAGCTTTATTTATGAAAACATGGTTGGCCAATTTAGTCCACTGACCATAGTTTGCCAACCACTACACTGGAGTAAGAACATGCCTTTTTCAATGACTATTTAATGAATATTTAACTTGTTCTTTTTCTGTTCTAGGTGCTATAGTGCAATAGTGACCCAGCCACATGAAAATCTCTTTGTTCATGGAATGTAAATTCCACAGGGAGAGATCAACATTAAGGAAAATAAACCAAATAACAGGTTTGTGAGAAAGTCGAAATTAAAACACAAACAGGAATAAAACTATGAAAACTCAAAGATTGATGTGAAAATTTAGATGGGGCTACCAAAGAAATCTGCACCTTGAAAGTGACTTTGAAAAATGAACCATAAGGAAGTAGGCAAGATTGCCATTCATAGGTCAGAAGGAAGAGGATTCCAGAGGGGCTAATGCCATTGGAAAGATGGAGATGAGACAGCAGAGATGTGTCTAGCAAACCCTATGACAGAGAGAAGGTCAGCATGGCTAGAGTCTAGTAGAACAGCAAAGAAAAACACAAGGCTCCTGAAGGGACAGTGTGAGATCAGAGAGGCCCTATAGAGTAGGGTCATGGTGTTCCTTAACCTTGTGATCTGGGGAGCTGCTACAAAAAGGTGACAGGTTATGAGTTATTATTGCAGGATTACTCTGCTGTGTTGAACATAGACTCTGGGTAGAAGAGCAAGACCAAAAATAGGAGTTGAATTGGAAAGCCTTTACAATAACCAGGTGAGAAGTAAAAGGGACAGGGAGGAGGCACTCAGTAGACAAGTATTCAAATGAAATCAAAAGGCCGTATTCTAGAACCAAGATTTTTCCCAGGAAAGAGGAAGTAACAGTATAAGCAGAGAAGGTTAAGTGAGAATTACCTATCCAAGTGTTGAGTTTGTGAAATCAGGTCCACAGCCATTAGAGGGAGTCCCATTAGAGAAGCCAGAGAAACAGGGACTTCAGAAAATTCTTTGGTTAACAGCTTCTCCAGGGAGAGCTTTGCGAAGGGCGCTGAAGCCTCGATAACTGCCCTCCACCCACTGCCCAGTCTATCTCTGACATCCTGAGAATGAGAGACTGGGTTAGGGAAAGACCTTGGCACATAGTTAACATTTCTCCAGTCACTGAAGTCAGGTATAAACAAGGTTCTAAGAGAAAAACAAAACAAAACAAAAATATAAGACTAATAACCAACAAAATGAAAGAATGGAAACTTTTAAAATCATTCATAAGTGCAACTGTCTTTTGGATCCCTAGGTTTAAATTCTAGGAAGGGATCTCTAAGTGACATCAGTTTAGCTGAGATGGACTGGCAGCTGGCCGAAGCACTAGGGCTACACCACAATTCCTAGGAAAATGCCCAACTACCTTGAATGACTGAATGTGGTTGGGGACTGGGGTCTCTTCTAACATTTTTCTAAGAGGAAATATTTGTATCCAGACAGACCACATGGCTTGCTCACAAGTCTGTATATTGGGCCAAAAAATAACCACAAAGGGAGAAAAACACTCTCCCTTCACACACCTGGGGAGAGATAGTGCACTTAGCCAGGTGAACATAAAAACTGGATTTTATTTCCTTACTGCACCTGTGGAGAAACGAAGGAAACTAGGCAGGGGGCATTTTTACTATCAGGCGAGCCTTCCAAACTTATCTGTAAGTCTTCTCCAGTTGTCCTAGTCAGATGGCATGAGCAGGGAAAACAGATATCACAGCTTGCATGCTTCAGGCATACTGAAACTGAAGGATCAGAAGACTTTCTTGCTCTTCAGTTTTAAAGTGTTTCAGTCGTTTCTTCTCTCCCTGCCCTCTTCTATCCATTACACATATTTTCCTCCTGCCTGTTTTTGTGTTTGGGTTTTTTGTTTTTTTTTTTTTTTTTTTTTTTTTTTTATTTTTTTTTTTTTTTATTTGGCTTTTGGCTGTGTGCTTCAGGGAACTTTGAATCTTAACTTCAAAAGGAACCTATAATGAAGCCTGGCTGATGTTGAACAGACACAAGCCCACTCCACCATTCGTTTGGCTCAAAAGCTGGTGTGTGAGTGAGGAAAGCCGAGTGAGGTCTGAGCACCCAGGGCTCCTCAGCACCAGTCCCTCTACCTGTTCACTCTGATACTGCATGCATCTGTCCTGACTCAAGACACATCATGTCCATGGACATACCAATCTGCCATGACCTGATAGGGCACATCTCAGTCCATCTGTTTAGAGAAACAGACCATATACTAGTGTTCTATGTGTAATACTCTTCCCGTGAACCACCCAGCAACAAAACTCAGGGTTCAGAGCAAGGAACGCAAACATTCCCCGCTCACCCCAGGTTTCACATCATAAATGGATGATATTCTGCTGCCGCCTTTTTAACAGGTCTCAAAGTAGGTAGCTGGATGCTTCCTTCAATTGGGCCTAGCCCTTTGTTTTTATTTGGTGATTATTCTCCTCAACAACAGTATTAGGGAATCTTGGACACAGAAATCAAACAAGAGACAAGCATGCAATTGCACATTGGATTGGACACTTACTTTAATTCTCATGAAGCAAAGAAATATGTTTTAAGAAAATGTTATAGAGAAAAGCCACAGAAGCAATTAGTGACCAAATGAAACTGAAGGCCACAAAGGTCAGGTAAGTCAAGTTCACCCTTAGGATGCAGAGATGCTCTTGACTTAGCTCCCTAGGTCAGTGATATTTGTTATTTTACTGAAGTAGATACTCAGCCCCCTTCTTTCCTGTACCTCTTGTGGACTCTCTCCTGGTAGCTGGGAAGTAGAAATGGACATCTGGCTTAGGCAGCTTACCCTACCCACAAGCCAAGTTCCTCTATCTCAGTAATTCTCTTCCACTGGCTGGGTAATGGATCTATAACTCATATCGCCTCTGACCTGTCCCAAGCCTTATAAATGCTCTCTCTTTGATTGCCCCATCTGGGCTACAGATGTTTGATGCTGGATTCCTTGAGCTCTCTCCTCTCAGAGCCGTTGGGAGAAGAATTCTTTGGGCTGCATTTCTGATTTCTTACCAGGAGTGGTGGGAAAGTCGAATTGGATTTAGAAAGCAAAGAAAATTATTACACACCCATCATCAATTACTAACACAAGTTGCTTAGATCTGTCTATATGTCTGAGCCCTGATTTCCCATTACCTCTCACTGAGATGTAAAGACTCTGACTGGCAGAATAGGCTTGCTTTATAAATGTCTGGCAAAGCATTTGTTGAAGCTGGATCCTTTAAGACTTAAAAAAACAATAGTACTGAAAAATTGAAGTCTGTGATTTAATTGTAATACTGAGGATGCTATACATGGATCCTTTAGTTCAAAGATGGACACTTACTCCACCAACTCCTAGGACCTCATAGAAACTCAGAGATCAGTGTCTGTATGAATCCAAGATTCTTTAAACAACCCAAGCCATGACAGAGAAAAGCACTCTATAGGCTGTGTTCTACTTCACACTCTTCAGCCTGGATTTAAATCCAGAGAATTTAGTTAAAATTTCCAAACCCTGCACTAAGTTGTTAGCACTCTCCTTTATGTATTCCTTTTATTTGGTCCTTTGCTTAGCTTACTGTATCTGGCACATCATGGGAATTTGATAAATGATAGTTTCTCCATTTATTCTTGCCAAGAAGAGTTATAAAAAACATTCAACGTTCTAATAATAAAAATTCAGCACAAAGAACCTAAGGCAGAAGAGAAAAACAATATATAATATAAATATGAGGAGAATTGAAATGGAGAAATACACACTACTTACTGTGTGTCTTCCTTCAGATTTCATCTGTCAAAAGGGGGGAATTTAGGGATAATTAAACCTAAGTAGAAACTGAAAAGTATAAGCGAGTCCTCCTGTGAACAAGGACTAGACATTTGAGGCAATTCACCAGCATGAAAAAATACACAATAAACTTTTGAATCTTATTTTCACTTAAAAAAAAACTTACATCTTTAAAATGAAAATGGACCCGGAACCTAAAAACTTTAAAAGTTTAAAAATATACTTTATAAAACTAAATTAATAAAGGAATTAGAAGGCAAAGTTAATGGAATTACCAAAAAAGAACAAAATTAGCATATAAGAAAAAAGTCAGGAAATAAATAATTCGAGAGATCCATCTCTGGGTGTCTGAGGAAGAAAAAGGCATAACAGAGAAAATTAAAGTGATATCAAAGTAGTCCTTTTAAGAAAACTCTTACAAATACAGGGTATGAGTGTCCACATTTAAAGGACCATCTAGGTGCTCAAAAAATGGGGGTCGGAAGAAGGGGGGCTATCCTAGCTTTTTTTTGTTGCTGTGATAAAATAACCTAACAAAAATCATCTTAGGGGAGAAAGTGTTTATTTTAGCTCAAGGTCCAAGCTGTGGTGTGCCATCTGGGAAGTCAGGACAGTGGGCACCTGAGGGAGCTGCTCACTTCATATCCATAGTCAAGTGCAGAGAGAGAATGAAGTAAATGAAGCTCATTTACTTGCTTCTACTCGACTTTTCTACTCATACTGTTCAGGACCTCCTGCTTAAGAAGTGGTGCCACTCACAGTGAGTTGGTCTCACATCAATTAACTCAATTAAGACAGCCCCCACCTCATCACTTGTTATATTCACAAGCCAACCCAGTGTAGACAATTCCTCATTAAGACTCTTTTCTCAGCTTGTGTCAAGTTGATAATTAAAGCAATCATAGGCCCCCAATTTTATCACAAATCCCATACAGTAAAGGACAAATGATAATAGTCTAAATGCAAAAAAAAAAAAAAAAAAACATAAAATTCATGATTCTTAAAAAAAAATCCATATAAGTGGGGCTGGAGAAATGGCTCAGCGGTTAAGAACTGACCATTCTTACAGAGGATTTGGGTTCAATTCCCAGCATCCTACATGGTGACTAACAACCATCTGTAATTCCAATTCCGGGGGAGCTGATGCACTCTTCTGATCTCAGCAGGCACTGCATACCATGGGTGCACTTACACACATGCAGGCAATACATTCATATACATAATAAAAATAAATTACATGAATATCAGAGGCTGTCCATGGAGGGGATATGCTTTCAGTCCCAGCACTGGGAAGGCAGATGCAAGTGGATCTCTATGAGATTGAGCCCAGCCTCGCCTACATAGTGATTTCAACTCAGGCTAAAAGGAGACCCTGTCTCAAAAAACAAAAACAAACAAACAAAAAAATCATACGACTATTAGAACAGAAGTTAAAGAAAATAAATTTCTTCAAAAGTTTAGGAGAAAATGCTTTCTAAGTAAAAATTTCACACATACAAATGATCAGTTTTAAGGAAGAATAAAAACAGAGAACTCACTTTCAGAGAAAGGTTGACTAAGACATCTTTTCTTAAAAAGTTACTTAAGGATATTTTCCAGTAAAATAAGATAGCAAATTAAGAAATAGTCATTTAATCCAGGACACGGTGGCTCTGATCCAAAAACAGTGAAGTTCCAGAGACAGATAAACAACAGGCCTAGAGATCAATTCTCGGAGAGAACAGAGTGAAGTAGACGGGAAAGCTCTATATATTTTATTTTTTATTTTTTACTTCTGGTCTTTTCGAGACAAGATCTCCCTGTAGCCCTGGCTGTCCTGGAACTCACTCTGTAGACCAGGCTGGCCTTGAACTCATAAAGATCCACCTGCCTCTGCCTCCAGAGTGCTAAGATTAAAGGCGTGTGGCTGGCATGAAAGCTCTGTATATTTTAAAAAGCTTGAAGATGCAAGATGTAAGCTAGCATGTGGGATAAGCACTTAGAAACAATCAAGAAAGAGTAAAAGCAGGAAAGAAAGGAATATAAGGAAGAAAGGAAGAACGAAGGAACAAAGGAACGAAGGAACGAAGGAAGGAAGGAGAGGAGGAGTCAATCAAAAAGTAGTATAATTGGTAAAAAGATGCTGTGTTAGAAGGGGTATTGTAATGGAATATTTTGTCCTATAACACATAATAAGTAACAGTCACAAAATAAGCACATAGTCAGTCTTCTGTAGTCATGGGTTGTGCATGCAACACTGGATTGAAATGGTAGGTAAAAATGTATCTGTGCTAAACATGTACAAACTTTTTCTTGTCATTATTTCTACAACACAGAATTACAATGATTTCCACCCTATTTAAAGTGTATTAGATACTGCAAATCACCTATAAGTAATTTAAAAAGTGTATGGGACATGTGTGTGAGATGCATGCAGATACTATGCTTTTTTAATTTTTTGACCATTATCATTCCTTTTTAATTTTTTTTATTTTTATGTGTATGAATGTACTGTCTGCATGTAGGTTGGTGCACCCATGTTGTGCAATGCCGCGGAGATCAGAAGAGGGTGTTGGGTTCCCCTGGAACTGCAGTTAAAGACGGTTCTTATCTGCCATGTGGGTGCTCGGAATTGAACCCAGGTCCTCTGCAAGAGCAGTTGATGCTCTTAACCCCTGAGCCATCTCTCCAGTTTTTTTTTTTTTTTTTTTAGTCTTTTTGAGACAGATTCTCCACGTAGCCCCAGCTGGCCTGGAACTCACTCTGTAGACCAGGCTGGCCTTGAACTCACAAAGATCCGCCTGCCTCTGCCTCCTGAGTGCTAGGATTAAAGTCGAGTGCCACTATGCCCAGCACTATGCTTTTATATAATGCACTTGAACATCTCCAGAACCTGGTATCCTTGAGGGTCCTGGAACCAATTCCTTCAGAATACCAAGGGATGACTATTAATGATTCAATTAAAAATAACCGTTGAACAGAGAAACGAACAGGGGAGACAAGGTAAGAGAATTAAGCTCATTTAGGATCCTAAGAGCAAGTTGGTAGATAGATAATGGTTTGAATTTAGAATTTACCAAAATAAATAATTTTGTGATGTAAAGGTAATTACAAGAAGAGAGATCAATGAACTAAATATGGTGGCCTGTGGGGTTCAATACTAGAGCATAAAGAAGAAAGGGAGTTGTGGACTGCTGTTCCTTCTTTTATTTTAAATATGATCTGGTTCTTTACATATGAGGATTTAGGTTTGAGGGGATGGTTTAGTCAGGAAAGTACTAGCATTGTAAGAATGAAGGCTTGAGTCCAATCTCCAAAACCCAAATGAAAAACAGCCAGACCTGGTGGTTCGTGTGTGGATTCCAGAGCTGGGGAAGTGGAAACCGGTGCATCCTGAGGCTTGTTGTACAGATACCCAGATACACTCAGCAAGTTCCAGGCCAGTGAGACCCCCACGGCAAAGACAGGGAGACAGAACCTGCAGAACACCTAAGGTTGTTCTCAGTCTCCACATGCATGTGCACACATGAACCTACACACATGTGTGCTTATGCAAGCAAGCCCCCACAGATGTATGCACACACATAAAAAGAAATAAACATAAACATTAACTACTGTGACTTAAATATTTTTAAGTTGTGAATGCTTAATTATTTGGGAATGGGGGATTAGCTTAATTGTGTTTAGCATGATCAAGGCATTGGATTGAATCTCCATATCCCTCCAAAAGTAGAAATATTTCCTTTAGTTACACAAAGCATCATAGGTCTGGGTCAACGAATGCAATGGGATGGGCTACTGTTGGTAAATCTGATCCAGATAAGGGTGATTCTGTAGAAATTCAGAAAGAAAAAAGCCCATTCTGAGGACAATGATGTCCTGGTACCTTGAAAAACTGTTGCAGTGACTTGGACATAGTTATAGTTTGAATGTGACCTATCCCCCAAATCTAGTATGTCAAAGGACTGGTTGTAAAGTGATAGATTTATTTGGAGGTGATAGATCCTGGGATGGGAACTCTGATTTCATTAATATGAAATTAATATGCCGATGGAATCATAATTTAATGTCGCTATTGGGAGATGGTAGAGGTATAGAAGTTGGGGTTACTTGAAGGAGATGGGTCACAGAGATATGTCTTTAAAGAGGATCTTGTTCTCTGGAACTTCTCAGTCTCTCCACTTCCTGGCCATCATAAATTAAATAGCTTTCAATCATCATGATGTATCACCTCACCACAGGTCCAAATACACAAAACCAAGTGACCCTGAGCTAAAACTTCTGAAAGCATAAGTCAAACTAAGTATTACCTACTAAATCATATCCCTCAGGGATCTGTCATGGCATCTAAAGTCTGTCTTCCAAAAGTCCATATTGTAAATGATTGATCCCCAGGGTAAGACTATTGGGAAATGATAGAATATTTAGGGATTCAAGTCTAGTAGATGGTTCTTGAGTAAGAAAGGATGTACTATCAGAGGGGATTATGGGATCCTGTCATCTTCCTCTTCTCTGACTTCCTGGAGCATGAGGTAAGCAGTTTTCTCTGATACACAATCCTACCATGATACATTGCTTTATCCACCAGAGGCCCATAGTGAAAGGGCCACCTAAATTTGGACTGGTACATTCAGAAAATTAGCCAAAATAAGCTTGTTTGCATTTTAAGATAATTGTTCCAGGTGTCCCGTTATAGTAACAGATATTTGACCAACCCACCTGCTTCCTCAGTTAGAGCATTGTGTTGTTACAAAAAGCTAAGGGACAAAGAAAAACTCTCCAAAGAATCTTAAGAATTGTGAAACACAGCTGTCAATGAGGTCTAGCTTCTGTTTAATTTAAGGTTATCAAAATCTAAAACTCAAACCCAAACAGAATTTTCTTTTCCAAATATCTCAGCAATACAATCAGTATTATTGTATAAACAAAGACTACCCATTTGTCAACTTTAATAGTAATAACTAAAATTAGTTTGGAACTGCTTATGTACATTGAGAACTTCAGAATTACCAAACACTTTCTTATACCTTGTTTCATATGATTCACAAAACAACCCTAGGAAATAGATAATGCAAAGTATTTTATTTATCACCCCCATTTTATAAGCAAGATCTGTGTACATGTAGACCTAGAACAGAAGCAAGGGCTTCAGAATTCAGCTGTGCTTCCTAACTCTAAGTCTGACATTCACTTCTCAATATCATGTACCTGAACTACAGGCCACACAGATAAGATTAGCAGACACCAAGAAGACTGTTCAGAGAAAGGAATATAATGAACTACTTATAAACTGTATCCAACAGGAAGAAAACTATACAGGTAGGTGGGAGCTGAGATCCAGTCTCTCCACTTCTCACCCACTTTGTACTTTAGCTAAAGTGAGTTGCCTTCACTTTTCATGATTAGAACAAAGATACTGGTTGTACTAGGGGCACTCTGTCGACACGACACACAGACTGAGATATTAACCACCTCTGTCTTTATTTCCTTGGCTCTCTTTCTCTCTTATGCCCCTGACCCCTGAGTCAGTTACCAAATGAGATATTTCTTATTGATTCTCAGAACAGAAGACACAGATTATGGGTTCATTCATCAAAATAAACATGAGACAGAGAACTGTGTCAGCCATTGCTCAAGGCCCTATGAATACGGTAGCTAACAATGCAGGACCCAATCTCATGGAGCTAATATCCCAATCAGGGCAAGATGGACAAACTTACAGACACAGAGGAAGAATCATAAGTGTTGCACAGGTGGTTAAGATTAGTTGATGTTACATGATCGAGTAGCTGTTTTAGGTTGGGGGCATCACAAAAAGCTTCCTCAGGAACTAATACTTGACTAAATATTTCAATGATGAGAAGCCCAAAAAGGGGAGACCAGGGAAAAGAGGATTCAATGTAAAACCTAGGGAGGGGCAGGAGTGAAGGCAGCAGGAAGAAGCTAAATTTTATTTAAACTGAACCAAGCAGAGTTGGGAGTCCACTGTGTGGAAAGGGGCACAGTTGGGGAGTCCACTGTGTGGATAGGGGCAGAGTCAGGGAGTCCACTGTGTGGATAGGGGCAGAGTCAGGGAGTCAACTGTGTGGATAGAGGCAGAGTCAGGGAGTCCACTGTGTGGACAGGGGCAGTATTTGGAGGAAAAAGCTGGAGAGGTGGTGTGCTGGATAGCTTTAGTGTCAACTTGACACACCTGGGTTGAGGGAGCCTCAGTTGGGGAATTGGCTCCATTGGATTGGCCTGTGGCCACATCTGTGGAGTATCGTCTTGATTGTCAGGCAATGTGGGAGGGCCCAGCCCACAATGAGTAGTGCCACCCTGGGCAGGTTGTTGTGTAGCATATAAGAAGGCAGGCTGGGCTTGAGCCAGGGGAGCAAGCCAGTGAACAGCACTCCTCCGTGGCCTGTGCTTCAGCTCCTGCCTCCAGGTTCCTGCCCTGAGTTCCTGCCTTGGGCTCCCTAAGTGATGAATTGTGACCCGGGAGATGTAAGCTGAATAAACCCTTTCCTCCCCAAGTTGGTGTCGGCCAGAGTGTTTTGTCACAGCATTGGAAGACAGACTAGGACAGGTGGGAAGTAGCCAAACTGCAGCAGATCTTGGAGCCAGATGAGGGGCTAAGATGAAGGTGAGAAGAGAAATATCTGATTTGCTTTTTCAAAAGTTCCTTCTGGATACCATGTAGAGAATGGAACTTACTGGGGGAATCCTAGACTCTCGTCTCTGAAGAGAGACTAGTATACAATGAAATCATTGACCTGCTCAACACCACAGAAAATTCATTGCTTTGGTAAGAAGCCCTGTGAGCAGGAAGGATGCTCACACTGGACTGGTCCTGGGCGGCCCCTATCACTGCTCTCTGAGCTTCTCCTTGAGGATTCCCTGGCCTCCCTGGGAGAAGTCTTGGGCTTTCTTGTGCCTTAGATTCCTTACAAAAAAATCCCTACATAAGGTCTGTTCCACAGACTCTGAACTCTGTGATTGTTGAGCCTTATTTTAGGCATTCCCCCGTCCTTCATCACCTCACATACTTCCTTAAAGCCCAGTAAAGTCTGGTGTGGGAAAGAAGATTTTCTAAAAATGCTTTATTTATTTATTGTTTTTATGTATATGAGTATATTGCCTGCATGTAACTGTAGCCAAGCTGTGCAATGCCTGCAGAAGTCAGAAGAGGATGTCAGATCCCATCACACTGGAGTTACAGATGGTTGTTAGCTGCATGTGGGTGCCAGGAATGGAACCCAGGTCCTCTGCAAGAGCAGTCAGTGTGCTCTTAACCCTGAGTCAACTCTCCAGCCACAAGAAAGAAGACTTTATTTAGGGACTGCGTGAACTCCTTTTGTCTCTAGGAGTCAAAGGAATGAAACAATATTAGAAATTCACCTTGTAAATAGGACACTCCAGACCTCAGTCCCTTACCTCTTGGGTGAGTCGGGGTCAAAGCAGGTCTTGCGCACATCGGTTACTTCAGGATCGCAGCAGTCTCCATCATCAAAATCGTTCAGCATGTTGTTGCACTCCACGTGACAGAGCCCATCCCTGCGATTCCAGGAGTAACAGCGGCCCTGTAGGCGGCAGTCTCCTCCATCGTAGCCAGTGAGTGGGTGTTCACACTCGGGGTCACAGTGATCATTGCCAATCTTGCTGGGCTCACAGTTCACAAGCACAACCCGGTGGCGCAGGGTGGAGTTGTGGACCGGATGGACACTCATCTGCCAGCTGATGTTGTAGCGGCTGAAGGCTTGGTTCAGGGCCTCATGCTGTCTGCGGATCTGCTCGTCACTCACTATGGGATGTAGGCCCTCATCGTCACAGACGTTCACCACTTGGTAGCGGATCACTTTCTCTCCTCGAAGGGGTCCATGTCTGTTGTACTGGGAGATCAGCTCTACATTGTCACATGCTGTTTGCCCACAAGGTGGAGGCTGCAGAGGAGACAGAATCTCAGGATGTGTCTCAGAGTCCTGGAGAACCTCCAGCCTGGGATACATCTCATCTCTAAAAGGGGCCCACTGTTCCTTCAGAGGGTCAAAGGTGGCTGTCAGTATCAGGTTGGTTAGGTCCTCTGTTCCATTTGGATGCTGTGTACTATGCTGGAGGTGGGATTGGGAGAGGGCAGTGGACCAGATGACCAGTGTGCCCAGGTATCCACGGAAATAGTGCCCATCTTCGGAGTTATCTCCTCCCAGGAGCAAGGAGCGGCATGATGCCATGAAAGGGCTGTTCAGGGGGCCCGACTGGTCAGAACTACTAGCCACCCGAGTGCCATCCACATACAGAGCAATGCTCTGTCCATCGTAAGTGGCTGCCATGTGAGTCCACGTGCTTGGCTGGTAGCGGCTGTGACCAGTCACAATGGTTGCTTTCTTCACACGGTCGGTTCGGAGGGAGAAGAAAAAGCGAGCATCTCTTCTTCCCTTTTCCTTCCCTGAGCGGATCCCCAAGGCCCAGCCTTTGTCATTGACTGTATGGGAACAGTTATCAAACACACCTGGGAAAAAAGGAAGAGTTGAAGGGAGAGAGACCAGATACAAAGGGAGTGGAAAAAGAGAGAAGAAAGGCCGTGTAAATAGCAAGAAACGTAGGTTCCAATCCCTACCTGGGCTGCCTGTCCATATCCCATATTAGATCACCTGGCAGTTTCCAGCAACAAATGGAAGGTGATTGAAGATTCCACTCAATTTAGCAAATTCTGGAGTTTTAAAATAATCAAGGTGGAAGCTGGGAAGTGGACAACCAACACAAATGATGCCTGCCCTCCGTCGTCACTTCACCGCAAACACTCTTCATAGTCACTGCCTTCCCTCTCTGACACTGGCTTCTTTGTACTTCCTCAGACACTACAAGGGCAGCCATAGTCTCTCAAGAGGACAGTAATCTTCCACACCCCAAAGTGTACTATCTTTCTTGAACATTAAAATGATGATTCTCTTTAGGAAATAAGGAGCTGCTGAATCAATGAGTCTCTCAGAAAAGACTATAGCATCCAAACATCACTCCTAACCCACTGTCCCCTCTAATAAAACTGTGTCCCAGAAAATACAAAATAGCATTGGCCCTGTGATCCTCAACTATAAAGCAAGAATGTATGAAAATGATCATTTTCTACCCAGTGACACCTGCCACAGAGCACAAGCAGAACTTTCCACATAAATGAGATCCCAGCACACACTTCCCTACCATCTTGCTCAGAGCAGGCTCAAACCAATAAACACATTTGAATAAACAAAGGAGATCATTTGTCAATACTAGTTCATTAAGATAGGGGCAGCAAGAAGCATATTTGGGAGGAGGACAGGGGACAGGACTCCAAATGGAAGGGAACCCTTGGGCAAGGTGGAGTCCTTGAATGTTCCCAACACCCCTCTTGCTGAGTACTTTTTCCCGTTTGTAGTCTCAAGAGAATCTTTAATTATAAATTACATGAAAGCATTACATTTACACAGAAATACATAATATAATAAACATTTCTTGACTTGAATGATTGATGGAGAGGCTAAAGATCAGGTGCCTGGGGTTAAAGAATCCTTCCTCCCCAGACTGTTAGACAATAATTTTAAGTATTCCCTGACTTTCTATATAATCCAAACTGACAATACTTGTTTATAGATCACCTGAATCTATTTGGCAGATGGCTCCTCATTCTTTTTTTTTCCTCATTCTTATGGTAGTTAAGTGTTTTAAAAGTAACTGTTTTCATAAGTGGTATAATATGTTCTCTTGTCTTTAACATAAATTGATAACTTGTAATTTTAGCAATATATGTTAGTTTAAAAACATGGCTCCTTCTCAACACAATGATGTAGGCAATTAAACTTTGAAGAACTGGTAATAACTAGCTCCAACACAATGGAGATGTTCCAGTTTGGGGGATTTGTTTTTGGCTTTATTTTTGTTCTTGTTCTTACGGTGCTATAGTTTGTCTGTTAAAGACTTTTAAGACACACTTCTTTAAAAAAAAATCCACATATGGGGGGTTCATAAAGAAGATATACCTACTCTAATGAATATTAAAATGGCTCCTCTGATTCATATTTTCTTCTAGTTTCACATATTTTAAAAAATGTTCTGAGATCAAGATGGCGGCTCTTGGAGAGGCAGACTTGGCATAAGCAGCTGAGGCAAAATCAGGGGAGGAGGACCTAGGGGCTCCCATGAGCACTGGGGAGCACTGGAGGTGGCCCGAGGGCATTTGGACCCATGGTGACTGTGTGGCCCAAGGGTGTTGGGAGACAGCAGAGACAACCCTGGCAGAGGCTAGGCCTCCCTCCAACTGGACCCAGGTACAGACCTTGGCAGCTGGCCCTAGAAGGCTGGTGGGTGGACCATGGGTGGCATGCTGGTTCTGTGAGTGCATCTCTCTGGGTGGGTGACTGGGGCTCCCCTCACTTTGGTAAGGGGAACTCAGCTGCAGAAAGCAGCAGAGGTGCTGTAATCTCTCTGCCCACAAGGCTGGGAGCAGCTGGGGCCCTTATGTTGTGGTTCCTCAGGCCTGAGGGGTTCAGCCAGCGGAAGTGTTATATAGCTCCAGGCACTGGTGGAGCTACTGGATGGGTAAGGGGTGCTGGTCTCTCCAGCACAAGGCTAGAGGTGAGAGCTTGAAGCCTAAACCACACCTGTATGTCAAATAACAAGACAATGAAAACACCTGAAGAATATAAGCAAAGTCAGTCTTCAATCCAATAAAAAAACACCTGAGCTTCAGAATAGAAGAACAACCAACAAAAGAAACCCAAATGCCAAAAGCACAGTAAAAAAAAAATAAATAACATGAAACCCCCAAATTATAAGCTTCCACCAAATACTACTAGTCTTATAGAAGAATCCTATAGTGAGCACTCCCTGGATGTAATTCAGGGTATAGCTCTTAAAAGAACCATTATAAACATGATCAAAGAAATCAAAGAATTTAAAGCACACACATACAAAGAAATTAAAAACTAAAAGAAGACAGGGGTAAATTAAAAGAAGATAATGATAAACTGTGGAATGAAATCCCAAAAGATATAGAAACATTGAAGAAAATTCAAGCTGAAATGAAAAAGGAAGTACAACACTCCACAAACCATTTGGAAAGGATGGGACAAAGCTTCAATAGCAGAATAGATGAAGTAGAAAATAGACTATCAAGACTAGAAGACAACATGGAAAAACTGGATGGATCAAGCAAAGATTATGAAAACTATTTTAAGCACAAGAATGGAATAACCCGGAACTATGGGACAACATGAAAAGATCAAACCTATGCATCATAGGGAGAGAAGAGGAAGAAGAATCACAGGATACCAGAATTGCTCAGATCTTCGACAGAATTGCAGAAGAAAATTTTCCCGACTTAAAGAAAAAGATACCCATACAATTACAAGAAGGATATAGAACACAAAGTAGACAGAACCAGAAAATCATATCATAGTAAAAGCACTGGATGTTCAAAACAAAGAGAGGCTACTGAGGGTGGCAAAAGAAGAACAAGTCACTTATAAAGGAAAACCTATCAGAATTACAGCTGATTTTTCATTGCATGAAGGCCAGAAGAGCTTGGTCTAAAGTATTTCCAGTTCTAAATGACTATAGATGTCAACTGAGAATATTTTATCCAGCAAAAATGTCAATTATAATAGAAGGAAAAAGGAAAATGTTTCATGTCATAAATGGACTGAAAGAATTCTTGTTCAGAAAGCCATCGCTTCAGAGAATATTAGAAGCAGTACAAAAAGCAGAGGGTAGGAATGACTATTACCAACCAGCAACAGAAAATACTTAATGAATTATGTAAATAAAAACCAAGGCAAGAATGCACCAGAAATCAAAATGATCAGAATAATAACTTAAAATAGCAATGGACTGAATTCTAAGAGACACAGACTAGGGGCTGGAGGGATGGCCTAGCGGTTAAGAGCGCCGAACGCTCTTGCAGAGGACCCGGGTTCGATCCCCAGCACCCACATGGCGGCTCAGAACCGTCTGTGACTCCAGTTCCAGGAGAGCTCCAGTTCCAGGGGAATCCGAGACCCTCTTCTGACCTCCGCGGCATCGCACGACACGGGTGCACAGACCTGCATGCAGACAATACATTCATACACATAAAAATAAATAAATAAATAAAAAATTAAAAAAAAAAGAGACACAGACTAATAGAATGGATTAAGAAACAAAACCCATCTCACTTTTAAATAGAGGCATTATCTCAGGGTGAAAGGATGGGAAAAATATTACAAGCAAATGGTACTAAGAAGCAAGCAGGAGTTGCTATTCTAATATCAAGTAAAATAAATTTCAAACTAAAACTAATCAGAAGAGATGAAGAGAGTCATTTCATTCTTCTCAAAGTAACAATTAACGAAGAAGATATTACAATCATTAATTTATACACGCCAAACTCAAGTGTGTCAAACTTTATAAACACAATTTTATAGGACTTTAAGGCACAGACTGACTCTAGTATACTAGTAGAAGGGGACTTCAATACCCTACTGTGTCCATTAGACAGGTCAACTGAACAAAGAATAAACGGAGAGACATTTGAACAATATGATACACCAAATGGACCTAACAGACATCTACCAAGTATTTCACCCAAACACCAAAGAATATGCCTTCTATTCAGCACCCCATGGAACCTTCTCCAAAATTGACCACATACTGGGACATAGAACAAATCTCAACAAATATTTAAAAATTGAAATAATTCCATGTATTCTATCAGACCATAATGCAATAAAGCTCAATATCAACACCAAACGAAGCCTTAGTAAATATATAAGAACTCATGGAATTAAACAATATACTCCTGGACAATGAATGGGTCAAGGGAGAAATCAAGAAATAAATAAAAGTATTCCTGGAATTAAACAAAAACAACAATGCAATACAACAAAACCTCTGGGACATTTCAAAGGCAGCCCAAAGAGGGAAATTCATAGCTCTAAGTGCCTACATTTAAAAAACAGAAAGAACACAAATAAATGACTTATTGTGGCAACTCAAAATACTGAAAAGACTACAACAAATACTCCCAAACCTAAAAGACAAGAAATAACAAAAATCAGAACAGAGATTAATGAAATAGAAAGAAAAAAATACAAAGAATCAATAACTCCAAGATCTGGTTCTTTGAAAGGATAAACAAGATAGACCTAGCCCAGCTAACGAAAAGAAAGAACAACTCCAAATCAATAAAATTAGAGATGAAAGGGAAAACATTAACAACAGATAATAAAAAGATCCAGAACATTATGTGGGAATACTTTAAAAACCTATACTCTACTAACTTTGTAAACCTAAAAGAAATGGATGAATACCTGAAATCATGGGACTCACCGAAGCTCAATCAAGAAACAATTTAAACAAAATCATAACATATAAGGAAATTGAAACAGTAATACAAAACCTCTCAACTAAAAAATGTCCAGGCCCAGATGTATTTATAGCAGAATTGTATCAGACATTTAAAGAAGATCTACAACCAATATTACTTAAGTTATTTAAAAGAATAGAAGCAGAGGGTAATCTCCAAAATTCCTTCTATGAAGCCAGCATCACTTTAGTACCAGAACCAGGAAAAAACACAACTAAAAAAGAAAAATATAGACCAATATTCTTAATGAATATAGGTGCAAAAATTCTCAACAAAATCATTGCAAATCGCATACAGGTACACATAAAAAAGGTTATTCACCGTGATCAAGTTGGTTTTATTCTAGAGATGTAGGGATGGTTCAACATATGTAAATCACTCACGTAATGTCTTAAATTACATAAATGGACTCAAAGATAAAAACCACATGGTCATCTCAATTAATGCAGAAAAGGCTTTTGATAAAATATAACATGCCCTGATGTTTAAAGTCCTAAAGGGAATTGGACTGGAGGGAACACTCCTAAACATAATTAAAGCTATATACAACTAACCCAACATCATCTTAAATGGAGAAAAACTGGAAGCATTTTCCTTAAAGTCAGGAACTAGACAAGGTCTCCCACTATCTCCCCTCCTTTTTAATGTAGTGCTTGAAGCTCTTACTGCTCTTCTAGAGCAGTAAGACACAGAGAAGGAAATTAAAGGAATACTAATCAAAAAAGGGAAGGTCAACATATCCCTTTTTGGCAGATGACATGATATACCTAAGAAATCCCCAAAACTCCACTAGAAAACTCCTAGAAATGATTCAGTAAAGTTCCAGTTTACAAAACTAATCTACAAAAATCAGTAGCCTTCCTATATGCCAACAACAAGCAATTGGAGGAGCACCCGGAAATCCTTCCATTTACAATAGCTACACACACACACAAATATTGGAATAAATTGACCATGATATTATGGATCTTTACTATGAAAACTTGAAGAAGATTGAGGAAAATATCAGAAGAGGGAAAGATCTCTCATGTTCATGGATTGGAAGAATTAATATAGTAAAAATGACCATCTTTCCCAAATTAATATCTATTCAATCAATCCCAATCAAAATCCACATCATGGAATTAGAAAAAAAATCTAAAATTCATATGGAAAAATAAAAGACCCCAAACAGCCAAAGCAGCCCTGAGCAAAAAGTGTAATGCAAGGGGAATTACTATACCATATTTTTGTCTCTACTACAGAGCTATAGTTATAAAAACCATGGTACTGGCATAAAATAGACCCATAGATCAATGGAATAAAATTGAAGACCTAAACTTGAGTACATGTAATTTTCAGCACCTTATATTTGACAAAGGCGCCAAAAAACACTAAATGGAGGAAAGGTAGCATCTTCAACAAAGGGTGCTGGCAAAACTGGATTAGCACTTGTAGAAAAATAAAACTAAATCTCCACCTTTCACCTTGCACAGAAGTCAACTCTAAATGGATCAAAGACCTCAATGTGAAACCTGAAACTACGAATATGTCAAAAGATAATATATATAGGCAGTAACCTAAAACATATAGAAATAAATAAATAATAAAATATTAAAAAAAAAAGATGTTGTAAAAGTCTTTCTAAATCTGATAGCAGTTGCTCAGGAACCAAGATCAAGTGGAACCTTATTAAACTAAAAATCTTCTGTATCGTAAAAGAAACAATCAACGAAGTGAAGAGAAAACCCACAGACTGGGAGGAAATCTTCACCCATCTGACACAGGCCTAATATGTAAACTACTCAAAACAAAGTTCCAAGAAAATAAATGATCCAATTAAAAGATGGGCTAAAGATCTGAACAGACACTTCTCAAGAGAAGAACTTAAGATGGCTCAGAAACACCTTAAAAACCGTTCATCATTAATAATTAAGGAAATGCAAATAAAAACCACATTATGATTTCATCTTACACCAGTAAGATTAGATATGATCAAAAAACAAACAACACTAATTGTTGGAAAGGTGTGGAGAAACAGGAACACTTGCTCATTGCTGGTGGGAATGCAAACTCATGCAGCTCCTATGGAAAGCAGTGTGGAGAACTCTTAAAAGACCTTCAAGCCCCGCCCCCCAGCTGGATGGTGGAACCCTTGGGCTACGTGTGTTTGGGCACAACTGCTTGCAAATTGGTTTTACATGAAGGATGCTTGTACTCATAAATTATTACCTATTGTTAAAAAAATAAAGGGAAAAATGAAAGAAAGAAAAGCAAATAAAAAAGACTAAAAATGAACTACCGTTTGACCCAATTATACTACTTCTAGGTATATACCCAAAGGATGCATCCTATAGCAGACATATGTCCACAGCCATGTTTATTGCTGCTTTTTTTCACAATAGCAAGGAGCTGGAAGCAGCCCACATGCCCCTCAACTGATGAGTGATAATGAAGATGTGGTACATTTATACAATGGAGTTCTATGCAGCAGTGAATAAAAGTGACTCAATGAATTTTGTAGGCAAATGGATGTAACTAGAGGCTGTTATGCTGAGTACAGTGACACAGTCTCAGAAAAACAAACGACATGTTATCCCTCATTTGTGGCTTCTAATACCAAATCTCTATATGTAAATTAAAAAGAGTAACCGATCAATAAAGATGACATCAAAATAATTGCCATTGCCATAGATATACCTTGATAGATAGATAGATAGATAGATAGATAGATAGATAGATAGATAGATAGATAGATGATTGATAGATAGATAGATAGATAGATAGATAGATAGATAGATAGATTCGCAGCTAAGATTTAAGATATTGTAAATATGAGAACAGTTAAGGGATGAACTAATTTCAACAAAAGTTATTGTCACTTCTATCATAGTATATAACATCTATATTAAAAGTAAGTAATGGGATCACAAAGACATAGCATCAATTTAATGTTCTACTAAATACATACGGCCTCTCCCTACTTATTGATTACACTCCTTTGAAACTTGAGGTAAGGTTTTTGGTAACCTACTTATTGATAAATAAATGGTCATGTGTCCTAAGTTTCTTAAATAACAATAGGGCTCTTGATCTTTAAGAATAGTAGTTGATTCAAAAGAATGATTGTTTCTGCTCTAGGGAGCTATTCATTTCTGCATTTAGTTATGCTTTATATGTAAGACATTTGACCACTAGGTAAAACATCTTTGGAGTGAATAGACAGGCTTTTTGCCAAACCTATGTAAAACATCTCTGAACATCTGGAGAGAATTGGTCATCTAGAACCTACCCCAAGACTTGCAAGGACATCTCAAAGTTTATACTTTAGAGTGGTATATTCAAAATAACTGTTATATATATATATATATATATATATATATTGACTATTTCATAAATTTTAATAACTAGGGGAAAATCTCTCAGGACATGTTATTAAATCTCACAGCATTAACTAAAAGCCTCCTGTATAAGATTAAAATGGATGGCTATCTCCAGAATAGAAAATAGTAACAAGCTTAAGCTAATTAGGGATACAGAATTGGTGTTAATTTTCAATTCACTCATGACTTGTACTGGAGTCCCAGTTTCAGCTATTAGATTAAATGGACACAAATGTTCTCCATGTTTCCTTGTATTATACAAGTGATAACTCTGACATTTCTTTTCCACATAACAAGATAATTTGGCTCAGGAAGAGCTGGATTCTACCTTCTTGAACCAGTGCAATACAGTCTAAAAGGAGACAGTCTGAAAGGATGTGGTAAACCCCTTCAGCTGGGTTCCTGTTTATGGGTATGTGATACAACTCCTGCCTTCTGGAAAACTATAAATCAGGATATAGGGGTCTGGGAAACAAGAGAGGCTGCTCTGATCATAGTGACCTTCATGGTGTCAGAAAGTGCTATGCNCTATGAAGGAGTCACAGGAGGAGCTCTGCATGCGTTAATGGGAACATCACAGTGCTGCTGCCTTAAAGGAGTCATAGGAGGAGCTCTGAGTGCTTTACTGGCAACATGAACCATGTGCTTTTTGTTGCCTCCCTTTATATATAGAGGAAGGAGATCTACAGGAGTTGTGTAGCTCTGTGTGTGTTAATGGGAACATCACAGTGCTGGCGTCCATGAAGGAGTCACAGGAGGAGCTCTGCAGCGTGTTCAAACTTTAATAGGAGACATCAGAGTGCAATTTGCTGTGTAAAGTGGTAGCGCACAGGGTCGCAGCTTTGTTTATGCCATTACCTCGGGAGCAACAGCTCGACCAATGTGGCTGTTCGTTGCATATCCTTATCCTTTACAGGATGTGTCCACTCAGGAAGGAGCTCGTCGATATGTGCGTTCACCTCCCATTGGGGTGAATTAGATGTATCACGTTCACTAGAATGCTGTTTGTTAATGTCCAATGAAGGGAGGTCACAGGAGGAGGTCTGCAGTGCTATCGCCTCTGTTGTAAAGCTGGAACGTGGAGGCGAGCATGCTGTCTTTGGGTCGTTGCGTATTTCCAGAAGGACTGTGATGTCACAGGTAGGGATGAGTTCTGTGTGTGTTACTGGAAAGGGGGCAACGTCGACCAGTGCTGCTGACAGATAACATCATAGACCATGTACGCTCACAGGTAGAGATGCTCCTGTCGTGTTGTGTTGAGTATGGGGAAAGTCACAGTGCTGCTTGTCTATTGAAGAGTCATATGAAGGAGCTGCTCCGTGAGCTTTGGGCTGTTTTTCAACTTGGGAATGGGCATCACAGTGCCGCTGTTACTTCCTAAATGAGAGTCACAGGAGGAGACTGCTGCTATGTGCATTACCTGGAAATCAGGTAAGTGACTGCTGTCAGCGTTCGAGGAGTCACAGGAAGGAGCTCTGCCATGCTGTTATAACCAGGTCACTGTTGTTCAGAGGCGTAATACACTCAACCATTGCTGACTCCCAGTCCCTTAAAAGGAGTCCTACAGCGATGGAGCTTCTGGAGTGCTTTACTGGGACATCAACAGTGCTCCCCTCATGTCCCCTTCCAAAGGAGTCATTAGGAGGAGCCTCCAATGAGCTTGTTGCCTGCCATTTACTGCGTGTGTGGATACATAAATGAGTGTGTCTGCTCTGTCCACTGATACCGGATATTTCATAGTGAATGGAGGAGCATACACTTGCGGTGCTTTAATCCCGGTTCGGTCTTTTCCATAAACTCACCTGGTCACCACCGAGATAGAGCTTGGGCCTAGTTATCACTTAAAAGTGAGCTCACAGGATTGGAGCTCCCTGCTGTTGTGCTCAAGTTACTTAGAGGGTTACTCTCCAAGTAAGTGCCTTCCTTCTCCTAACATCTCACAGGTGTCCCTTGCTGTCCTTGAAGGTGTCACAGGAGGAGCTCTGGGAGCATTACTGAGAACCTCACAGGTAGCCTCGCCTGTTCCACCAATTGAGAAGGGGAAGTCACCAGAGGATCTCTGTCGCTGCTCGCTTCCTTAGGATACTGGGCACACATCATCACAGTGGGGGAGGGGGGCCCCCGTTATTTTGTTTATTCTAATTTATTTTTGTGATCGATTGGTAATAATCCTCCGCGCCTCCAATCACACCGTAATCAGTAGGAGTCATACACAGGAGGAACTCTGATGTGCGTTTACTCGGGGGGTAATTTGGACCTTCCTGGTTGCTCTACAGTGGTCTAGGCTGTGTTTCGCTACAGTGCCTGAAGGAAGTTCAGCAGGAGGATGATCTGGCGTGCACTATATGATGGTGAAGATTGCGATTACATACAATATCCTGCCCGCTAGCGTTCTCTTCTTTTCCTGGGCAAAGGAGATCGGAGGCATGCCTCTCCTGCAATAAGATCTAGACTTGCCTCCACATGTAACGGTGCCAGTCCACATGTGGGAGCTGTCGTATGCACTCTGCATTGGAATGCGCCTTCCACAGTGCTACCAGGCCTAGGTGTCAGTTGCTGGAAGGGGTTTCCCACACAGGTGGACCTCTGCCGTTGCATTATTACGCTCCGGGATATGTTAGAATCACCGTACTCACCCGTGCCTGCTTGTCACATGAATAGGTAATCCAGGCAGAAGCCTCTGTGTGCTATTGACTGGGCATAACGCTCACCGATGGCCTTGTGTCGAGTGAAGGATGTCACCATGTCGCACCGGCCGTTCGTGTAAGTGGCTCTGCTACGGAATCATATCTACATGTTCTGCTTCCATGCTGCGGAGAGGAAGGTTGACTCACGGATGGAGGCTATGCATTGTGTTCCCTTAGGGAAGGTTGCTTCTCACCCAGTAGCTCTGACGGTCTAGTGAAAGTAGTGGATTTCACAGGGAGAGACGCCTCTGCATGACGATTTAAGCGGGAAATTTGTCTACATGTGCATAGCTGACTCTATTGAAGAGAGAGTAGTCTATCTTTCACGCGCCATTGTCTGATGGCGTACTTGAGTTGCTTACTGGGACAAATCACGATATCATGCTAGCACGCTGTCCTTAAAGGTGGGTCACGATGGCGGGGAAAGGCTCGTAGTGTGGTGCCCACTGATTAGCCTGAGAGAGAACGGTCCACATGACTGACTGACTGGGATCTCGATCAGGTTGCATGCGCACCGTCAGCACACAGGAGGGCACATGCTCTGGGCGATGGTGTTTTTACCTCAGGACGATCCATCTAGTACATAGCCCTTGTCCATGATGGAGTCACAGGGGGAGCTCTTTGTGCATTACTGGGAACATCCCAGTGCTGCTGTCCTTAAAGAAGTCACAGGAGAGATCTGTGTGTGTGTTTCTGGGAACGTCACAGTGCTGTGCCCATGAAGGGGTCACAGGAGGATCTATGTGTGTGTTACTGGGTACATCACAGTGCTGCTGTCCATGAAGGAGTCACAAGAGGAGCTCTCGAGCTACTTTGGTGTGCTTTACTGGGAAATCCTGACCGTAACTCCAAATTTGGCTCTGGCCTGTCTCGATTACGGATAGAGAAGTCAACAGGAGAGATGGGCTACTGCATTGCGTTAACTGGAGGAACCGCTTAACACTGTTGCGACGTAGCCTGTCCAACTACACTTGAAAGTGTTACGTACACAGACAGAGCCACGCCTCATTGCACCATGCAAATACATGCACATAGTTCCATATGAATGGACAAAGTCACACATTGGTGGTAAGTGTACTGCATGCCACTTCCAAGCGGTACATCCCGGGATATTCTTTGCACACAGTGCCTGGCTCGTGTCTCTTCTAACGGTCACTTGAGTCACAGGAGGAGCTTTGTGTGCGTTACTGGGAACGCCACAGTGCTGCTGTCCATGAAGGAGTAACAGGAGAAGCTCTGTGTGCGTTACTGGGAACGTCACAGTGCTTCTGTCCATGAAGGAGTCACATGAGGAGCTCTGTGTGCGTTATTGGGAACGTCACAGTGCTGCTCTCTATTATGGAGTCACAGGAGGAGCTCTTTGTGTGTTACTGGGAACGTCACATTGCTGTGTCCATGAAGGAGTCACAGGAGGAGCTCTGCATGTGTTACTGGGAAGGTCACAGTGCTGCTGTCTATGAAGGAGTCACAGGGGGAGCTATGACGAGATTGGGAGATAGCTATATGTGGTGGTAAAGTTGATTCTACAAGTGCTGCTGTCCTTAAAGAGTCTCACAGGAGGAGCTTCTGAGTGCTTCCTATGCTGGGGAAACCCATCCACTTATGTCTGCTTTTTGTGGCTTGCCGCCTCTAAAGGAGTCCAATGAGGTAGGAAAGGCATCAGTGGTTGTGTGCGTTACTGGGAACATGACAGTGCTGCTGTCCATGAATGAGTCACAGGAGGAGCTCTTTGCTATGTGTTACTCTCGGGTCCCAAATCACAGTGTGCTGTTGACGTGTCCTTACAAGTGGATCCACTAGGGCCAAGCTCTTGATGACGATCTTACTGCCCGGAACCGAGGCGCTCGACACTAGAGTAGGCTGGCAGCACTCGATGCCATGAACCGCGATGTTCACCAGGAGGACCTTCACTCTTTCCTCCACTCCATAATCTGCGGTTGCATTACTGGGGAACACCAACAGTGTCTTCCTTTCTTGTTTGTCACATCCCCGTAAGGAGAACCACATTGTAAAAGGAAGCTCTTAGTGTTCCATCTGTTACTCAGGCCACCGGGAACGTCATCATTGTTCCGCTGCTGGGGCTGTAGATCTGTACCTCATAGACAAGTGAGAGCTCACAAGGGAGGGAGCTCCTCAGATGTGCATTACGTGGCCCGCGCATACATCACAGTGCTGGCTCCGTCTCGTGCATTTGAAGGGACTTCAATCAGGAGGAAGCTCTTGTCGTCGCTCGCACCTTTATTATCTGGGAACGGTGCACGAAAGTCTGCTAGCTATGTCCCACTAGGGCCTTAGACAAAGGTGACTCACAGTGAGGTAGCTCTTGTGTCATCACCATGTTATCCCTTGGAACATCAAGATGCTGCTATCGAACTCTATCGCATAGGCCTTGGAGCAGTGTGAGCAGATGAGCTTCTGTCTCGCTCGTGATACTAGTTTGCGCACAACCATGGTGGCACACAGTGCTCGCTGTCCGTATACGGAAGGGTACCTCATCAGCGAGAGGAGCTTACTGCCATAGCATTTAGCTGGGAACTTACTATACACAGTGCTTCTGTCCTATTAGAAAGGAGTTCACAGCCGCAAGTGAGCTCTACTGGAGTGAGTGGCATTACTTTGTGGAACCCTCACAGTTGCCTGCTGTCCCATGAACGCCGAGTCACAAGGAGGAGCTATGCGAGTATTGCTGTTACTTCCACAGATATCAAGGGAATTGTCACAACGTGCTACTGCTGGGCCTCAGCGCTCATCCCCTTGTAAGAGATGTCACTAGCGAGGAGATCCGTGTGTGCTTACATTACATGCTCGCAGCAACGTAAATGGTAGCTTCAATAGTTCTCATGTAAGGGAGCTCACAGGGACTGAGCTCTTGCGTGCCAATTACTGGCTGCTGTATATCGTCCACAGTGCTGCTGGTCCATGAAGGTAGTCACAGGAGGAAGCTCTTGCCTCACGCTCAATGTACTGCCGGAGATTGGTCACGAGGTAGTCAATTGGCTGTCGCATTCTGCCGCAGGATAGTCATGAAGGCAGGCAGCTACTGTGTGCAATTTTTATCTCGTGGGATAGCTCCACAAGTGCGTCCTTTTCGCCTGGCTCTAATGACAGGACAGATCACAGGCACCGCAGGCGTCCTGGTGTGTCACTGGTTACTTACTGGGGTGCACTCCCTCTACAGTGCTCCGCTCCGCTAGTTCCATGAAGAGGAGTCGAGGAGTAGAGAACTTCTGTGTGCGTTATTGGGAACGTCACAGTGCTGTGCCCATGAAGGAGTCACAGGAGGAGCTCTGAGTGATTTACTGGGAACATCACAGTGCTGCCATCTATGAAGGCGTAAGCCTCCCAGGGGGAGCTCTGTGTGCGTTACTCGGAACGTCACAGTGCTGCTGTCCATGAAGGAGTCACAGGAAGGAGCGGCTGCGTGTGTTACTAGGGACAATACAACAGTGCTGCTGTCCTTAGGTTAATTGGATGTCTTAATCACCGGAGCAGCTCTGCGCCTGTGCCCATTACTGGAAACTATCAACACGTGCTTGGCCTGCATCCGATTGGCCCAGAAGGAGTAAGGGGGTATGGTCGTCCGGCTTGGTTGCATTGGTATAACGGACTCATCTGCGTGACTTGCTGTGCTGCACTACAGAGGAGTCACCAGGAGGGAGCTTCTGGTAGGTCGTGTTCTACTTGCGCGGGTCAACATCACCGGGTCGCTCGTAGGTAGCGCAATAGGTATAGGGGTCAGACAGGAGAAGGATGCGCCTTCTGCTCGTGTGTCTGAGCACTGTGTGGATTTAGACATCCACAGAGATAGCAATGTTTCCATTGAATTTGAGGGTGCAAGGGTTAGGTAAATCTGTGTGCTCGTTATCTTGGGAGCGTTGTACCCCTTGTAAAGAGAAGTAGCCTACTGTACATGGAGAAGGAGTCACGTGATTGGAGGGAGACTCTTGCATTGGGGGGTTTACTCTCTGTACCAAGGGAAAAGTGTCCCAAGTGGCTACTTTCTTAGTGCACATGGCAGTCCACAGGCAGGCACGCTCTGCATGTGTCTACTCTGGAAATCACAGTGGCTGCTGTCCCTTCCCACAAGAGTTTTAACAGCGAGATGAGCTTCTGAGTGCTTTACTGGGAACATCACAGTGCTGCTGTCGATGAAGGAGTCACAAGAGGAGCTCTCTGTGCATTACTGGGAACATCACAGTGAATCCAGGGAGCAGTGTTCTATCCCTCTCTGAAGGAGGGTCACAGCGATGGGAGCCTGCATCGCGTTACTGGGAACACATCACAGTAAGCTTGCTGAGTCCTTAATGGCAGTCACAAGGTAGGACACTCACGAAGTAATGTCGGGATTAGCGCTGGGGAGGAGACAGAAGTGCAGCCACAGTGTTGTTCCTGGGCTGTGCTTTCTAAATGGAGTCAGCCAAGGTAGCGAGTCTCTGTGTGTGTTGTTTATGTAACTTGATGGAAAGCTCTACAGTGAGATGCTGTCCAATCCGCCAAGCGAGTTCACAGGCCCACCAGGAGCTCTTGTGCGGGCATTACTGAGGGAACGTCACAGTGCATATGTGTCCATGAAGGAGTCACAAGGGGAGCTCCCTAGGGACGCTGTAAGTTGTAGCTCTGATGGGTGAGACGGTCACAGAGGGCTGGACTGCTACTTGGGTTCCTGTGCTCTGTTTGATATGAGTTCCATAGGAGGAGCTCGAAGTGAGCTGTCACTGGGAAAAATCTACTAGTGTCATAGTCTCTGTGTCCTTAATAGGAGTCACAGGAGGAGCTTATGGTGGACATTACACTGTGGAACGATCGCATGACAGGTTGGCTGCCCGTCCCATGAAGGTATCACAGGAAGGTTTGCGTCATGGCGGTTTTAACTGTGGGAACATCAAGAGGTGCCTATGCTTGTTTCTAAGATGGTGGCAGTACACAGGAGGGTAGCTTACTTGAGGTGACTTTTACCTGGGGAAACGGATTCATCACAGTGCTCGCAGCTGTCCTTAAAGGAGTCACATGAGGAGCTCTGTGTGCGTTATTGGGAACGTCACAGTGCTGCTGCATACTGGCACTATTGAGGAGTTCACGAGGACCCGGAGGTTCTGTGTGTGCGTTTATCTTTGGCTGCCGGGAACGTCCACATGGCGACCTAGTGATTGGCTGTTCGTCACCTTAAGAGGGTACGGGTCAGAGAGGTCACAGGAGGCGCTCTGTGTGTGTTACTGGGAACTTCACAGTGCTGTGTCCATGAGGGAGTCACAGGAGGAGATCTGCGTGCATTACTGTGAATGTCACAGTGCTGCTGTCTATGAAGTAGTCACAGGAGTGCCACTGCTCTGTTCATGAGTTCTGTGTTTTTTACTATTGTTGGTATAGAGTGCGGACACGGAGCAGGTCTGTTTCCACCAAGCCGCATGATAGGAGGAGCTCTGCCATTGACGTTAACTAGGGAAACAGTCACAGCTGCTGCTCTAAGGTCTCTGTAGCCACTGGGAAGTCCACACCATGGACCGAGACCTCTGAGTGCTCTCTTGATCACTGGCGCAGAGGGATCGAGCTCCTAGCAAGTGCTTCAGCTGTCTTCTGTATGAAAGGACGTGGCACAGGAGCTGGAGCCTCTGTGGTGTAGGTCTATCTACACTCTGTAGGCCAGGCCCTGGGGAAACCGTTGCAGACTGTGCTCACTCCTGGCTGTGTACCATGGCACAAGGCTGGCCCTGGAACTGAGTCACAGGAGGAGACTCCTCGCGTACGGCGTTACTTCTGTATGGCGGGGAAAGTCACATGGTGCGTCGCTCTGTCGTGAGAAACGCGAGTCACCAGGACTAGGAGAGACTCTTGGAGTCATTTACGTGGGACTCACCTCACGCCAGTGCTTGCCTAGTACGACATTTCCTGAGGAGTTTACAGGAGGAGCATCATGATGGTGGTCGCATGTTGTCAGCTCAAGGCCACAAAGCCTCACAAGCCACCTTCAGATGATGGAGGTGTTCTCATTGAAGGAGTCCAGCACCGGCGCCCGATAGCTCTAGTGTGTGTTATTGGGGATAGCTATGGTGAAATGTGGATGGTTTGCCATGTAAGGTAGTCACCATGGGACCGGAGCTAGGCTGGGTTGTGGCGTTACTGGGGCACTTGTCACAAGTGAATCTCCACCTCTCAAGAGGAAGGAGCTCACTAAGGAGTGACAGCTTCCTTGCCATGCCTGTATATCTCCGGGCAAGGTCCAGTGCCTACCTGTTGTCTATGAAGGAGTCACAGGAGGAGCTGTCTGCATTGTTCTCCGTTACTTTATGGCGACAATATAGTTACAGTTGCTAAAACCTGTCCTTAAAGGAGTCACAGGAGGAGCTCTGAGTGCTTTACTGGGAACATCACAGTGCTGCTGTCCTTAAAGGAGTCACAGGAGGAGCTCTGTGTGCATTACTGGGAACATCACAGTGCTGCCGTCCATGAAGGAGTCACAGGAGGAGCTCTGCATGCGTTACTGGGAACATCACAGTGCTGCTGTCCTTAAAGGAGTCACAGGAGGAAGCTCTGAGTGCTTTACTGGGAACATCAGAGTGCTGCTGTCCTTAAAGGAGTCTCTACAGGGTAGTGATGCTCTATGAGTGGGTGTGTTAAAGCCTTCTAGGGAAGGTGCTCACAGTGTTTTGCTGTCCATCGAAGGAGTTCACACGAGAGAGATAGTCTCTGTTGGGTTCCGTCTTAAGGTCATTACTGTGAATACGCGCTCTTACATCTATAGTGTCGACTTAGTGGTCCAAATTTTGGGTATTGGAGTCATCATGACAGGTATGTGGTAGCTTCTGCCCGCTCTTTTGTTTACTAATTGGCACCAGAATCATCATGCGTTAGGGCTGTCCTATGTATAGAGAATGTTCTAGCATGCGAAGCGTATGCTCTTGTGTGAGAGATCGCTTTATCCTAAGTTGATTCCATACAGTGTCTTAGCTGTCAGCTGTGCCTTGGATAAGGGAGTCACAGGTGAGGAGCTTCTGTCTGATGTTAGCTTGGTGTAAACATCATTAGTGCTTTCCTTCATTTTTGCCCTGAGTATCCTATGAAAGACTTTGAAGATATATTCACATGGAAGTGAGTTTGCTGTCATGCGTTACTCGATAGTGGAATCCTTTTTCATTTCCTGACTTTTGTGGAGAGGGTAAACTAGTCAACTATTGTGGTCTGGCCTTGTATCCTTAATGGAGTCACATCGATGAAGATGAGCTCTTTGACGTAGTCTTTACTGTGTGGGATAGCATCGAGCAAAGTGCCTTGGTCTGTCCCTCCTCTAAAGGGCGGAGTTCCTTACAGGGGAGGGACCCGCTCCTTGGTAGGTGAGTTAAGCGCTGGGGAAACGATGTCTATATAGTGTCGCTTTTGGTGGTTTGTCGCGATGAGAGGAGGTAATCACAAAGTGGTCACTAGAGTTCTGGCATGATCCTTACGTGTGGGTAAACGAGTGCACAGTCATGTCTTTAGCTCTTAAGTCTCTGTAATAGGCGAGATATCATACAGGTAGGAGCATTCTGAGTGTCTTCCTAGAGTCTTCTGGGAATATCACAGTGCTGCTGTCCTTTAAAAGGAGTCACAGGAGGAGCGCTCTGTCGTTTCGTTACTCGTGAGGGGATATAATGAGCAGCTCACCTCAGCGTTAGCTGTAGCTGTCCTCGAGAGAAGGAACCCAGCATACAGGGAAGTGTAGCTCACTGCTATAATGTCATTGAGAGTAAGGGGAAGCACTCTGTAACAGGTTGACTGCTACGTCACGATTCCATTGAAGGGTGAGTTCACAGGAGTTAGGATGCTCTCTGTGCTGTGCATTAAATCTGGGAACATCACAAAGATGCCTGCTGGTCATTTGTCATATGGATGTTCACAAGGTGAGGACCGCATTGTCTGGTGTGCATGCATTACTGTGAACGTCACAGTGCTGCTGTTCATGAAGGAGTCACAGGAGGAGCTCTGTGTGGATTACTGGGAACATCACAGTGTGGGGTGCTTCCGTGTCATTGTGATGGAAGAGTTGAGCGAGAGTAGAGTACTTCTGTTGTGCGTTACATCTTCTTGTGATTTGTGGATACTCTAATTCCAGTTGGCTGCTGTCCATACGAAAAGTTGTGACGTTTCCTTTGATCCACATGGAGCCGCAGTTTCTGTGTGCGTTAAAATCTGCTGGGACTACGTCCACAATGTGCTGTCTTTTGGGCTTCGAGTGGATCAGCGTGAGTCACAAGGAAAGTTGAGCTTCTGCTCATTGATGAATAGATTGCTGGCTACATGTGTTGCTAGGCAGGTTGTCCAACAGTCATTCAGTGTGTTTTGGAATAGCTGTTCCCTTTGATTATAGTAGTCCACCAGGATGGAGATTCTGCTGTGCGTTTACCTCTAGGTGTTGTATGTTACTGGAAACATCACATGTGCTGTTTGGACCTAGCTTTAGGAGAGGATTCGCGTCAGTGTAGTGCACGTTTTCGGTGGTGATTACTGGACAATCGACAGATGATCACTAGACTTTGTAACCAGATTGAAGCCCAGTGTACTAGTATCACAGGAGTGCACCGACGTCTGTTAGTGTGTATAGCCCTTTTGCCTTTTGAAGTGGAAGGGAACATCAACAAGCGTGTTGCTAGTGGAAACCAATGAATTGAGGGTCACAGGAGGGAGCTCTGTGTGTGTTTATGGGTAGAAGGGTTTAAACATAGGTGTCTGATGTCCTATAAGACAGCGAGTCACAGGAGGACCTCTGTGTGCATTACTGGGAAAATCACAGTGCTGCTGTCCATGGAGGAGTCATAAAGGAAGAGCTACTGCGTAGCGGTTAACTGGGAACTTTGTAAATGTGCCTCTGTCTCTGTACTTGTCCATTGAAGGATGGTTGGCTACAGGTGAGGAGTCCATCTTGCATGTCTATAATGAGTCTCTTGTTTTGTGTTCCAATAGGAAGGCAGCTCGTATCCAGTGGGAGCTGCGCTGGCTATAAGCATTACTGGGATTTTATTAATTCGTTCTATCATATTTGTCGCTTCCGTCTTGAGGTCACGTCAGGTTTATCTCCGAGTCCTACGAGGAGAGACTTCTGTAGACGTATTTTACTATGTGGAATGACAGTTGCTTGCTGTCCAAAATCCTGAAGGTGTAAACATTGGGAAGCTCTGTGTGCGTCTCCCTAATACATATGGGAGACGTCACAGTGCTGTGTCACCTGGTTATCTGAAGGCAGTCATAAGAGCAATTAAGCATCTGTTGTGCATTGTCTGCGCCTGTAAATTCTTCATATTTTCCACTATTTGGCTTTCTGCTTGTCCATCTTGAAGTGTACCGCCTCACTTAAGATGAGATCTGTCATGTGCTTATGATTCTGGGAGGGTGTCACAGTGCTTGCGCTGCCTCTTAGGGAGATAGCGAGTACTATCAGTAGGTAGGCATGCTGAAGCCCTGGACCTGTGCATGGTGTTGACATTGTCAGGTAACATACCAATATCTAGTAGTGCATGGGCTGTCCTTAAAGGGAGTCACAGGACAGTAGGCACGCTCTTCGACTGCTTATACTGGACGCACTCCTCACAGTGCCTTGCTTTGTCCTTAAATGTGAGTTAACAGGAGCGAGCTCTTGTCGTGCATATATACTTGGGAAGAGATGACATTGTGTGTACGATCCGCATTTGTAAATCTAGTATGTTGCACAAGGAGGGGCGCCGCTCCTGGATGCTCGATTTAGCTTGGGACAACTATAACCTAGCTAGTTGGCTGCTGTCCTTATAAATGGAGTACTAGTTGGGTCTATAGTCTTTTCTGTGTTTTGCCATTTTTACTGTGTGTGTTTAACTTTTGTCTATCTCTCTTTTTTTAGTGTGTGCTTTTTGTCTTGTGATAGCATCTGAAGGAGTCACATAGTGAGCTCTCGGTAGTGTGCATTTACCACTATGGGAACATCAACCGATTTTTGCTTGTCTGTCTCCACCTATTGAGGTAATCCACGGCACATACATGTGAAGCTTCCTCCGCATGTGTTTACTCGGGAACGTCACAGGGTGGCTGCTCGTATCATGGAAGGAGTCACACCCTTCAGATCATTAGCTCATGTCCTGAGCATAAAAGGAGCCTGAGTCTTACTCTGTGCGATATACTCATCTTTCCCGGCGCACACCACTCACAGTGCTTCAGGCTTGTCTCTCATTGAATGTGTGTTACGGACGCGAGTCTTCTTGGTCGTTGCATTACTCGGGAAACTAGTAGTCGAAATAAATAGCTTGCCCCTCATGTCCCATGAGGTAAAGGACTCACAGGAGGAGGCTCATAGCTACAGCGTTACCTCGCGCATACATCACACTCGACTTGGCTATCCATGAGGAGGCATACAAGGACGGGTCCTCTAAGTGTGTGTTATCTGTGCGTATACCACGGTCCACTATGTGTGTGCCAACCATCCTATGATCCGCGCTCACCAGGTCTGTCCATCGAAGGACCATGTCAGCGGAGGAGGAGCGTCGTGTGACCAATGAGCTTTGTGTGGGTCAATCACATAAAGTTTGTGATATCAGTCCACATCGAAGGAGTCATCAGAAGTTGGAGCTCTGTGCTAGCGAATTCTACTAGGGCAATATCACAGTGCATCTGGTGAGTTTCCCATAAGACCGAGCAATGTCATTTCAGGAGGAGCTAATGACGTGCATTACTGCGCGCCAACGTCACAGTGCTGCCTCGTGAACATCATCGCAATGGTAGTCCTCTGGAGGTAGCTACTCGTTTTGTTGGTCATTGACTTATCTCTGGAATTTCTGTCGATTCCATGTAGTCTACACTGATCCGATGGTTTAAATGAGTTCGAACTATGATGAAAGGAGCTCTGCGTTGACATTTACTGGGGAGAGATGGTCAACAATTTTGTCTTGCTTTGTTGGATATTGTCATTGGCAAGAATGATACATAGATGGAGACACTATCTGGCTCCTGCACTCTCACTCTGGGGTAAATTGTCTATAAATTTTTTGATGGAATTTGCTTTGCTTATTTGGGAAACTTTTCCTTCCATGATTTAATTAAAAATATAATTTTATATGCCTTTGACCTGGATTTATTATCCTTTCACTATTGTGTTTAGATGTATGAGTCCATCGTAAATGGAGTGCATGACGGAGATCTTCTGTGTGCATTACTGGGAACCTCACAGTGCGGCTGTCCCGATATGTGGTGTAGTTGATGTAAACAGACGTATGGAAGGTTTCTGTGTGCATTATGGGAACCTCACAGTGCTGCTGTACATGAAGGAGTAGTATGTCACGTATGGAGGAGATACTATGTGTGCATTACTGTTTCTCCCTGGATTATTTATCATATTTGTCATTTCTTTGATTTAGTGATCCATTTCTCCAAGCTTGTCTCCAAAGATCTGATATTTCTCTGTTCCATTAATTCCACGTCCTTTTTGCTCGTTCTCTAAAACTTTTATTTGATTTCCTGAGTTTTTTCATTTTAAATTCTATTTCAGTTTGGCTTTTCTTTAGAGATTTTTATCTCTTCATTATAATTATAATTTCATGTTTCGAATTGTTTTATTTATTTATTCAACCATTTGTGTTTTCAAGCTTTCATTCAGTTTTTTACTCTTATCTCATGAATTCTTAGATACATTTATAATTGCTATTTTTGAAATCATTGTCCTGTGCATCCCCTGGGTTGCTATTCTCAGGGAAAATTGTGGTGGGCATGCTACCTTCTGGAGGAGACATATTATTTTGGTTCTTCATGTTGCTTGATTTTTCAGTGAGATCTAGGCACCTGGATTTGTGTTGTTATGTTTTAGTTGTGGGTTGGTGATCTCATCTTTGTTGAATGTTTGTTTGTATCTTTGCCATTACCCCAACTTGTCAGGTTATGGCCCAGCTGAGTAGTGCTTGTGTTCAGTTTGGGGGCCACTTTATGTTGATGTGCAAATGGGGGTACAGGAGTAGTCTTGGTTAAGCTAGACGGTAGGTAAGTTTGGATCCAAAATTGATTCTTCATGGCCTTGGATCAGCAGGGTGGGCTGGGTGGCTGCTAGGTGAACATCTTTGCTGATAATGTAGGCTGGGAGAGGGCTCACAGGGTTGGGGTAGAGAAGGATGTTATTGTGTGAGCAAGCCTGAGACCTGAGATGTCAAAGGATCTCACCTCAGCAAGCCCTGGGGAGTGTGCAAATCTGGCATGGAACCCATCTACTCAAGCTGAGATGGCAGAGGAACCTCATCACAGCAAGTCTGTGAGTGACTTTAGATCTGGGGTGGGCAGAGATTTTAGTGACCAAGGAGGTCTGAAAGCCGAGGTGAATATTTATTATTTATTTATTTATTTATTTATTTATTTCTTAATTTTTTATTAGACCAGTAAGTACACATAGCAATAAACATATGGAGTGTCCATATCAACTCAATTAGGTAACATGTGAGTCCAGCTTTTGTGTACAACTCAGGTCCCCAAGTCAGTTGAAGAGGTTTGCTACACAAACACGTTGATTAAAAAAAATCCAGTCCGTTTTGGCTGTGATCACACAAATCACCCCTACCCCCTCCATGGCCCTTAAAATCTGATGCACCAATCTCTTCTGCAAGAGTCCCTGGGCTTTGGAGGGGAGGGCAAGAGAGAGTGGAGGTAGAAGATCCTGAGGTGACATATCAAAGCGTTGGTGACCATCCAAATTCTATTTGTAACAGACTGGTGGGTTGTTTAGAGTTTCTCCTTTTTATTGTTATTAAACTTTTTCCATAGTCATACATCATTTCTCGATCAAATCCCAGACTCGTTCCCCTTCCATGTCCCCCACCCACATCAGTTCCTACCCTCTGCCCTACATGCCCTGCATCTTTTTTGAGTCTTTCCAGAGTTTATTTCTTTCAGTTCTTTTGTTTGTTGCTCTCTCCAACTTGTATTGCTACAGTATATAACTATATATATTATATATATATAACTATATATATATATATATGTATATATACATAAATATTTGCAGACACAAAACTTGAGATCTTAGTAAAAAGGCAGTCTCTCCTTTTAATTCTAGTATAAAACACAAATAGTAACAAATATTTAAAGATTATAATAAGTTAGACTATGGGCACAAACATATATGCTTGGATGATATCTTGGTTGGGGCATTAAAACTATTTGACAAAGAGATGGCAATAGCTTTTTAATATGGTTGATAAAGTCTCCTGACACTAGGGAGCATCAAGGCTACAGTGTCAGGTGTGCGTTCACCTCCCCAGGGAGTGGACCATAGGTCAAATTGGGAATTTTTTTTCTTTCCAGGTATACATTTACCATGCTGCCACCTTTGCACTACATCTTCTTTGGCATGTAAAAGTGTAGCACGAGAGGTCTGTAGTAAAGCTCGAGGGAACATTTCTTTCCAGTTGTTTGCAGAGGACCCAAGTTCGATTGCCAGTGCCCACATGGCAGCTGAGAACAGTCTGTAACTCCAATTCCAGGAAAACTCCAGTTCCTGGGGAATCCAATGCCCTCTTCTGACCTCCGCGGCATTGCACGACTGGATGCACAAACCTACATGCAGACAGTATATTCATACACATAAAAAAAAAGTGCAGGATTGATGGTTGTTTGAAATTGCCAAGGAGGAATCTTTAAGCACTTCTTTAAAGAAAACACTACATATTTTAGGGAAAAAATAAAAAGTCCTCCAATTCAAGTGATATGTGTATATATGTATATATAACTATATATAACTATATATAACTATTTATAACTATATATATATATATATAGTTATATACTGTAGCAATACAAGTTGGAGAGAGCAACAACAAAAGAACTGAAAGAAAATAAACTCTGGAAAGACTCAAAAAAGATGCAGGGCATGTAGGGCAGAGGGTAGGAACTTGAGTGGGGTGGGGGACATGGAAGGGGAAGCGAGTCGGGATTTGATCGAGAAATGATGTATGACTTATGGAAAAAGTTTAATAACAATAAAAAGGAGAAACTGCTAAACAACCCACCAGTCTGTTACAAATAGAATTTGGATGGTCCCAACGCTTTGATATGTCACCTCAGGATCTTCTACCTCTCACTCTCTCTTGCCCTCCCCTCCAAAGCCCAGGGACTCTTGCAGAAGAGATTGGTGCATCAGATTTTAAGGGCCATGGAGGGGGTAGGGGTGATTTGTGTGATCACAGCCAAAACGGACTGGATTTTTTTTTAATCAACGTGTTTGTGTAAGCAAACCTCTTCAACTGGACTTGGGGACCATGAGTTGTACAAAAGCTGGACTCACATGTTACCTAATTGAGTTGATATGGACACTCCATATGTTTATTGCCTATGTGTACTTACTGGTCTAATAAAAAATTAAGAAATAAATAAATAAATAAATAAATAAATAAATAAATATTCACCTCGGCTTTCAGACCTCCTTGGTCACTAAAATCTCTGCCCACCCCAGATCTAAAGTCACTCACAGACTTGCTGTGATGAGGTTCCTCTGCCATCTCAGCTTGAGTAGATGGGTTCCATGCCAGATTTGCACACTCCCCAGGGCTTGCTGAGGTGAGATCCTTTGACATCTCAGGTCTCAGGCTTGCTCACACAATAACATCCTTCTCTACCCCAACCCTGTGAGCCCTCTCCCAGCCTACATTATCAGCAAAGATGTTCACCTAGCAGCCACCCAGCCCACCCTGCTGATCCAAGGCCATGAAGAATCAATTTTGGATCCAAACTTACCTACCTCTAGCTTAACCAAGACTACTTCCTGTACCCCCATTTGCACATCAACATAAAGTGGCCCCCAAACTGAACACTAACCACTACTCAGCTGGGCCATAACCTGACAAGTTGGGGTAATGGCAAAGATACAAACAAACATTCCACAAAGATGAGATCACCAACCCACAACTAAAACATAACAACACAAATCCAGGTGCCTAGATCTCACTGAAAAATCAAGCAACATGAAGAACCAAAATAATATGTCTCCTCCAGAAGGTAGCATGCCCACCACAATTTTCCCTGAGAATAGCAACCCAGGGGATGCACAGGACAATGATTTCAAAATAGCAATTATAAATGTATCTAAGAAGTTCAGTGAGAATAAGAGTAAAAGACTGAATGAAAGCCCTGGAAACACAAATGGTTGAATAAAATAAATAAAACAATTCGAAACATGAAATTATAATTTAATGAAGAGATAAAAATCTCTAAAGAAAAGCCAAACTGAAATAGAATTTAAAATGAAAAACTCAGGAAATCAAATAAAAGTTTTAGAAGAACAGAGCAAAAAGGACGTGGAATAGATGGAACAGAGAATATCAGATCTTGGAGACAAGCTTGGAGAAATGGATCACTAAATCAAAGAAAATGACAAATATATAATAATCCAGGAGAGGAATATACCAAACCTCTATAATACTGTAAAAAGACACAATCTATGAATCATAGATATAGAAAAAGGATAATAAATCCAGGTCAAAGGCATATAAAATATATTTAATAAAATCATGGAAGAAAAGTTCCCAAATATAGGCAAAGCAATGTCCATCAAAATATAAGACATATACAGAGCATTAAGTATGCAATACCAGAAAAGAAATTCCCCATGTCATATAATAGTCAAAACACTGTGTACAGAACAAAAAAAAGATACTGAAAGCTGTAAGAAAGATCGTTGCGATTGGGGTGAATGGTGAAACTACAGCAATGTAGTCTGGATACTCATTTGATCAACTTGATTGAACAAACAACCTGTCACCCCCCACTGGATGGTGGGGCTGTAGGTGTTTGGGCACAACAGCCTGCAGATAGGTTTTGCATGAAGGCATGCTATTACTCATGGATTATCACTTATAGCTAAAAATGAAAAAAAAAAAACTGAGGGAAAGATGCAGGACAGTTATGGCAAATGCAGATCTGGGATGGGGGGGGGAATAAGCCTGAACTGAATTGGAAAAAATGTATGAAATGCACAAAGCATCAATAAAAAAATAAAAAAAAAAAAAAAAAAAAAAAAAGAAAGATCAACTCATATGTAATGGCAGGCCCTTCAAAATAACAGTTAACTTTCCAATGGAGATTACAAAGGCCAGAAGGGCTTGGACTCATGTCCTATAAGTCATGAAAGCATACAGGTTCCAGCTCAGACTAATTTACCCAGCAAACCCATCAGTTGTAATCAAAAGAGAAAGAAAAGAAAAGAATTTAAGGACTATATGTCTACAGAACCAGCCCTATAGAGAATACTTAGTGAAATACTTCAGTCTCAAGAGATTAAACACTCTCAAGAGGCAAAAGAGAATAAATAAATTATCCCAGAACACTTAACCAAAAGAGATCTAAGAAAATGACACTACCACACCAAAATAGAAGGAATTAAAAAATACCGGTAACTAATAACCCTCAATAATAATGTTCTCAACTTTCCACTCAAAAGGCAAAGGCTTACTGAATTAGAAACTGGAATCTATTGATTTGCTGCCCCCAAGAAACACACCTCACTGTCAATGATCAACAACACCTTAGGGTAAAAGTATGGAAAAAAGATATTCCAAACAAATGGAACTGTGTAGCAAGCACATGTAGCTTTTCCAATCTCTAAAAAATAGACTTCAAACCAAAAGTAGTCAGATGAGAGAAGAACGGTCACAATGTACATATTAAAGAAAAAATTCACCAAGAAGATAATACATGGTCCAAACATACATGTACCACACACAGGGGTGTCCCATTGCATAAAAGAAATCTATTAATGCAAAAATCACACATTGACTGTAACACAGCTCAATACCTCACTGTCACTGATAAGCAGGTCACCCAGACAAAAACTAGAGAAACCCTGGAATTAATTAGCATCATAAAGTAAATTGACCTAACACATATCTACAGGACATTACCCCCAAACACAAAAGAATACACTTCCTTCTCAGCAGCCCATGGATCTTTCTCCAAAATGATCCACATATTAGGACACAAAGCAAATCTCCACAAAGTCAGGGAAATTGAAATAAGATTCGATTCTATTTGACCACAAAGGAATAAAGCTAATTATCAAAAAAATGAGAAAATGTACACAAACTCATGAAAACTACAACACACTGCTGAATGAAAATTGAGTCAAGAGGAAAATTTAAAGATTCCTAGAATCGAATAAAAATGAAAACACAGAATACCAAAATCTATTGGACATAATGAAGGCATTCCTAAGAGAAAAATTGGAAGCTTACCACTGTAGAAGCTTCTTAAACAATATACATATGTGTTATAAAAGGAAACCAAGGGGATGGAGAGATGGCTCAGTGATTAAGAGCCCCAACTGCTCTTGCAGAGGACCAGACTTCGATTCCCAGCACCCATATGGCTGCTAAGAACCTTCTTTAAGCCTGGCGTGGTGGTGGCACACACCTTTAATCCCAGAATTTGGAAGGCAGAGGCAGGCAGATCTCTGTGAGTTCCAGGCCAGCCTGGCCTACAGAGTGAGTTCCAGGCCAGCCTGGCCTACAGAGTGAGTTCCAGGTCAGCCTGGCCTACAGAGTGAGTTCCAGGCCAGCCTGGCCTACAGAATGAGTTCCAGGCCAGCCTGGCCTACAGAGTGAGTTCCAGGCCAGCTAGGGCTATAGGGAGAACACCCCTCCCCCAAAAAAAGAGACCAAAAGGAATTACTTTACAAAGTAGGGGGAGGAGCATTACCCCTACTAGACACCATAGGGCAGCAATGTAAAAGCACAATGCCATTGTGTAGCATGGATAATCCTCCAAAAATCTAACCTTGGACACTGAATGCCTTCCCACACTTAGGGGCACCTGCGTGTCCAGAATTATAACTGTTGGCCTTTCAAGAAAAAAGGAGGAACCCAAGGAGTCAGTCACCCCTCGCAATCAGCCAGTTGGCCTTGGTTTTATGGGGGGGGGGTTAGGGTTATATAAACAAAGAATGCCAGGAGACAGGTCTCTCTCTCCCACCCTCCACTATCTTGGGCAGAGGTCACAGGGTCCATGCCAGGAAGGGAACTTTCCTGTATGGCCATGAGGGAGGGGAGTGCCAACATTCTTGTAAGGAACCCCAATCCATCATCCATTTGTTCTCTAAGAAAGCCAAATTAAACTCACAAGAATTTTGCAAATGACACTCCGGGGAGTCTCTTCCTCAATTTGCCTCTGGGACCGTGGGACGCAGGATGCTGTGTGTGCACATCCCAGAAATTATTTTTACCAACAACGCAATTGGCCACTTGGCATAGTCAGCAGGATAGACAAAATGGAGGACGAGTTTGGGGGGAGCAATGGAATTTCCTCTGATATGCGGAAAGAGACCAGTAACCGAAGCTGGATGAAGGGAGACTGTGGGCAGAGGAAATGTTGGCATGGCAGACTATCCCCACAGGCCTGACTGGGACAGCAGCAGTGGCATGGATTATGCAGTGGATTTTAAGATGGGTAACTAAGGTGAAGCTACCTAGGCAGATGATATCTGTGGGAGAAATCCTGGGATGGCAATCCACTTCTAGATGGTATAGAACAGCATGCTTACCTGATGAGTGACCGGGTCCACCATGTGAATATGGAGATACTTTGAAAGCAGTGGAAAGTCTGGAACAAACATTGTAAGCCCTGGGAGTAGCTCACCAAGAGCAGAAGTTGAAGCAAGCACATGCAGGGGCAGCCTGGACCCTGCTTTATGTAGTAAGAGATCTACCCCAGCTAGAAGAGGTGGCCTGGAGGGAAACTAAAAGAGTAAAAGAGAAATTAGAGTGAGAAAGGAGTAAGAGGCTGGTCTCCTCAGTACTGGCCTCTGAGCTTGCCAGTAACTTGCTTAAAAGAGAAAAAAGAGGTAAAGGTGTTAGTCTACCATTTTTACAGCTGGGGGCACAAAAGGGGAAAAGAGCCCAGAGTAGAGCAATCACACAAGGCTCATCCTGGGGCCCCAACCTGGAACCTAGGGGAGAAGGAAAAAAGTGATGAGGAAGGGAGTGACCTAGAAATAGTTCAAGAGATGTCCCTTGGGTTTAATCTTTAAATTTTATTTATTTTATTTTTTATGTGTATGAATGTAGTGTCTGCATGTAGGTTTGTGCACCCATGTAGTACAATGCCACAGAGGTCAGAAGAGGGTGTCTGGAGTTAAAGATGGTTCTTTGCCACCATGTGCGTGCTGGGGATGGAACCTGGATCCTCTGTCAGTGCTCTTAACTGCCAGGCCATCTCTCCAGCCCCGTGTTTGATCTTTAATACCAAGAAAGGAAAAAAATCCATGTTTCAACATGCTGATGGAGGTCTTAACAATATTCCAGGGTGAGAAGCTAGAGCAATCAGGGAGTACTCAGCGCAGGGCAATCAGGGAGTACTCAGCATTGGAGCTGCTGGAACTAGGGGAGACTATCTAACAGGCAACGAAGAAGACCACAGCCACCTGGCTTGTGAGGCTATGGGACACAGGGGCAGATGGAATTATTTTAAGTGCTGCAGAAAAAGAGAAGCTGAGCAATATCAACACTTCTTGATACATAGGCTACATAACCTGAGCCAGCACAGGGGAAGTCAATCCCTGGTGAATGGACTTGTATGAGCCATTGGAGATACTTGGTCATCCCTAGTGGAGCTTCCATGGGGGACCTGTCCCCATGTGAGAGGCTGGAGGACAATAGAGAAGGGGAAGGCACTACTGAGATAATTGTGTATAAGGAAAGGTATATATAATGCCCAGTTCTTTGGACCAGATGATGAAAAGACCTGAAGGTTCACTGTCTCACCAAAATGAGAGAAACTATCTTCAAAACTCAGGAACTCTTGAGGAAGAGGATGGAATAGAGTGTAGCGTGGACAGCCTCTGAAACAACTGACCTTGGGTATAGAACACCTTTGCATGCTTAGGGAACCCAATTAAACACAAGACGCATCCTACCACAAAGATACATGTACAGCTATGTTTGTTGCAGCTCTCTTCACAATAGCAAAGAGCTGGAACCAACCCAAATGCCCCTCAACAGATGACTGGATAACAAAAATGTGATACATCTACACAATGGAGTTCTATGCAGCAGTAAAGAAAGATGACAACATGAGCTTTGCTGGTAAATGGATGGAACCTGAAGCAAGTATGCTAAGTGAAGTATCACAGTCCCAGAAAAAAAAAGACAAATGGTTTCTGTCATTTGTGGATGCTAACACCAAATCCCCAATTGGTAGGCAAACTGAGCAACTTTATTATTATATTTCATTCTATCTGAAAGCAACTGTACTATTACAATGTTAATTTATAAATGGGGTCCTAGAACTGTCTTACCACTTATACTCACACATTGTAATTACCATATATAGATGGAGGAGATGTAGTCATATTCTCAAAAAAGAATGTAAAATTACACGACTTTATACCTGCATGCAAATTTACTGTTAAAATGTGAATCTCTAAATGTGTTTAGGAATCAACCTACAGTTTATTTTCAGAATTTTTAATTTTGACTTATGTGTAGAGTGTATATATGCATATTTTGGAATAATATAAAATAAAAAAAATATTATGCAAACAAACAAACAAAAAAGAACTTGCTAGAATTTTCCAAACTGCAGTGTGTGGAGTCCATTCCTCAGTTTCCCTTGGGGCCATGGAAGGTGAAATACACATGCATGCATCAAAGAAGTCATTTTACCAAGAACACCAGGGATGGACTCCCTTGTTTGTAGATGTTGATCAGGGGTCACATAGACCCAGAATGACTACTACCTATTTCCTTCCTTTTGTTTTTTTTTATTAATTTTTTTATTTATTTCTGTATGTGTATGAATGTAGTGTCTGCATGCAAGTCTGTGCACCCGTGTCGTGCAACGCCGCGGAGGTCAGAAGAGGGTCTCGGATTCCCCTGGAACTGGAGTTCTCCTGGAATTTGAGCTTCAGATGGTTCTCAGCCGCCATGTGGGTGCTGGGGATCGAACCCGGGTCCTCTGTAAGAGCGGTCGGCGCTCTTAACCGCTAGGCCATCTCTCCAGCCCCAGAACTTTACAATAAGATTCCATTACTGAAAATATCATACACATATCACCATGGGGAAAAAACAATGAGAAATCAAGCTGCTAATGGCTTCGAAGCTTCATTTCTGCTGGCTAACTTTCATAGAACTAGAAGGTACTACACATGCTACGGAAAAAATTATCATTAACCTTACCCAGCTGTTAATCCCGTGTGCTTAAACAACTGGCCTAGCAAGATATGATCTCTGATGCAATAGTAGTATAAATATTATGGGAATATCCAATCACATTCTAATTGGAATTAAGGTTCAGTTCATAAGGCGGAGTTCAAACCTGATGTCCGTACCTGAACATGTGGCTAGTATAGGCCATAGCCCATGGAGGAAAGCTAAATATTATTATTCTGATAAACAGATATAGTATTAAGGTGACTCATAATGACTTACTGTTATAACCATAGATTAATGCATCTCTCAACTCAGCAGAGAAGCTTCCTTTTGCAGTAGATGATGATTAACACAGAAATCCACAACTGCCCAGCATGCAGAGAACAAAAGACTAGAGAGTGACTGTGGACGCCTATATCAAACCTCTACCTCCAAAGGCTCAGGGATCATTGTAGGAGAGGTGGTGGGAAGATGGTAAGGACCAGAGGTGGGGGATGAGCCCAAAGGAAGCAGAGCTTTCCAGAGAGCTGGGAAGTTACTCATAAAACTCACAGTGATGGTGACAGCATGCACAAGAATCATGTAAGCTCAGTCCAAACACAATCTCAGCAGAGACAAAAACAAGTAAGTAAGAAGCCCCCAACCCTACCTGAGGAACTCCTGGAAATTGATGACTAATAGGAAGAGGAGAGTCAGAGTTGTTTAAAGTTGGGGCTCTTGGTAATAATCCAGGCTTCAGTGGATGAACCTACACCCAGTATTTGGGGATGCCAATTTGAATGTACAAGTCTTATGCAAGCTCAAACCAGGCAAAATCCCAGCATAGCTATGGGGATGTGGAAAAGAAATTCCAGCCCAAGGAATTTCGGGGAATTTATGGCTGCTGGGAGGGGGAGACAGTATCTTACAGGGATGGGACTCTTGTGGGTGCAGTGGATGGACCCACACTGAGGATTGGGGGACACAAATAAAAATCGAGAGGCTATATTATTATTTTTATTTATTAGTTTTGCTTTTGTGTATGAGTGTATTGTCTGCATGTATGTAAGTGCACCCATGTCATGCAGTGCCTGTAGAGATCAGAAGAGGATGTCAGAGTCCCTGCAACTGGAGTTGCAGGTGGCTGTTAGCTGTCATGTGTGTGCTGGGAACCAAACCTGAGTCCTCTGCAAGAGCAATAAATGCTGGTAACCACAGATCCATCTCTCCAGTGCCAGGCTATATTATTTATTAAAGAGAGTACATTAAATGGGGGGAGAAGTGAGGGGAGGTGTAGATAGGAGAGGGGATGTAAATACCAGCAAACTATATTGAGTGAAAATTGCAAATATTCAATGAAAATAGAATAAATATATAGGTCTTAATATATACAATAGAATACATGAAATTGGGTGGGAGTGGTAAAAGGGTGCAGTTAGGGGAGGGAATATCAATCAGATAAAAATATATTGTAGGGCTGGAGAGATGGCCTAATGGTTAAGAGTGCTGACCGCTCTTACAGAGGACCTGGGTTAGATCCCCAGCACCCACATGGCAGCCGAGAACCGTCTAGGACTCCAATTCCAGGAGAACTCCAGCTCCAGGGGAATCCGACACCCTCTTCTGACCTCCGCGGCATTGCACAACACGGGTGCACAGACTTGCATGCAGACAGTACATTTATACACATACAGAAATAAATAAAATTTAAAATATATATATATATATTGTATGAAATTCATAAAATTCAACTTTAACAAGTTTTTAAAAACGCTCTATTATCTTAATCATGTCTAACTTCTGGTCTATGAAAAAAGTACCATAATATTTAATACATGGAGTTACTGAGCTGTCAGGTTTATACTGGTTTTTAAAGGAAAGCATTTGAAAGTCTATTATAGACTGTTTCATATATATTCAGCTTATGAATTAGAGTATAAGTGAATAGGTTATGTAGTTTAAAATAACTTATTAATTAACTTGATCTACTTGTACTACTGAACACTTTACTTTCCTGTCCTCAGAACTTCTGTTCAATTAGCAACAAGATTATTTATCTCACAGGAAGCTATAAAATTTGCAAGTTACATATTTTCAATACTTGCCGATTTCTGTGATGTAAGTTACTCCCACGGTGGCCAATTTTAGTTTACCAATATGATGTCACTGAACATGGGGGTTGGGAAAAGAAACATACATTTGGCTCTAATGAACCAGTTTGAACCAGTTCCAGCAGTTCCAGACTAAAAAGGAAAGCAGATACCAGCCGCCAAATGCCTTCCTTTGGCTCTCACTAAAGTAGATGCAGCTGCTTTGAGGATTATGTGAATTTCTGTCATTTGAAAGAGGTAAACATTGCCTCCCAGAAAGGTCTTGTGCTTTAAGATGTCTACTTGAGCACCAGTGACCAATTGTACCTATGAATAAAATCTGTCTCTTCTAAGCCTGCTTTTTGCCATCCTTTACACAAGCTGAGATGACAGAGAAACCTGCCACAGCTCCCACACGTGCCCTCAGGAAGAACCCCGTCTAGCAGAAACAAGATAAATTCTGTTTCAAGTGAAAATTTACAGAATCACCACATGGAAGAGATGTATCTTCCTCCTCAGTCTAGCACAGCAAGAATGACAGAACCAACACAGTCTAAGCCAATACAATATACGTGGTGCAATTCAGAACTTGTGCAACACTGGATTTTATAACTTTGGATGTACATGTGATAGAAGCAAACACATTATAACTGTTGTTTATTCATCAAAGCCACATTCTTGGGAAGAACAGAGGGACCAGATCATGAATATGATTTATGAAATCACTCAACACCAGACTGAACTATGATAGCCTATGCTTAGAAAAGTCAGATCAAATGATGTGACTCAAAGGAGGGCGATGGGGTTGAAGCCAAACTTTTGAACCACATCGTCTTAAAACTTTGAAAGCGATTTTTCAGCTCTTGCTTCCAAGTGCCTTCTGTTATCTATCAATGTTTCCTAAATTTAAACTTGTTCAAACACTTTACATTGTATTAAAACTGAATTTCAAGGTAAAAGAATGTAAATTCAGGAAGTATACCTTGTTTGTTCTGTTTGCGCTCCCAACTCCAAAAATCACATTCATAGTACCTTAATAGAGCAATATACTCCAGTGTGTCTTCAAGAAAAAAATAATGTGCATTCAATTCTTTACTCATATTAATTACCAGCATTTGGAATTAATAGAGTCGGTTACCCTCAAGAAAAATGTCCTCTCAAACCATAATATAATCAATCTCCCAGGGTGATTTTGAAAAATTCTAATAAAATGTGGGCCTCAAAGCTGAGGTATTACAAATAACTGTTTAGTGAGGAAATTTTAAGTGCATCCCCTGTACAGAAATAATCTTACTTCTTTCAATTTCTTGAGTTCTTTCTTTGCATTTAGGTGATATGCTGCTTATGCCAAAATGAAATAAAGAAACTTGAACTATCTTTTATTAAAGGTCTGCTCTGTTCCAACCATGGCTCATGTACCAGCCATAGTAAACTGTACCACAAATGTATGAGCTAAATTGGAATATCCTTCCTTGCAGACCAAAAGCTGAGCATCGGAAGATGGAGCAAGTGATTCACACTCTCACATCCAGCAAGTGCCAGAGGCAGGGATCTCAACCAAATCAATTCAACCAAAAAGCTCATGTCCTTTCTACTACACTAAAGTATTTCAATCAAAAGAAAGAAAGAAAGAGAGAGAGAGAGAGAGAGAGAGAGAGAGAGAGAAAGAGAGAGAGAGAGAGANGAGAGAGATAGAAAGAAAGAGAGAGAGAGAGAGAGAGAGAGAAAGAAAGAGAGAGAGAGAGAGAAAGAAAGAAAGAAAGAAAGAAAGAAAGAAAGAAAGAAAGAAAGAAAGAAAGAAAGAAAGAAAGAAAGAAAGAAAGAAAGAAAGAAAGAAATTTGGGGCTAGAGAGATGGCCTAGCGATTAAGAGTGCCGACTGCTCTTGCAGAGGACCAGGGTTCGATCCCCAGCACCCACATGGTGGCTGAGAACCATCTTTAACTCCAGTTCCAGGGGAATCCGACACCCTCTTCTGACCTCCACGGCATGGCACGACATGGGTGCACAAACCTACATGCAGACAGTACATTCATACACATAAAAAAATAAATACAATTTTAAAAAATTTTTTAAAGAAAAAAGAAAAATGTCATTGTTTGGGAGCAAAAAGAGGGACATGGGCTGGTAAGTGTGGTATTGATAACTTTATAGATGATCTCTGGTAAGTGTGGTACTGATAACTTTGTAGATTATCTCTGGTAAATGTGGTACTGATAACTTTATAGATGTTCTCTAGTAAGTGTGGTACTGATAACTTTATAGATGTTCTCTGGTAAGTGTGCTACTAATAACTTTATAGATGATCTCTGGTAAGTGTGGTATTGATAACTTTATAGATGATCTCTGGTAAGAGTGGTACTGATAAATTTATAGATGATCTCTGGTAAGTGTGGTACTGATAACTTTATAGATGATCTCTTTTCTCTGACCCCTGGAAAATCATACATACATGTACAAATTGAGAATAGTTTGGAAGAGAAACACAGCAGTCGATATCACATATTGGTCAGAGCATTGCCAGGCTACTTTGCTGAATATTTGGCACTGATTCTGGGTGGTCTACAGGGATTTTTTTTTTATGTATAACACTCATTTATCAGTTCCGAAAGACCCCAAGGCAAATGAGGCTTGTTATGGTGAAGCCACAAATGTAACAGAGAGGAGAAAACATCAAAGTGGTCCTTCTCTGTCCACTGGGCGCACCAAGAGCCCCATCCCTGTAAGACACTGTACCTCCCCTCCCAGCAGCCATCAGTTGCCAAAGTTCCTTATGTCAGGTTGGACTTTCATACCCACTTCCCCATGTCTATGCTGACATTTGTCTGGTTTGGGTTTGCATAGGACTTGTACATTGTGTCACCATTGCTATGAGTTCACATGAGTAACTGACTAGCTGTCTGGAAGACTCTGTTTCCTTGGGGTCATCTGCCCTCTCCAGCTCTTAAAATCTTCCCACCTCTTCTTCTGAAAGGGTTTCTGAGCCTTGGGAGCCAGATGTTTAAAATAGGTGTTCTATTCCAGGCTAAAACTCTGCAGCCTCTTGTTCTCTGCATACTGACAAATTGTGTATTTCTGTGTTAATCACCATATGCTACTTAAGGAAACTTCTCCGATGAGAATTGAGAGATGCATTCATCCTATGTGTAGAAGTTGCATTGAAGATGTGTCACTCAGGGTTAAGACAGTTATTATCTGTATTATATCAATTCTGAAACTCTGTGATACTGTCCATCTTTTGCAAAAAGAAGCTTATTTGATGAGGGGTGAAAAGTACACTGTCTGTAAATATGAAGATGCATATTTAGAATAAAATAAGAAATTATATTGGTCTAAGAATATGGCAAAAATAGGCTTTTCTCTAGAATATCTGACCTCTCCAGCCATGTGCATTTGGCTATGTTTATAGGACCACGCATGAGTTCCTTCCCCTTGAGTGGGCCTTAGTTCCAATTAGATAGATCTTGAATACTGCCAACATTAAAAAGCTGTTGAATAATGCACCAATAGCAATAGTTTTCCAGGCCAGTCATTGTTATTTTATAGACTTTACAGATGAGTAGGACCATTGATTGATTTTCTCCCTTGGCAACTTGCATAGTTCCACTGATACTATGAGAACTAGACTTTAAGGAGGAGACTTTCAGCTCAATTGTTCTAAGTCCTGTGTCCAAAGTGTTGCCTGTCTTCAGCAATAGGGGAGGCAGTCAAGGGCTGTGGCTTAGTCTGTGTTATTTTGGAGTCTCTTGAACTACCCTGATCAACAACTCAAAGGATGGTTTTTCCTACCTGGCACTGTTTGTACACACACACACACACACACACACACACGCATGCACGCACGCACGCACGCGCGCACACACACACACACATATAATCTTTTGACTATAAACATACACTTATGTATGGATATTATTCTCTTATTTTTCAGTAAGACTTTGAACTAATATATTTCCCTTTGGTTCTTCACTTATGATTACATCAGGCTATATACTTGTGGGGAGTTGCACTAAGAGCCCTAAATAAGAGAAAAAGTATGTCACTTGTTTTTCTGAGTCTATATTAGTTCACTTAGTATAACACTTTCTAGTTTCATCTATTTACCTGAAAATTTCAGGATTTTGTGGGTTATTTTTTACTGCTGGGTAGAACTCCATTGTGTAATATACACATGGCCTTGGCACAAAAACAGACTAGTATATCAATGAAACAAAATAGAAGACCGAAACATGAGTGCACACAATTACAGCCACCTGATATCTCACAAAGGTACCAAGAAGAAACACTGGAGGAAAACCAACATCTTCAACAAATGGGGCTGGCAGTTTGGATCTCCTTGTGTAAAAGAATGGAATTAGACCCATGCCTTTCACCTTGCACAAAAGTCAACTCCAAATGGATCAAAGGCATCAGTGTGAAGCCAGAAATGCTGAAACTGTTAGGAGAAAACATAGTCAGTAACCTACAAGATAGAGGTTCAGGAAAGGACTTTCTAAATCAGACCTTGGTCACTTAAGGATTCAGATCAACAATTGACAAATGGGACCTTTATAAACTAAAAAGGCTTCTTACAGCATAGGAAACAACCAGTTGAATGAAGAGGAAAAGTGGGAGAAAATTTTCACCAGCTTTCATCAGGTGGAAGATTAATATCTAGAAATACAAATAACTCAAAAACAAAGAAGCAAGAAAACAAATGACCCAATTAAAAATGGACTATGATCAAAACAGAGCTCTCAAAAACAAGAAATAACAATGGCTAAGAAACACCTTTAAAAAACTGCACAAAGTCCTCACGGATTAGGGAAATAGAAATCAAAATTATTGAAAGATTTTATCTAACTCCAGTCAGAATGGCTAAGAATAAATGACACCAAATGCTGTTATGAACATGGGGAAAGGGAAAGCTTCATCCACTGTTGCTGAGATCACAAACTGGTGCAACCACCATGGAAATCAATATGGAGGACCCTTGGAAAAAAACTACTATATGATCCAGTCTTTCCGCTTTGGGGCATATATGCAAAATATTCATTGTACTACAGAGATGCTCGCATAGTCATGTTTGTTGCTGCTTGTTTCACAATGGAAACAACCTAAATGTCCCTTAACTGATGAATGGATAATGAAAATGTCATACATTTACACATTGTATGGAAAGTCTTTGATCTCAATCACCCTCATCAAAGTGGGCACCTTGCTGCTGTTTTTAAAGCATTCAACCAAAATGCATGGGGACTTTGCTAATACTAAGATTTTATCTTGGACATCTATAAATTTCCTACATCATCAAGGAATGATGAGTTTTTAATTGAGTCATGAGAGTTGTGGCCAGCAAAAAGCAGCATTCCCCTCAGGTACTGAGGACCCCAATAACCCTGCAGTTGCCTGTGGTATAGGGCAGTAAAGGAACTGAACCAAAGGGGCTCAAGCATGTGCCTTCTTTTTTAAAAAAAATTATTTATTTTTTATGTGTATGAGTGTACTGTCTGCATGTAGGTTTGTGCACCCATGTAGTGCAATGCCGCGGAGGTCAGAAGAGGGTGTCAGATTCCCCTGGAACTGGAGTTACAGATGGTTCTCAGCCACCATGTGGGTGCTGGGAATCGAACCAGGGTCCTCTGCAAGAGTAGTCGGTGCTCTTAACTGCTAGGCCATCTCTCCAGCCCGCATGTGCCTTCTTATGCAACTACAGATTGTTGACTTTCCCAGTATATTATATTGCTTTTTCCTGGTTGTCCCATAATGAGCTGCTTTTCTTTGAATCCCACTCAGTTGGATGACAACACATGTGATGAAATTTGCTGAGAGCCTTGTTGGTCAAAGCCCCATTCTGAAGCAAACATTCATCCATGACAGATTCTCTTAAATGAGTTCACTTAACGGCAAGCCAAGGTGGCAGGAGGTAAAGGTAGAATCTGGGCAGAACTGCAGCTCTTGGCATAGGGTAAGCTGTGGAACCTCACTTCCAAGAAATCTCCATGGCAGAATTCTGCTCTGTACCTCTGGGGAATTCGAGTCAGGAGAGTCCTACTTCTCTGAGAAGCCCCATCATCTTCCAGGAAGGTAAGACTCCACTCAAGAAAACAGAAGAGTCACACACAGTGTCATCAACTCTGGTAACTAAAAAAACATGCTGTGTGGTGCAAGTTTGTTTTTAGAAGGGAAATTCGAAAAAAAAAAAAAAAAAAAAACAGGGCCAGGTTCAATCATGGCCACCTGATAGAAGGCAAGGCCCTTTCTCAGGATGCATTGCCTGGGGCTGCCCCACACATGTATAGGATGCTGTCTGCAGAACTACTTACCCAACATCCAGCACCACACACAGCGGAGAGTGCATGAGGGGATTAAAATGGAACAAGGAGCCTAAAGAAAAGGGCCATCCATCAAAGGCTAGCAGCCCCGACGGAGACAGGACCGTGTGAGCAGGAAGAGAGGGAGAAAGTAAAGAGGAGCCCGGGGAGATGTTTGTCAGCTGTTCTAGATAACGTTCCTTCAAGATAGGACTAGGTTCAACGCTTCATCTGTGAGTCCAAGGTTTTATGAATCACAGCACAAAGTGAAGCAAAATCTCTGGGGAACCATTCCATGAGCATCTTCCCGGCAATTTTTCAACCTCTCTCTACAGAACACTTTTCATTTTAGTCATGCTCTCATCACAGGCATAGATAGATGATAGAGGCCAGGAGGGGGGATTTCCCTGGCTATCCATTGCTCACCCAGTCATAGTGTGGGAGTCAACCAGGCAGGTTTGCACAGAGAGGAGATGGTTACTTTAAAAATTAAATTTAAAAATTTAAATTTAAAAATTTAAAATTGCCAGAAGGGATGGGGTAAAAGGAAGAAGGAGCTCAAGAGAGGGGAGACCACAGGAGACAGGTATTATCAAGGGAGAAGTGGAGGAAATCAGGATCCTTTTACTAGGAAGGGTATGAAGGGAGGGTTAGACAGGGAGAGAGAAAGAGATAAATAATTCCTAGCTAGTGTAAAACTAACAGGAGGAATCACATTAGTCCAAGAACCTACTGAAAAAGTACATGTAAAATATCTCTGCATGAATCCATGTGTATATCTGAAAGCTACATAACAAGAAACAGTGCCAGACAGGAGAAACCTCCCCTTGAGTTGTTGGCCAGGGTAGTCCAAGTGATTCCCCAAATTACACAGGCTATTGCCACAGCCCTTGATTATCTCCCACAACTAGAAGGTAAGACTCTATTGCTAAAGACAGGTCATACTTCAGACACAGGATTTAGAGCAACAGAACTGGAACTGCCCCGGAAGCCTCCTCCCTGAAGCGTAGTTCTCATAATTTTGGAGAACACTATGCAAGCTGCTAAGGGAGGACATCAATCAATAGTCCCACCCCATCTTAAATACCTAATAACCACAATGACCAGCACAACAAATTATACTGGAACAACAGTAGCACTTTTATCTTGAGGATAATCAACAGTTACCTAATTGGACTTAAAGCCCACTCAATCGGAAGGAATTCATGTGTGGCACTGTAAACATAGTCAAATACACATGGCTGGAGAGATCATAGATGTTAGAGAAAACCCCAAGGCTGTCATATCCCTAGACAAATGTAATCTCTTATTATGTCTTAAATATCAGTCCTTATATTTACAGACAAATATCCCATCACCACTCATCAAAGAAACTTCTATTGCAACAGACATTCTTACAGAGTTCCACAACTGCTCACACACAGAGATTGTCTGTGATTTTCCCAAGCCTATGGGACACATTTATAATAAAACCTCTATACCTCCGGGCTCATGGAACATAGTGAGACAAGAGGTAGAGAGAACAGTAATGCATCACTCAGTTTTCACCACTGAAGTTTCCTCATGTAACAGAGGGCAATGAAAAAAAAAACATACCACAAATGGCCAAAGCTTAGAGAATAAGAGTCTGCAGAGTGTGGGTCCTTGGATAGGACTCCTATGTTAAACTCCACCCACTAATGGGTCCATGGACAGGACTCCTATGTTAAACTCCACCTACTGCTGGGTGAGGAAGAGCTCATCTTCTTAAATCAAAGGGCTCTAGATAAGCTGACTAGATCCCAGTGAATGAACTTGCACTGGGGGGCACATAGGGACACTAACTTGACTCAACAGACCTTAACACAAATGACAGAATGCATGAAATCCAGTGGAGCAAGGCTATGTGATGGTGCCAATGGGGAAGGGGGTATAAAGATGATTAACATCTTCTATGTAAAATATACAAAAATTCAAATAAAAATTTACAACAGATTTTCTGGAAAGAAGGAAAGCACACAATGACATCGTGGTAAATAATAACCTGAAGAAGGTGCAGCCTCAGAAAGAGTAGCCCAAATGTGAACCCAGCGAAAGGAGTTAGCATCCATCCCGGTGCTGTGTCGATACAGGTTAGCTGCTCCTAGAGTTATTCTTCTCACCGAGTGGAGGGAGGTGGGCTACTGTGTGCAGGGAGCTACTCTGCACAGAATCAGTGAATCTGAATATATGCAGATTCTTATTCAGTAGGTCTCAAGCAACACCTGAAACCATGCCTTCCAACAGTCTTGCAGTGAACACATATTGCTCATGCAAGTTTGATAATATGCGAAGTTATTCCTCTGCTACATAGGATTATGTAGCAGATCCAAAAGGATCTGCTATGTAGCAGGAGATCCAAAAGGATTCTCTTTGATTTCTAGAAAGCAAGATACTGGGAGGCTGGCCACCCAGGGACCACACACTCAGCCTGTGCTTATCAGACTTGAATATTCAGAGTGTCTTTGTTCCACTGTGTGACAGTGACAGGAAGTGAGTGGACAGTGAATGTGTGTTCTCAGATTGAATCTGGGTGAGTTTGAGGAGCCAGTGTTCAAAAGAGGAAGCTTAGTTCTGACCTCTGGGTAAACGCCTGCCTAAAACTGGCTGCTTGGTCCCTGAGAAGGAGAAGGAACAAGAGAAAATGTGTGATCTACTGAACCGGCATCTGGGATTGGATGAGAACTAAAGTCCTAACATTTTAAAAACTTTTACTGAAAATCTCCCTAAAATATTTTCATCTATTTTCCAATGAGATATTTAAATAAAATATAAATAACCCAAAAGAATTGAAATAAAACCAAATTAGAAGTTGAGAAACCTGTATGGAAGCAGGAGCAATGTCTTTCCCTCTCTGTTGCTCATTGAGCTGCTGCTGTTTGCATGGATTGCACCTGAAATCTTGGTCTCCAGAAGCACCTTGAGGGGGTCCTAATTCATTGTTCTGCCTAGTTTCTCTAGCCACACTTGTGACTATGCTCAGAGAAAACAGAAAGGATTGTACTGTTCTACATGTTAATGATTTGTTTTTATCTACTGGATTCCTTTTTTAAGTCTCATCTCATAATCACATCCTTCTACTGTGGATAGTTTGTTAAGGGTCCTTATTACTTAGGGTACAGCTAATCAAGCTTTCACTGCAAATAATCCCAGGAATGATACTATGTCATTGTCAGACAACAAGCACTCAGGAAGGGAAAGGCCACAGGGACTAGTATGAGTATAGAAGGAAGGCCTGTAGGAAGAGCCTAGCCAGGCCTGGAATGTTTACCTGGCAGAATCCTGAGAACAAACTCTGGATCCCTGTATACCACCCATCTCCAATGATGACAAAAATAGCAACCAGCTTTGATCCAGGTCTTACTACCTAGCAGATGCAGCTCTAAACTCATGATTCATTTCAATTTAATCAAAATTCTGGAAGAAAATGAAGGACTTCACACTGCTAATAAAGGATTTGAACACAGAATACTAGACAACATATCTGGCATGCCTTCCCACCTGGATGGAGAGGATAAGTTGGGGTAGATGGAGGTTGAAGGCAGGAGTTCCCTCACACAAGATCAAGGGACAGGTAGACCTCCCTGACTCGGGGATATGGTCCGTGCTGGGTATTCAGGAAAGGGGAAGCTCTGTGTGTAAATGAGTTCAGACCATGCTCTAGCCATTCATTCAAGCATGGTTCCCCTTTGTTCCAGGATTGGCCAAGTGAGTGACTGAGGTACATAGATGCCTTTAGGTGCCTACTAAAGAGCAGAAGGTTTCACCTGTAGAATTGAGCTGCTTCAACTTTTACCTAGCAATGGGAATCACATGGTGCTGGCCTGGAGAGGAAGGCTTCAGGCTAGTGGAAGGCAGGACTGGGGAGAGCTGTACTGAAAGAATTTCCATGAGTATCCAGACAACAGCTGCCTCCATTTCAGGGCCTGAGTTTCAAAAGCACACTATTGTACAGCACGGTGCATTTCCCAGATAATGCTGAGAGCGAAGTGACAAAGAGACAAACAGGGTGGGGCCACCACTCACGCTTCTCCTCTGTCATAGCTGGACCCCTCTTGGGTTCAGGCCAATGATAGCCCATGCTCCAACCAAGGGCTCAGCAAGACCACTGTGCCTAGGGAGGTAATTCTGTCCAAGATTACCTCCATCCTCAGTATCCAGGCATGGGCTGTATTATAAGGATTATAAGGGTATTCTATTGTGCAATTATTTCAGATTATTAATGTGCCTTGAAATAAATAGTGTCTAAAATAGACCTGTTATGGCTCCTGTTTATAATTACTCTGCATGAAGTTAGAGCTGTTTTCAAAAACAGTTATTAAATGCCTACTTTGTGTTCAATAGACATTTGTTGAATAAATGAACTCATGATTGAATGTAGAAAAAAAATATACTGAGTTAGGAGCTGCCTATAACTCTATATTTATTACATTAAAATGATTTCCAAACCGACAATGGTGTCTCATGGCTATTATCACAGCACTCAGTAGACTGAGCAGGATGATTGCCATAAGTTCAAGGCCAGCCTGGACTATGTAAACTGGTGAGTCTCAGACCAGTTTAAGCTACAGAGTGAGACTCTGTCTTAAAAAAGGGAAGCAAAGGGGCTGGAGAGATAGCCTAGTGGTTAAGAGCACCGACTGCTCTTGTAGAAGGCCTGGGTTCGATCCCCAGCACCCACATGATGGCCGAGAACCGTCTGAAACTCCAATTCCAGGAGAACTCCAGTTCCAGGGGAATCTGACACCATCTTCTGACCTCTGAGGCATTGCACGATACAGGTGCACAAACCTACATGCAGACAGTACACTTACACATATACAAAGATAAATAAAATTTTTAAAAAAGGGAAGTAAAATAAAAAATGTAAATGATTTCACCTGTTAAGAATTTTATAAACTCTCCAGATTTTGAAAGAACCAGAGAAGGAACAGAGGCTTAATTGCCCTCAGTCCCTGCAGGCCTCTTCAGGCTGGCAAGACTTACCAGCACCCAGCAACAGTGCATGGCACACAGTAGGAATTCATGAGTATGAGTGTAATGACGAGACAGTCAAATGGGAACTATGAGCAGTTGTTCTAGGTACCTTAATAAGGCAGAGAAAAAGGTTCCAAGAAAACAATTGGAGAACAAATCATAATTGGGCTTTAGAAAGACCAAAGAAAATTTCCTGGAAGAGATGTCCTACTAAGTTGGCCAAAAAGAGAAAGTTATGTGAACATGAGATGGGGAGTGGTTCCCATAAAATATGAATGTGTAGAAGGCAGACTTCGGGGGTCTGTGACTAGAGAAAGGTGGTGTGTTACCATGAGTGTTATGAGGCTGTTATTGGTTGAACCAAAAAGGTAGGTGCAAGTACTTTGAAAATGGTTGTGAATGTATAATCTTGTGTGAGACTGTGTGCAATTTTGCATAAAATACATACATGCATGTACATACGGGTGGGTATTGGGGTCTACAAGTGAGTTGCTACTCTAGAGGCACCTCCTGAGAAGGTGAGTGCGTGTGGTGTACACACGGAGGAAGCTGAGGGAACAGCACAGTGGGTTACAACTTATGGGGGTCATATAAGTGAAAACAGAGGCCACAAAGACATTAGCAGTAGTAAATGTGTTCTAAACACCCAACAATCAAAAATTAACTCAAAATTAATTGCACAAAATCATGAGGTGCTTTGGAAAGTACTTACCCACACTGTTTCACACGAGTTCACTGTAACCTTGGTGGTAAACAAAAACATGCTCTTTGTGCACTGTAAGTTCTGTCACACCACACATACCAAAAATACTACCTGAAACACCTTGGTTTAGGTTCAAGACTCTTGTATACTATGAATTTTAGGGGTTTTACTGTGCACAGAAACTTTCCTGGTCTTATAAAACATGTTGGTTTTATTATGGGGAAACAATGACATCCTATTTCTTCACAGTCACTCCCCAGAATCCGTCAAGGTAGTTTATTTTTAAATAGTATTGTGTTAGAATATTTGATTTTAAAAATTGCTGTTTAAGTTGCTGGCTTCAGCTTCATAAAAAAGGTCATTAAATGAATTTTGACTTGGGATTAGAACAAAATTTTGATGATTTATGACATGGCCCTAAACATACTTCTACCATTTTATATTAAGTAAGCATAACGAAGTAGCATTCTCAACATTAACAACTATTTAGTCGAACTACCAGTCAACTCTGAAAAGGGTTGAACATGCTCCATGTTCTACAGCATCAAATATTAAAGATTAATTCTTTATGTAAAAATAAGTACATTTATCTCATTAATATGCAAATGTACTTTCATCTTTAATAGATTATAAAAGTACATGTATAAAAAGTTGTTTTAAAATACATTTTTGTGACTAATTATTAGTATGTATTTGATTTATATCCCTATTTTATAGACCTTAATTCACATACATTTTTTTGTTCAAAAAGATGTCATGAGTGGAAAATTTTTAAGAAGCCTTGATCTAATGGTTTTAGGTACGGAAGTATCTTCAGCTGCTTTCTCTGGGAGAAAACTCCTTTTGGTTGCACTCAGATAGCTGGAGAATGAACTGATCTTTCCAGGAGAGATTATCTTAATTACAGTGTCTAAAATTACATCATAGGCTATAAGGAACACAACCAGAAAAGATGCACTGATGGATTCCTGGTATCATCTGTGATGTGAGGTAGAGTGAAAGGAGCCAAAGGGACAGGAACTGCCCTGAGATCAGCCTGGATTAGTCCTTCGCTGACATACAGGAAAATGAAGAAGAAGAAGACGAAGAAGAAGAAGAAGAAGAAGAAGAAGAAGAAGAAGAAGAAGAAGAAGAAGAGGAGGAGGAGGAGGAGGAGGAGGAAAGAGAGAGGAGAGGAGAGGATAGAGGGAGGAGTAGGAAGGTAGGAAGGAGGAGGAGAGGAGTGGAGGAGGAGGAAGGAGGAGGAGGAAAGAGGAGGAGGAGTGAGAAGAGGAGGAGAGGAGAGGAGGAGTGAGGAGGAGGAGGGGAGAGAGTAGGTTGGTCAACCTTTGGGTCAAGAGGTACATTTTTTTTGTTGTTTGTTGGTTTTTTTTTTTTTTTTGGTCCTTTATTATGAGACAGGGTCTCCCTAGTATGCTGGCAGTCATGAGCCGAACTTAATCTGATAATTACCAGGCTGGCTTGCAACTCACAAAATCTGCGCTGCCCTCTGCCTCCCAGTGCTGGAAGATTAAAGGCGTGCCGCACCCAAAGCCCGGAAGGTAAGGACCTTTTGAGGTAAGTTGAAACCCATTCATTCTCGTTATTTCTTTGCTATAAATATAAGAACAACACTGAAGAATGGAAAATAGCAATGGTTGTACCAAGAGCACCCAGTCTGGGTTCTTTAGCTCAGTTTCTGCAGGTGCACAGCCCTTGGTTACCGGCCAGCTAGCTGCAGGCCCTGCTAGCAGTCCGTGTGTTACTAGCTGTAAATACTTAGGGCAGTATCCTATTTCTTTGTGCTTCATTTCTGCATCTCTTCAAGTATCCGAGGAATACTGAGCTAATAATTTGAAGTGACGTTAACTGCATGGTCATAAAAAGTCTTCTTACACAGACAGTCAAATCAAGTAATATTCTTGCAATTTCTGAACTGAAATCCACATAGAATCTAACAATTTCTTCCCTTATCTCATTATTTTCCTGTCTTTATGTTGTCTCTCACTTTAGACTACCAGTTTCTTAATATCAGGCCTTGAGTCCTAGATCTCTGTTAACACAGAAAAAATCTCTCTAACCTTATCCACCCCTGACAGCTTCCTCACCACTGACCAGCTGCCCTTTACCCTTCTCCCTCATCCATAACTCTACTAATGAGGATGCCATTTCATCATATCACAAGTCTAGAGTAAAACTGCTTTCTTTAACTCATAACAATCACATTCCTAACAACTAGGTTCAAAAAGCCCCGCTTTAGGGTAATAACTTCCCTGGCACCCTTGTAACATCTGACCACCATCCTTTCTCTGTTTCTCCCAGTTTTGCCAACCTGCAAGCTCTGCCTCCTTGAAGCTCATCCAATATAACTGTCACTCCCAGAGAAGGCTGTAATAATTTATAAAATGCCGTGACCATACTGGAGCATCTTCTAAAGCCACATCTTTTAGTCATTCTTGATTTTCCACATGTGGCTAAACTGCTTCATATTTCATTCAATAGGCACTCAATAAACTTACTTATTTGGTTGGTGTTTAGGAGACAGGTCTCCCATAGTGTGCTGGCCTGAATGCCTATGTAGACAGTGCCCTCAGCCACAGAGATCCTACCTGCATCTGCCTCCTATCCGAGATAAAAGTGTACACGCACCACGGAGCTGGTGAAGCTTACAATAAATTTAAGCAATGAGAAAGGAAAAATAAGTGGGCAAGGTATTGAAGGAACAACTACACCCCTTCGATAACCCACCCTGACTGTGAGGAAACTATGTTGGCATAGATTGAACGAAATGTCAGTCCGCCTAAGGAAGAAGTTAAAGTTTAAGCTCTTGACTCTCCTCAGATATATACTAACTTCAATCCAGAAATGAGCCCAATATGAGCTGAATCCAATTGGTTGTTGGGCAACACTTCATAATATTCCTGAAACTTTGGCTTCCAGTCGTTGTATGTATATTAGAGAACACTTTTCTCACATCCTTCAGTCATAAAGATATAACTGGTTTTTTGCCCACTGCCTATTCTCTGCTTCTCTTCAAAAAGAAGCCCAAAGAAGACTGTTCAAAAGCAGGTAGTAAACACCAGGAAGGAAGAGGCTGTTATTTTTGACACATAACACCTATACGGCAAGCAAACCTGCTCTCGGAGTGCCTAGATGAGTGAGCTGTGTGATGTGAGTAGAAATAACAATTTGATGATCCCCAAGAAGTAACCTAAGTCCATGTCCTGGTGCAGAAACCATGAATTCATATAATTAGACACAGGAACGACACTTTATGGACATACAGGTGTACAGCAGATCCCCAACTGAGGTGTTGCGTTTATTATAAACACCAAATCATGTCTTATTGCCCTGCAAGCAATGCAACTAACAGATAAAGAAAAGGGTTCCAACTCTCTGGTCATAACCACGTTCGACTGAACAGAATGAATCAGCCCAGAGGAAAGAGAAAAAGCGGGCAACAATGAGAAGCAGTGAGAAGAAAAGTCTGGCGTGAGCAGGCGCAATGAATTACTTGTGTCCACAAGTTGACTTTGTCTCCAGCCTGCGGGCCGCCACCCTGCACAATTCCCACGACAACTTACCCACCAGAACACATCCGAAATCTCTCGACTCCATCTCATACTTGAAAACCAGGAAGAAACAGCTCACAACTTGTCTCCAAGAGCTAGCAGTATCATTGCAGTCACGCATGTACTCTACCAAAAGAACTAGAAGAGGTTACTTCAAAATCTGGGGTATAAAAGAGAAGAGCAATGGCATTATTGAGGCACCCGTACCTAGAGATGCTATGGTGCGCTCATAGAGAAATTCCCTCGCCTTGCCCTTCACCCTGACGTCTGAGACTCCAAAGGCCCAGACCTAACTTGCAATTCGACAAGCCCTACCAGAGTGGACCCAAACACCCACAGGACAAACCCAGAGAAGCTCACAGTACTAAGAAGAAGCCAGAAACAGATCTTCTCCTGCTTCTCCTGTACTGCATCAGAATCTAATGCCTGGATCTCAAAGCGGCTCATATCCCCAATAGGCTCTTAGGTATTACGTATAACATAATGGTCCAGGCTAAGAAGACTCCACCATGGAAATCGGTCAAGAAAGAGAGAATAGTCCCTGGATAGCTCAGGAAGCTTGATGGGGCACCACCTCAAGCAGTAAAGCTCCTCAAAGTGAGGAGCCGTAATCAAAGACATCTCCTTTAGCAATGCAAGCCAGACATGCCTCAGACCACTGAGGTCGTCAGATGTGCTGTGGCCAAGCCTACCATCAGATGATGCCACAAAAGCCCATTCACTTCTGAGGTAAAACACAAAACACAACCTCCAAATAATGAAAATTGCAAAATTGCATATCGTCTCATAAAACAGTCCAGCATGCTTCAAAATTAAGCAGAATTCTTACCTATTCTACTCCAAGAAATAAAGCCAGGCATCCCCTGTGAACCAGGGGTGTCCAACTCTGATCTAGTTAGCAACCCAGCTATGTTCTCCTATGTGGAAGTCTACTAATAAGCGTACTGACGTGGGTATAAATGTTTAAATCTCAACAATATTTAGGCAATTATAATTTTGTGCTGGACCACATCATAATTTTCCTGTGGTATATGCCAACAGGTGGATGGCCACACCTTCAAAACAACACTAATTCATGACAGCTAAAAATGAATATCAATGTGCACCAATTAAAAAAAGTAAAAAAAAAGTCACTGGAAAATATTTAACAATATAAAGCACAATTGCATTGTAAACGTTCAACACACTGAATCTCAAGTATAAGACAATGTCTAAAATGGTATTTTACACAGTCTGCTTGTATGAAATCCACATAGGCAAACCTACAGAACATAATCAAGTACATTAGTAGCTGCCCATCGCTTTATAGTTTATGAAGGAAAGAGAACCAATTTAAATACATAATAGAGATACAGTATTAGGTCTGTGAGTCCTGTTAATAAACAGTCTATATAAAATTCTTCTCTTAATTACATTATTAAAACTCACTTTAGTTAATACGATTAGATTTGTCATATCTCTAACACATCAGAATCTTGAATAGCTATGAAATTCTCAATACAATATTGTTTAAGTAAATATGTACTCTATATGGCATCATGATTTCATTTAGTCAGCAGCTCATGCTTTATATCTTCAACTAGGAGATTCTAGAATAGGCCAGCCTTGTCTATATATAGAAATTCCAGGCCATTCCCAGTAGAGCACACCATTGAGAGACTTTGTCTCATAAAAGACTGCAAACAGTGAAGAAATATTCCATTATTCAGGTTCAGTATGATCACATTGTATCTCAACACGAATATACACATGATGCCTCAGATCATATAAAAGGTAAATTTAAAAACTACAAAATTAGAAAATAAATAAATGTAAACACCTGCTAGTCGACTCTATCCCAAGAAACTCAGTATGAGTATTATATTACAGAATTCTCTCTGAAAGTTTTGCTTTTAGTCTTAAACAACAAGAGAATAAATTCAGTGCTTCCGTATTCCTACTCTAGTGATGCCACCGACGAGACCTCTCTGGAATTTATTCATTGTGTCCTGTGTAGAATCAGAGAAGCAAGGCCGCAGAAGAGGCTCTGATAGAAACATGGTTGTTCGGAAGAGAGAAGCCTATGATACCAGAGTCAGCGAGAGACATGACTGCTGGAGGAAGTAAAGCCTAAGGTGTACACCTGCTCTATATAAATAAGTTTTATTGAAGACCTGATGCTGAAACAGATCGTTTAAAATTATCCTTTTTTCTTAGTTGTGTTTTTTAATGTAGCAATTTTATTCATTTTAATTTTTATTTTATGTGTATGAGTGACTGTTCTCATGTAGGTTGGTTCTCCCGTGTCGATGCATATGCCGTGCGTGAGTTCAAGAAAAGGAGTATAGTCAAGAGTTCCCCGCGATCTGGAGGTTAAAAGACGTTCGTCAGCCAGCCGTAATGTGGTGTCTGGGGGAGGTACACCATCGGGATTTCTACTGCAAGAGACAAGTATGGCATTCTTAACCGCTAAAGTGTCCATCTTCTCCAGCCCGACAGACATAGTCTTCTAATGCCTAAAAAGGTCTCACTTTATGGTATTCTATGTTATGGTGCTTTGTAAAAGTCGTTCCACTTCGCTAGGCTTCAAAAATGGAGGTGTTTGTGTATTATAGTTATGTCACAGACATCCAGCACTATCTAAGAGCCTGTCAGACCATGCAAAATCTCAGGCTGCCTCAGAGACCCACTAGAATCGCAACCCTCTGCATTTGGGTTACATCGGTCAATGGTTAGTCTAAGAGACTAGATACCTAAGACAAATTAGATATGCAATGGTTTTATTAGAGAAAGCAACTTAGCATGAAAGAAGCAATAATGGGTGAGGTAGCTCTAAGTCAGCTGCGTGAGGCCACCACATCCATGTGTCCAGAGAACTCGACCCTGAGGGATAGGATGAAGAAGAGGGAAAAGTGTGACTAGATCTTTCTAGAATCTAATCCATTAAGAATCCTTATTAAGCTGCCAGCATCTAAGGAATCCTTCTAGAATGCTAAGCCATCTGAAGAATCCTTTACAAGGCCTTTGATAGTCCCTGAGCCAGAATCAACTGTCTCAGGATCTGGTCTCTTTTATCTTTGCCACCTCAGAGATGGGTGGCCTCTATATAAAACAGAAAGCCTCAGATTACAGTACCCAGGATCCTTAGTCAATGAATTCCTTGTACTGGGAGCCCAATCAAGCATATTCTCCTAGTATCTGCTGCCAGCGGATCTCTGCATACAGACGTTCAAGAAGCAATGCTCTACAACACCCGTAGGCAAACTTTCCAATGAAGAGCCAGACCATACATATTTTAGGCTTGTTAGGCTATACAGTCTCTGCCACAACTACTAAATTCTGCCATTTACCATGGAAGCAGCCACAGAGAACACATAAACAAATGTTGGTGTCCAATCAAAATGTTCATTTAACAAAAACAGCTTCAAGCTTTGAGATGACGTCCTGCCATAGAAATAGCCGCTCTTGCCTAGGTCCGGATTAAACTTCTAAGTAATGTCACATTCAACAGTATCATTCAGTACACATAGAAAAATAAATAAAATTTAAAGTAAATTCAAAGCTTTCACATGTGAATAGATAGAGAGAAGAGTGGATCTTATGCCAGCATTTCCCTCAGACTCCATCAGACAATCAGTAAGGCCACGCCCTGATCCTCACAAAAGACCCTCCAATCCAACCCATCAAACTTTAGTTCTCTAACAAACTTACTTCAGAGCCAACACTAGAAGAGCACTTTGGAACACACTATGAATCCGATATTATTCCACTAAAATTCATCTGACAGAAAAAAACCCATAAACAATAAGTAAAACACATTGCAGGTCCCAGAAAGCATACACAGAAAAGTTATAAACAAGCAAGAGAAAATATAGTCACCAACATGCCATCAGGAAAGACCAGGAAAAGTTGTCACCTTTCAATGGCTATGAAGGCGTAACACGTCAGCCACAATCCCACATGCTTCTCCTTTCAGCTACAGAGCCTCAGATAATATCTCCAGTAAAGATAATTACTAATCACAGGAATATATTCATAGGTCAGACAAAAATACCATGCTCCCCATTGCAAGTGCACCACCGCCCAAGAGCACAACGTAGATCCACATAAAATTCGGCAGATAGGATGACACAATAGCTGAAAATCGATCGGCATAATGAAATGTAAAAGAAATAATCCTGGGTCCTATAAAGACAAAGACTCTACCCCGACCGGCAACCAGAAGAACAACGGAAAAAAAAAAACCTTCTCAGAGCGAAAATGACATCCCACCACCAGCCAGCCAACAAAGCCCACACCCCACAACCACCCCACCAAAAGACAAAACCCACCAAACCAACACACCCAACCTCAATTCATAGATGTCACCAAAACGGAAATGCTATCCATGGGCTCCAAACAGTGTCCAGCAAACTCAATAGAGTTTATGGCTCAGAAAAAAAATACTTTAGCACTATTACTCAATTTATTTGAAATAACTGCTCAAACAAAAACAAATGAAATTTAAAAAAAAGGTCCTTTTAATCCTTGGTCCACGGGTGTTTTTTTTAGATCTTAGACTATATTGTAAAAAAATCTTACTTGCTGGCATCCCAATTTTATAGATAAGCAAATTAAGTGCCTAAGGAATTAAAGTTGATACCTTGCTTAAGGAAAAATTAGAAGCTATTGTGGAACCCTGCTCATATTTGGATACCTTCAGCAGTTAATACCTTCAGTGCCATAAATAAGTAAGGCAATCTCATAGGTCAAATCCTATATTGGGCATTTTGTATACAAGACTTTTTAAAAATGCTTAACAACTATGCAAGACACCTCCTTATTGTCTTAATGGGTCTTATCCCAAACTTATTCAAAAAATAAATAAACATACCTTCTCCTCTTCGATTGGGAAAATGCAAACTTAGAAAAGCGAATGACTTGCCCAAAACGCAAATCTTAAACGTCAAGAAGGTCAATCAGGTTCCGCCCTCCCTCACTCTACTTCTGACAATGCCATAAAATGGATGCCCAAGGAATAAAAACTGCCTTCATTGGAGGACATCTTAAACATCTTACCCCAAACTTGCCACAGTTCCATAGGCAAGCACACCCAATAAGTAGGGAAAATCCCGCTCAACCCAATCCCCATGACTAATGACATGTCCCCACTGACCAGTTACTCCACTGACCCAGAACAGAATCAATATGCGACAAAGGAACCCTATTAAAATCCCTTTTGTTATGTGAAGAGAAAAGGAATGAGAAAAAGGCCAAATGTCAGTATGCAACCAAACAACCAAAAAAAGGGCAAATCTTCAATCAACTATCATTCCGAATAACCTAACCTAATGTTCGACCCAAACACCCGGGCCAGCAGCCCCACACCCTTGAATATAGCGCACACCCACCATCGAAGGCCCACATATAAATAAGAACCCCAATAATCAAAAAAACCGCCACAGCGTACCCCAAACGCGACCATTTCAGCCTCACGTGAGAAACAGCAAATCAAGTCTACGACGACGTGTAAAGTCTCAATCCAAAAGTAGACCTTAAGGACACCTAATCCCCAGTTCCCTATCCACTCGAGCCCTAGGCACCAAGCATCCTGGACAAAAGTACATCACTCGACGGGATATCTACGGAAACTGGGCGGAACTGAGTAGTATACGAGAAGGACCTAGTAGTTTGTTTTCTTTACTACTTGCTAGAAGTACAAGTTAGTCACAACTCTCAAAAAAACCACTTTGGCTTTTCCAGATAGGCCTTGAACAAAAAAAAAAAGAGAGAGAGAGAGAGAGAGAAGAGAGAAGAGCCAAATAACAAACCAACCCCAAGAGGCACCAACATTTGGAGAAGAAGAAATTAACAGTCCAAGCTGGCAGACAGCCCTCAGGAACAACATCCCATTTGTGCTTCATCCCTCGGGTACAACCTGCCTACCGTACTGCCCAGTCGTGGAATTACCTTACAGTAACCAATATCTGGAGTAGTGGTTGTAATTACTGGTGTTGCCGTAGAATTACTTGAGTCTTGCAAGGAAAAATCCCCAACAGTAGTAGAGAATACTGGAAAGTGTTGAGTAAGTAGGCGGAAGCGTGTGGAAGACTGTTGCAAGAATAAGACCAAGGTTTACAACCATTGGCCCACCCTCCAGAGAAGAAAAATTGGAGCAACTGATTTTTGTACCCCACAACCAGATCCTCATGATCACAAGTAAAATCAAGTCTAACACCCTGAGAATGGATACTGACGAGTTCACCCGCCCATGCCAGGAGAAGACAAGGAAGATGAACTATGAATAAATTAGTGCCAGGTGGAAGCCCTTATCACTGGAACTTGCTTTGGCAACTTGTACAGGTGATGATGTATCAGGAGCTAAGACAAAGATGGACAAGGATACCCAAATTCTCAGCAGCCCACTTGCTGAGCCCAAAGAATGGAGACCTTGTTACCCAGCCTTACCTCCCACAGACTTGTACCCTAAATTGTTACTGGATGCTTCCTGCTGTGCACAAATCTGAAGAAAGGAAAGGATGGAAAGCAGGGAAGGTAGACTGGGGTGTACTGTACCCTCCACTTTTCTGAAGTAGATCTAAAAGGAAAGTCCCAGAACGCCACAGGAGCCACTTTGATTTAGGGGAAAAGAAACCTTAGAAGCCAGACTGCCTGCAAACGATTTCCTGCTCAATTTTACATGCTTAGGGAGGTTAAGAGAGTTCAGATGAGTACTTAGAAGACTCTGAATGTGTTCTGTGGCAGGTGGTGGTGATGGGCAAGCAAGGCAGGGAGGTACATGGGCATAGCAGTGGGCGTGGCAGAGGAAAGTCAAAGAATGCTGGAACTTGCATCAAACCCTGAAACTATTCCCTTCCTTACAGAGTTGTTGACACAGAAGACATGAAGATGGACATGATAGATATAGTACCCCTTCACATTCCTGATATTCCCCAGGTTTGGATTTAATAACCCCAGACAATAGTTCCTCACACTAGCCCACATCTATTGCTGTTAGATCCTTCTCTAATTCTTCACAGCCATGGAACTACTGATCTCATGTCCCTGAGTTGCAACTGCAAGAAAGAGGCATAGAGTCGCTGGTCTCAACCTAGACTGTAAGCACACAGTCTCTCTGGCAGATGGGTACTATGAAGCCAGACTAGGCAGCAAGAAGATGTCATCTGGGGAAAACTGTGGAGCTGCCAACTCCGATCAGATAATCATCTCAATAGCTACATTTGCCAGATACAATAGGATCCTCTATTCTTTCTCGCCCCCACTTAGTTATCAGCCTTGCCACCTTCTCTTTTCTTCTCCTCCTACACCAAAGATAAATAAGGCAAAGCCACATGACTGGAGAGTGCTCAGTGTCTGGGAATCCCAGGCTCCAAAGGAGAAATCACAACCAGAGAGGGGGAGAAAGAGGTCCGGCAGGGGTTTTCAGGAAAACCCCATGGAATATGCCCTTCCCCCAGATTCTTCCCTACTGAAATTTATTGTAAACCCAGAAACCTGAAAGAATTTTTTTTCATTTGAAGAGCTGTAAGTGACAGAGCTCTGTTTCCTTCACCAGCCTCGCTCCTCATGTGCCTCTCACTGCCACGTCTCTTCATGTAAGAATGAACATAAAGAGGTATGTAGGTAAGCCTAATTAGTGTGTTCTTCGATATTTATTTGTTTACTGTATAACAAATAATGGGCTCATGTGGATTTTTCACATTCATAACATCATAGCTTATCCTATTTGTTCCTTCCTGCTCCTGCCCTCCTCCCCTTTACTTTCTTCCTCCCTCCAAGTCTGTCCTTCCACTTCCATGTCACATATATTCCATCTATTGCTCTCTCACTATCATGCATGACTATCTCCCTCTCATAGTCCCACGTTCATGTCAATAAGATAGATAAATAGGTAATAGATAGATAGAATAATAATAGAAGAATAATGAAATGAGCTTCATAGGCCTGCACGGGGGGGAGGGTCGAAAAGATAAGTAACATAAATGATAAACTATAGCAAACCCTTTGCCCCCTGCCTGACTCAACCTCTCCAGAGAAAAGAAAAAAAACCAAACTCTATCTGGCTTCCTTCCCCTTCCAATGCTCCATCTAATGCAAAACAAATATAATAATAACCTTGAAGAATTCTCTGATTAACATCATAGAGTTATACAAGTTATGCAGGCTTTCATATTTAGGTTTGTCTTAACAATATCCAGGGCTAGGAGCCACGATCCTGGCCTCCAAGTGCCGACCTTTTCCAGAAGACCTTTGAGATGAAATGAAGGGGACCCCGGAATACCGGACAGACACTACCTTTCTGCCCAGTTCCAGGGTGGCTGAGTAGCTGGTACCTTGTCCCTTCACTGCTTGGACCTATCAAGCTGTGACTCCCTGCTGTGGTCCGGGGGTTGTCATCTGCTTTCAGAGGTGCCATTAACTCCATGTTTTGGACTATGGAACAGAAAAAACCCACCTTTCCCTCCTTACAAAAGGAAACCCCAAGCCCTTCCCCCGTTAAAGAGGGAAAAAGACTAACCCTAAAAGGCTCCCTTTCCCTAAATAAGCCCCTGAAGAACTTCAGATCATAAACATGGCAATCTGTAGGTTAGAATCAATTATCCCCCCTAATATAGCCCCTCCAGTGTTCTCTGCTAAAAATAAATCCCATTCCCCCCCGACCCCCCCCCCACCCCTCTGGCGGTATCTTCCTACTCCGCCCTGCCTCTCCTCGTTCCTTTTGCCCCACCCATACATTTACCCCCAAGAGAAATGGAGCCAATAAAACCCCCGGGACCTCGGAAATCCCACGAGTGGGTCGTTACCTGCAATGATGGCTGGGTTGCTCCTTGCCCCTTCTACCAAGGGCCGCCCCCTTTCCACCGTGACACTCCCCCGGAATTCTATACCACCACTTCGGACCCTCATAGCTCACCGCCCTCCCTCTCCCCCAAAATGAAGTACAAGCCTACAGCCCATCCCTCCTGGAATAAAGGTTCTCCTGTCCACAGAGCCCCCACCATTTTTGGATGGTACCCCATCCAAAATTATTTCCCCACTGTCCCCATCCCTTTTAGCCTGCCCTAGCAGACTGGAAATGAAGGAGCCAATCCCTTATAGGTTCCCCCAGCCTCCAATATCTCCCCTTTCTTCTGCCCCCCCCTCTTGGGCAACTTGCCCCGGGTAATGCCCCTGGCCCCTGAAGCCCCTGGGCCCCCTCTTCAGGGCCCCTGCCTCCCAGGTTCCTTCTCTGGGGCCCCTCCTGCCCAGTTCTTTTGGGTAGTGGGTGGCGGTGGGCAGCCCCCATAACGTCATGAAGCTTTCCCCCGAAGTTCACGGGCTCCACCTAGAACCTCCCTAGAGGATCTTCTCCCGTTTGCCCAAAGAATAATGTCCCATCATCCCCCAGTTCCAGCCTCCTGATTGCCAATAGGCGATCCCACCCACCGGGCAGCTCCTGGGCCTCGGCCTCCTTCCATCTTCTGGGTTCAGTCCCAGGTCTTTGGGGAACAAGATTCGAGGGCCAGTCCTTGGCATCCTACTATTGTTTACGGGGCCCCTGTTCCCTCCACAGCAAGGCCTCCCAAGTATCCCCAGGTCCTGCCTGGGGAATATGAGTCCCAAGAGTGAAAAGCTGGAGTTTACTGGCTTCCGGTACCTTGCCCCCAGCCCCCCCAGCAGGTCACTTCCAAGCCTCCTGTTCCGGATCCCCTCGCCAAAACCTGCGTGTCCAGCCCCCCAAAGCTCCCCAGAAAGGGACCAGACTCTGCCCAAAGCCCGAACACGCCCCCAGACCCCCGACAATCCCTCAGATCATCCAACACCACCATAACCTGTCTCAAGCGTCTCCCCTACAAAGATCCAAAAGATTTACTCTTGTAACCACTCAAGAAAGGGAAACCCAAGAACCAGCAATTGCCTGCCACCCTTCCAGGAACAGTTCACAACAAACTCTCCATATTCAAAAAAGCTCGGCCCACCTGCAAAAACCTCCAGCCCACCCCCACGGCTCTGTCCACTCCCCACCCTTGACCTTTCCTCTCACCCCTCTCCTTTGTTCCCTCTCTCTCCTCATCAGTCCCTGCCCCAATGAAGCTAGTTGCCCTTACCTTGATTCTCCAAAGAATCCGGTTTTTTTCTTCCCTCCAATACCCTCCCCTTCCTAGTAAAAAAAAAATATTCAATAAAAAATGAAAGTAGAAGAGTTTAGCCAACCTCTCAATGAACACTCAAACCACTAAACCACTCAACAATTCAAATAGCCTCTACGGCCCCCTCCTTTCTCTCAGAAGTCCTTCTCTCTCAAATGCCATCCCACCCATATTCCAACTAAAACCAAATGCCTAACAAGAAACTTTAACAGAACCCCACCACAATTGTGCTACCACCAAAAAGCAAACCCGAATAAGGCACAATCCCACCCCTGATCTATAAACTATCCAGTTTCCAATTCCCAACAGTCATCCCTCCACTTCCCAGTCCTCCCGGTAGTTACCTCTCCGCAGTTTTGGTCCAGGGGTTTTTTTGAACTAATGAAAAGAATTTTTTATCCCCATCCAACTTGTTGGTGTGTTGAAAGTCTCTGTAAAGTTCCTCTCTGTTTGCCAGTCTGCTGCTCACCTGACCAAATGAATCTGAAAGCCCTTGATTTCACCTTCAGGAAGCCTGGTGGGTCCCTGGGAAGATGGAAAAAAAAGAGCAAAATAAAACAGCAATATACTTCCAAGGACCCCTGACCCCTCCTCTTCTCCTCCTCCCCCGCCTTCTCCCCCTCCCTATAATTACTTCCATGTTTTTTTCAATTAAAAACCAAAAAGAATCCAACCTAAATTAATATTGCTGCAAAATCACCAACTACCCTCTTCCCTCCCTCCCCTCCCACCCCTCCCACCTCTCTAAATGGGACAGGGACAAATACGCTCTTGTTCCCAGTAAAACCATCTCGGCCTCCTCTTTCACAACCCCGCAGCCCCTACCAAATCAATAGAAAAAACCCACAAATGTTCTTTTGGAGCAGAAACTACTCCTTTTCCCTTTTTATCCCCGCCTCCCTCTCCCTCCCCCTCCTCTCTCCTCTCCTGTTCCTCTCCCCGTCTTCCTCCTCTCCCCTCTCTTTCTCTCTCTGCCACTCCCACACACACACACACACAACACTTGAATGACCCCCTCTCAACTATTTCACAACTACCTCTTAAATATCACGACGTTTCTGCGTTTAATCCTGTCACAAAGGATTCTTAATAAAATTTTCACCTCTAACTCCTAAATTTAAATGAAAACAAGAAAAAAAAAAAAAAAAAAAAAAAAAAAAAAAAAAAAGAAGAAATCAATAAAACCCTGTGTGAAGAACATTAAATTTGCAAATGCCCATATTCAATAGTATAAGTGCCTTTCTCCTCAGAAAGTCTAAACCCGAATTAAATAGCCCACCCATATGCCCTAAATACAAGTAATAAACAAAGGGGCCCTTCAAAAACCAAGTATATGCACAAAAACACAATCTACACTCCGAGTAACCCTAGTTTTTAAAATCGATTTAAAATGAAAGGATAATAAGGGGATAAACAATTTGATTTTTTAACCTTTGGCACATTTGCAGTCCGCTCAATAGGCTCCCAAATACATCATGCCCATGATCCCCCCATGTTAAAGCAAAACCAATACAAGACAACCTAAAATGGAGCACAGAAAAAACATTTCTGAATCCCATACACAATATATGTTGTTGACCACAGGTAAATTTAAATAAATACCGTAGAAGAAAGGACAATGGGCCCTTGTAATTAGAAATTTTCAGAAAAATCAATGATACTCCTTTTAAAATCACTGTTTTAAATGTTTGTTTTCCCATCTTAAGATCGCAGACGCCCCACAACCTTTTGGGTAATACAACAGTTATCTTCCCTTCACTCCCGTCTCCTCACAGTCCCTTGAAACCCTCCTACCCCCAACCCTATAAACCTGAACCTAATTGCCCCTTTAAAATGCGTACCCTCTTCACCCCATCCTATTTGTCCCCATGTTAGCAATGTGAACCTAAGCGTCCCTCCAAAAGCCCAATTAGTCCCCAAAAGCTATCATTCATCTGGCGCACGTTGCTCTATTACGCATAGCCAGTCCTTGCCCTTTATATTATCCCTCCAGTTCCTTTGGCCTCTCCTTTATTGTAAACACGTCCCCAGCTTCTCCTCGTGTTTTGCTGGACTCTAAGCCCCCCCACCCACCACCCCCAAAAGCTGGGCATAGTAGAGCACACCATTAATCCCAGCAACCAGGAGACAGAGGCAGGCAAAAAAAAAAAAAAGAAGAGAAAGAAGAAAAGGAAAGGAGGGAAGAAAAGGGGAAGTAGGAAAATGAAATAAGAGGTTTTGGCTATTAGCTTTAATGAAGTAAAAGATACTCAGGTTAAAAATGAATTTTCCAACTTCCCCCCTCTTCCCCATGCCAACCCCCCAATGAAAACTCGAAAAGCCCCAATTTTGCCCTACCATGTCAGCCTTCAAAAAGGAAGGGATATTATACCATCCAAGGAAGGGTTCCCCCCCCGCCTGCCCCTTTTGCTTCCCCCCCCTTTGAGTGTTCGTGAGTGATCTTCGGCATCCCCTATAGTCTCCTCCTGGCTCTCACCTGCTTATGTTAAATCCCATTTTCTCATATAGGGTTCCCCAGAGACCCCAAAAAACTCAAGCTTCCAGTTGGATGTGTTCCCTCTCTCTATCATCTCGCCCTTTCATGTCCTTTTGCCTTCAACCACTCTCCCCTCAGCTCTTGGTCAATTTCCTCCCCTCCAAAGTATTATAAAGAAAAAAATGTTGAATCCATTCCTGGTGTTTTCCTCCCTGTTGTAACTTGGCTTTGTGACATCACCATAACCCTGCTCGCCACCAACACCCCACCCTTCTCTCCTTGCTCTTCCATGCGCCCCTTCTATCAAGCCCCATGGCTCCCCCAATAGCAATATCTTTCCCCCCCACTCCCACGAAAGAAGGGGCTCCTTGTCATTTTCACAATGTTGGTTAAAACACAATAGCTTCCATCCCTGGAAGGTGCCTCCCTCCCATCCCCCTCCGTGCCCCTCGCTGCCTGCCCCCCCTCACTGCCCTTACCCACCCGCGTCAAGGCCCCGGCCCCCTTCTCGAGCCTTTTTTAACAATGATCCCATCCCTTTGTTTGAGGCATGTGCGGAAAAGGTGGCTTGATTTCCAGAAAGATCTGTTTCAAGTGAAATAAATCCAAAACCACAAGTCAAACCCCGCCCTGCCCGTCCGAATTTTTTTCCCGCTACTCTATCACAGACTCCAACACAGACACTCCATATCCCCAAGCCCCGAAGGAAAAGTTGGGGAGAGAGAATCAGAAACTCCACACCAGCACGCTCACCCCTTGAATGCCAGGAACACGAACACCAATACATGCCAGAGGGATAGCCCCCCGAAATTTTTATACATATATAAATCCTGCTGTTCTAATGTTTGTTTTATGAACCAAAACACTCGTCAACGACCCCAAGTCCCCAAACCCCTCAATCCCTCAGCCTCTGGCCACCCCCGCCAAAAGTTGCACAGATGAACTTGGTTAGAAATCTGTTTTTGAAAATCTCCAAACTGTAGAATGTTTTTCCCCTCTTTTTTTCCCCTCCCAAAAGCAGAACTACTGTGGCGATCCAAACTCCCGAGCTAAAAGGTGTGTGCCAGCAAATGCAGAAGGCCCCCTTCTTAGGTACAAGGCCCCTTTTCAACCATGCGAAAGCTAGAGGAATGAAATGTTAAGAACAAAACATAAAGGAAAGCCTGTCTTTTGAAATTCATTTATTTTTGACGGGTTTTAAGTTTTGTGGAAGGAAATATGCCCATTTCGAAATGCCCAAAGGAAAATTAAAGGAGAGGATATATGCAATTTCTTTAAAACATTTTTTTGGCCAAAGAAGGAGCTCGGTTTTCTTGTTCCCGCAAGGTAAAAATCTATTAAAGCAGAAAATTGGAAAAAGCTACAGAATAACAAAGAACTGGACAGAGATAGAGAAGGCGAGGGAAAATGGGAAAAAGAGATATAGAAAAAGAGTAAAGAAAAGAGGATGGGAATGAAATTGGAGAAAAGGGAGAAGGGGAAGGAAAGAAAAAAAAAAAAAAAAAAAAAAAAAAAAAAGGGAGGAAAAAGGAAAAGGGAAATAGGATAGAGAAAGAGGTAAAGAAAAGGAGGGGGGGAAAAGGGGAAAAGAAGNATTTTTTTTAAGTTTATATTAGATCTCACTATTTAGACCAAGCTAGCCTCAAATCACAGAACTCTGCCTTAATGCTCGGATTAAAGGCATGTGCCACAATACCTGGCACTTACTTTGTTTTTTTTGTTTGGTTGGTTTTTTTTTTTTTTTTTTGGTCTTTTTTGAGACAGGGTCTCCCTGTAGCTCTGGCTATCCTGTAGCCAGAACTCACTCTGTAGACCAGGCTGGCCTCCAACTCACAGAGATCTGCGTGCCTCTGCCTCCCAAGTGCTAGGATTAAAGGCGTGCGCCACCACGCCCGGCGAGGTAAGGGTACCTTTGAGGTAAGTTGTAACCCTTCATTCCTTATTTCTCTTGCTATAAAATATTAGAAACAACACTGAAGAATGGAAAATAGCATGTGTTGTATCCAAGAGCACCCAGATCTGGGTTCTTTAGCTCAGTTTTCTGCAGGTGCACAGCCTTGGTTCCCGCCAGGCTAGCTGCAGGCCCTTGGCTAGCAGCCGTGTGTACTAGCTGTATGACTTAGGGCAGTATCCTATTTCTTTCTGTGCTTCAGTTTCTGCATCTCCTTCAAGTTATCCTGAGGAATACTTGAGCTAATATTTGTAAGTTGACTGTACTGCATGGCATAAAGTCTTTCTTACACAGAAGTTATAATCAAGTAATTGTTTCTATGACAATTTCTTGGAACTGAATCCACATTTGAATACTTTACATTTCTTTTCCTTTATCTTCTATTATTTTCCTGTCTTTATGTTGTCTCTCACTTTAGACTACCAGTTTCTTAATATCAGGCCTTGAGTCCTAGATCTCTGTTAACACAGAAGAAAATCTCTCTGAACCTGTATCCACCCCTGACAGCTTCCTTCACCACTGACCAGCTGTCTGCCTTTATTCCTTCTCCTCTCATCCATAACTCTACTAATGAGGATGCCATTTCATCTATATCACAAGTCTAGAGTAAAACTGCTTTCTTTCTCTAAAATCATCAGCTATTCCTAACAACTTAGGTCCAAAAGCCCCCGTTTAGGGTTAATAACTTGCCTGGCACTCCTGTGACATCTGACACCATCCTTCTCTGTTTCTCCCAGTTTTGCCACCTGCAAGTCTTTCTGCCTCCTTGAGCTCATCCAAGTATAACTGGTCACTCCCATGAGGAAGGCTGTAATAATTTATAAAATGCCTGTGACCATACTGTGAGCATCTTCTAAGCACATCTTTTTAGTCATTCTTGATTTTTCCAGCATGTGGCTAAATGCTTCATATTTCATTCAATAGGCACTCAATAAACTTTACTTATTTATTTTGGTTGTTTTAGAGACAGAGTCTCCCTATAGTGCTGGCTAGCCTGGAACTGGCTATGTAGACCAGGTTGCCCTCAGCCTCACAGAGATCCACCTGCTTCTGCCTGCCTAGTGCTGAGATTAAAGGTGTGCAACACCGCAGCTGGTGGGAAGCTCAATAAATTTTAAAGCAATGAATGAATGGAGAAATGAGTGGGCAGGTATTGAAGCAAACTACTCCCTTCGTAACCCACCCTGACTGTGGAGAAACTATTTGCATAGATGTGAACAAATGTTCAGTCTCTGCCTAAAGGAAGGAATGTTAAAGTTTAAGCTCTGTGACTTCTCCTCTGATTAGTAGCTAGACTTCTAATCCAGAAATGAGCCACAATTAATGAGCTTGATATCCCAATTGGTTGTTGTGGCAACACTTCATAATATTCTGAAACTTTGGCTTCCAGGTGTTGTATTGTATATTTGAGAACTACTTTTCTTCATCAGTCACTTCTGAGTCATAAAGAAAACTGAGTTTTTTTGTTTGCCCACTGAGCTTTATTTCCTGGCTGTTCTCTTTCAAAAAAGAAGCCCAAAAGAAGGACTGTTTCAAAGCAGGTAGTAAACACAGGAAGGGAAGAAGGCTGTTATTTTTTGGACACATACTTGGCAAGCAAACCTGCTCTCTGGAAGGTGCTAGAGTGAGGGGGTGTGTGATGTGAGTAGAAACAAATTTGATGAGCCCCTAGAGTAACCTAATTCCATGTCCTTGGTGGCAGAAGCATGAGATTTATGTACTTATTTATGACATCAGGAACTGACACTCATGGACATACAGGGTGTACAGGCTTAGGATCCAAACTGAGGTGTTGCGTTCTTATTAAACACCAAATCAGGTGTTTATTTGGCCTCTGCAAGGCATGCACTAAAACAGGAAAGAAAGGGTTCCAGACCTCCTGGCATACACGTTCTGACTGAATCAGATGATCAGCCACAGAGGAAGAAGAAAAAGCGTGCAAAGAAGGAAGCTGAGGTGAGGAAGGATGAAGTGTGGCTGGTGACAGGCGCACAGTTGAATTTACTTGGGTTGCCAAGTTGACTTTTGTCTCCAGCTCTGCCTCGGCCACTCCTGCACATGTCCCAGCTGACAACTTGTACTCCACCTGAGAACTACATCCGAAAATCTCTCTGACTTCCATCTCATACTTGAAAACCAGGAAAGAGAACAGCTCACAGACTATGGGCTCCAAGAGCTAGCAGTACCATTGAGTCAGTGCATTGACTCTCTAGACCAGAAAGATCTAGAAGAGGTTTTACTTTTAATAAGTCTGGGGATAAAGAGAGGAAGAGCAATGGCATGTTTGAGGCACCGAGCCTGGAGAGTGGCTAGTTGGGTCACGCTTAGAGGAAATCCCTCTGCCTTGCCCTTCACCCTTGACGTCTGGATGACTCCAAAGGCCCAGACCTAGACTTGCAATTCGGACAAGCCCTGACCAGAGTGGACCCAAACACCCAGCTGAGGCAAAACCCAGAGAAGCTCACAGTACTATAAAGAAGCCCAGTAAACTAGATCTTTCTCCTGCTTCTCCTTTGTGCTGCATCAGAATCTAATGCCCTGGGAGTCTCAAGCGGCTCAGTATTCCCCATAGGCTCTTTAGGTTTTATTACGTATAACATAATGGGTCTCAGGCTAAGAATGCACTCTCCCATGAACATCCTGGTTCAAGAAAGAGAGAATATGTCCCTGGATAGCTCAGGAAGCTTGATGGTGGCATCCATGTCAAGCAGTAAAGGCTCCTCAAAGTGTCAGGGAGCTCAGTATCAAAGACATCTTCCTTTAGCATGCAAGCCAGGAGCATTGTCCTCAGACCACTGAGGTTCTGTCAGATGTTGGCTGTGGCCAAGCCTACTCATCAGTGATGCCACAAAAGCCCATTTCACTTCTGAGGGTAGAAACACAAAACCAAACCTCCATACATTAATGAGAATTGCAAAATTGCATAGTCGTCTCATAAAACAGTCCAGCATGCTTCAAAATGTTAAGCAGAATTTCTTATGTCCTAGTTCTACTCTCAAAGAAATAAAGGCAGGCATCCCTCTGTGACACAGGGGTGTCCAACCTTCTGACATTAAGCCACAGTGTTGTCCTCTATGTGAAGTTCATGCTTGAGAACTATGTGACTGAGGTATAAATGTTTTTAATCTCACAATATTTTAGGCAAGTTTATAATTTTGTGCTGGACCACATTCATAATTTTCCTTGGGTATATGTGGCCAACAGGTGGTGGGATGGACACACCTTGCAAAACAACACTATTCATGACAGCTAAAAATGAGAATAATCAAAATGTTCACCAATTAATAAAAAAGTAAAAAAAAGTCACTGTGAATATTATTTAACAATATAAACACAATTCATTGTTATACGTGTTTCAACACACTTGAATCTCAAGTATAAGACAATGTCTAAAAATGGGTATTTTTTTACACAGTCTGCCTGTATGAAATGTCCACAGTAGGCAAACCTACAGACATAGCAAGTACATTAGTAGCTGCCCATGTCTTTTGATAGGTTTATGAAGGAGAAGAGAGACAATAATACTAAAGAGAACAGTATTTATGGGGGTCTGATAAAAAGTCCTAAAATTTAGTTATAGTAACAGTTATATAAAACTCCTTATCATATATATGTTAAAACATTAATGCATACTTCTAACACATGAACTTGAAAGTATGGAAGTTATGTCTCAATACAATATTTTTTAATGAAATATGCTAACCAGGCATCACGGCATATGCATTTAGTCTCAGCACTCAGGGTATCTATGAATCTGAGGCCAGCCTTGTCTATATAGGAAGTTCCAGGCCACCCAGGAGCACACAGAGAGACTTTGTCTCAAAAGACGCAAACAGGAAGAAATATGTCCATTATATGCAGGTGTCATATTATCACATTGTATCTCATACACATATACAATCATTGTATGCCAATAAAAAGGTAAAATTTAAAACTAAATTAAATAAATAAATGTAAACACCTGCAGCACTGATCCCAAGAAACTCATATGAGTATTTATTACAGAATTCTCTCTGAAAGTTTTGCTTTTACTCAAACAACAAGAATAAATTAGTGTTTCCCTTCTACTTAGTGATGCCACAGACTCTCTGCTGGAATTATTCTGTGTCCTGTAGAATCAGGAAGCAAGGCCAGAAGAGCTGAAGAAACATGGTGTTCAAGAAGAAGCCTATATACCAGAGTCAGGAAATGACTGCTGAGGAGTAAAGCCTAGTGTGACACCTGCTTTTATAAATAAAGTTTTATTGAAGCACTAGTAACAGATCATAGTCCTTTTTTGTTTTTGTTTTTTTTAATGTAGCAATTTTATTCATTTTTTAATTTTTTATTTTTTATGTGTATGAGTGTACTGTCTGCATGTAGGTTGGTGCACCCGTGTCATGCAATGCCGTGGAGTTCAGAAGAGAGTATCAGATTCCCCGGAACTGGAGTTAAAGACAGTTCTCAGCCACCATGTGGGTGCTGGGGATCGAACCTGGGTTCTCTGCAAGAGCAGTAGGCATTCTTAACCGCTAAGCCATCTCTCCAGCCCCAGATCATAGTCTCTATAGCCTAAAAGGCCTCACTTATTTACTATCTATGTGTGCTTTGTAAAGTCTGTCATCCACTTCCCTAGGCTCAGAAATCTGGAGTTTTGTATTTAAGTTAGTTCACAGACATCCAGCACTATCTAAGGAGCTTGTTAGACATGCAGAATCTCAGGCTGCCTCAGACCCACAGAATCCAAATCTGCATTTGGGTTACAGGTCAGTGTTAGTACAAGAATAGATGCCAAGACAAAATTAGATATGCAAGGATTTTATTAGAGAAGACAACTCTGAAAGAAAATATGGTAGGAGCCAGAGCAGGCTGGGAAGGCCACCACTCCATGGTGCAAGACTGACCCTGAGGGAAGGAATGAGGAAAGGAAAGTTGACTAGATGCTTCTAGAATGCTAATCCATCTAAGGAATCCTTCTAGACTGCCAAGCCATCTAAGGAATCCTTCTAGAATGCTAAGCCATCTGAAGAATCCTTTACAAGGCCTTTGATAGTCCCTGAGCCAGAATCAACTGTCTCAGGATCTGGTCTCTTTTATCTTTGCCACCTCAGAGATGGGTGGCCTCTATATAAAACAGAAAGCCTCAGATTACAGTACCCAGGATCCTTAGTCAATGAATTCCTTGTACTGGGAGCCCAGTCAAGCATATTCTCCTAGTATCTGCTGCCAGCGGATCTCTGCATACAGACGTTCAAGAAGCAATGCTCTACAACACCCGTAGGCAAACTTTCCAATGAAGAGCCAGACCATACATATTTTAGGCTTGTTAGGCTATACAGTCTCTGCCACAACTACTAAATTCTGCCATTTACCATGGAAGCAGCCACAGAGAACACATAATCAAATGAGTGTGGTGTCCAATCAAATTTCATTTACAAAAACAGCTTCAGCTTTGGAGATGATGTGCTCCATAGGAAATGATATGCCGACTCTTGCTCTAGAGTTCTGGATTTAAACTTTCTTAAAGTAATTCACATGCAGACAGTACATTCATACACATAGAAAAATAAATAAAATTAAAGTAATTCAAGCTTTTGCACATGTGAAGTAGATAGAGAGAGGAAGGAGGGTGATCTTATGCTCAGCAGTTTCCCTCAGAAGCTCATCAGACATTCTGTGAAGGCCACTGCCCTGGATCCTCACAAAGACCCTCCAATCCACCCATCTAAATTTCTAGTTTACTCTACAAACATTACTTAGAGTCCAACACTATGAAGAGCACTTTGGAGACGACAGCTATGAATCCGATATGTATTTCTCCTAGGGAATTTTCATCTGACAGAAATAAAAGCCCAGTTTAACTAATAATGTAAGAAACAATGTCAGGCCAGGAAAGCACACAGAAAAGTCTATGGAAACAAGCAAGAGAGAAAATGATAGGTCACCAACAGTGCTCATCAGGGAAGAGTCCATGGAAAAGTGTGTCACAGTGGGTTTTCAAAAGGTGGTCTATGATAGTCTGTTTTACATCGCAGACCAGACAATTCTCACATTGCTTCTCCTTTGCAGGGCTACAAAGCCTCAGGATAAATACTCTCCCATGTAAAGATGCTAATTTACTATCATCAAGGTATATTCATGGTTCAGACAAAAATACCATGTGTCTCCCCATTGCAGAGTGGGCATGCCCACCCCAAGGAGCAACTGTAGGATCTCACATAAACAGTTCTGTGCCAAGGATAGGACTGACACAATTTAGCTGAAAATCTGGATTCTGGTCCTAGAGTTGAATGTGAGAAGAAGTAATTCCTTGGGGTCTGATAAAGACAAAGACTCTACCCGTGACCACTGCTGCAACCAGGAAGAGACAACTGAGGAACAGGAAAAGGAAACCTGTCTTCAGAGGGCTCTGGGAAAGATGTGGATGCATCTGCTCACCTATCCGCGCAGCTGCAGGATCAAGGTGGCCCATTCTGTACTCCCCTTACATCTACGTGACTGTGTCTTCTGCAGGGCTCCAAGTTCTATAAGAACAAAACTCTTCACCCTGAATATAGAGCTTCCTTAGGTGCCACAGCACCCTGCAAAACCTCAATTCATAGATGTCACCAAAACGGAAATGCTATCCATGGGCTCCAAACAGTGTCCAGCAAACTCAATAGAGTTTATGGCTCAGAAAAAAAATACTTTAGCACTATTACTCAATTTATTTGAAATAACTGCTCAAACAAAAAGAACAGATGAAATTTTTAACAAAATAAATGGGTCCTTTTAAGTCTTTGGTTCTACTGTGTGTGTTTTTTTTTTTATTTTTTTTTTTTTTTTTTAAAAAAATCTTACTTGCTGGCATCCCAATTTTATAGATAAGCAAATTAAGTGCCTAAGGAATTAAAGTTGATACCTTGCTTAAGGAAAAATTAGAAGCTATTGTGGAACCCTGCTCATATTTGGATACCTTCAGCAGTTAATACCTTCAGTGCCATAAATAAGTAAGGCAATCTCATAGGTCAAATCCTATATTGGGCATTTTGTATACATGACTTTTTAAAAATGCTTAACAACTATGCAAGACACCTCCTTATTGGTCTTTGTCTTTTATTTTTCCAACGTTATTTCAAGTGGAATAATATATTACATATTCCTTTTTCTTCCTCTTTCGATTTGGGAAAAGCAAAGCTTAGAAAAGCTTGATGACTTGCCAAAGACTGCAGTCTTGATAAGTGTCAGAGAAGGGTCTAATTCCAGGTCTGTCTGCCTCCCAGGCTCTATTCTGGGACATGCCATAAATTTGGATCCTCAGAGGATAAAAACTTGCCTTCATGTTGAGGACAGTTTCTTAGACATCTTTGTATTCCCCTCAGTGACTTGCCACAGTTCGCATAGCAAGGCACTCAATAAATATTTGTTGGATGAAGAATCCTGGGCTCAGACTCCAGTCCTACCATGGACTTAATGACTCAGTGTCCTGCAGCTTGGAGCTGCAGGTGGTTACTCAGCTGGGTGACTTCAGGGAACATTTGGAATCAATTATGGGTACAGAGGAACCTATTAAAATGTCCTCTTTTGTGTATGTTGGGGTTGAAGGAGAGGAAAGGAAGTTGAGATGGAGGGAAAGGCTCAAATGGTTTCATGGTTAGGGCTGGACCTAAACACCAAAAAAGGGCAGAATTTTGCGTGTTCAACTACTCAGTTCTAATAACCTGACCTAATGGGTTCTTGACCTCAAACTACCGCTAGGCAGCCACGTGTCCTTGAATTGGCAGACCCTTGAGTGGCTACATATGTGAAGAACCCCATCATGGAACAGTTCTGTCATTGCCTCCATTGGTCTGCTTCAACTGTGGGAAACAGGCAAGTTCAGGTCTTCTTTCTGAAAGTCTGAGAGCCAGAAAGAGACCCTTAGCACCTGAAGCCCATGTGTCCTGTATTGCCCTCGACCCTCCATCAAGGCATCCTTGCAATTCATTCTGGACTGATTTATTTTGGAAGACTGTGGGAACTTGGAGTAGATGGAGAAGGGTAACTGTAGTTGATTTTGTTTTCTTTACTACTTGCTAGAAGTACAAGTTAGTCACAACTCTCAAAAAAACCACTTTGGCTTTTCCAGATAGGCCTTGACAAAAAAAAAAGAGAGAGAGAGAGAGAGAGAGAGAGAGAGAGAGAGGCTCATAAGAAGCAGACCCAGACCCCAAGGGATGCCTACCAACATTTTGGGAGAAGGTGATTAAATTACAGTCCAGAGGCTGGGGGCAGGACAGCCCTCAAGGAAAACAGACATTCCCCAGTTTGTGGCTTTCTAGTCTCCTGTGTGTGAAGCAACACTGCCACCTACTGCCCTATGTTGGAATTATTCCCTACAGTACCATATCTGGAGGTAGTGGGGTTTTGTGTAATTACTGGTGTTGCCTAAATTACTTTGAGGTCTTTGCTAAGGAGAAAATACCCCAATCATGGTAGGTAGAAGACTGGAAAGTGGGTTTGAGTTAAGTAGGCGGAAGCTGTGGTTTGAGAGCTGTTGGCAGAATATGAGCCAAGTTTTACAGCACCTTGGCCCACCCTCAGAGAAGAAAAATTGTAGCAACTGATTTGTGTGTAGCTCCCAGCAACCAGATCCTCAGTGTCACTATGTATATAATTCAAGTCTAAGCACCCTGAGAATGGATACTGACGAGTTCACCCGCCCATGCCAGGAGAAGACAAGGAAGATGAACTATGAATAAATTAGTGCCAGGTGGAAGCCCTTATCACTGGAACTTGCTTTGGCAACTTGTACAGGTGATGATGTATCAGGAGCTAAGACAAAGATGGACAAGGATACCCAAATTCTCAGCAGCCCACTTGCTGAGCCCAAAGAATGGAGACCTTGTTACCCAGCCTTACCTCCCACAGACTTGTACCCTAAATTGTTACTGGATGCTTCCTGCTGTGCACAAATCTGAAGAAAGGAAAGGATGGAAAGCAGGGAAGGTAGACTGGGGTGTACTGTACCCTCCACTTTTCTGAAGTAGATCTAAAAGGAAAGTCCCAGAACGCCACAGGAGCCACTTTGATTTAGGGGAAAAGAAACCTTAGAAGCCAGACTTCCTGCAAACGATTTCCTGCTCAATTTTACATGCTTAGGGAGGTTAAGAGAGTTCAGATGAGTACTTAGAAGACTCTGAATGTGTTCTGTGGCAGGTGGTGGTGATGGGCAAGCAAGGCAGGGAGGTACATGGGCATAGCAGTGGGCGTGGCAGAGGAAAGTCAAAGAATGCTGGAACTTGCATCAAACCCTGAAACTATTCCCTTCCTTACAGAGTGTGACACAGAAGGACATGAGAGGGACAAGATAAGTACCCACATTTCTGGATATTTTCCCCAGGTTTGGATTTAATAACCCCAAACAATAGTTCCTCACACTAGCCCACATCTATTGCTGTTAGATCCTTCTCTAATTCTTCACAGCCATGGAACTACTGATCTCATGTCCCTGAGTTGCAACTGCAAGAAAGAGGCATAGAGTCGCTGGTCTCAACCTAGACTGTAAGCACACAGTCTCTCTGGCAGATGGGTACTATGAAGCCAGACTAGGCAGCAAGAAGATGTCATCTGGGGAAAACTGTGGAGCTGCCAACTCCGATCAGATAATCATCTCATTATTTCTTCCATTTGGCCCAGAATAAGGATTTCCTTCTATTCTTTCTCTGCCCCCACTTAGCTTACAGCCTGGCCCCTTCTCTTTCTTCTTCTCCCACCAAAAGCTAAAATAAAGCAAAGCCACATGACTGGAGAGTGCTCAGTGTCTGGGAATCCCAGGCTCCAAAGGAGAAATCACAACCAGAGAGGGGGAGAAAGAGTGTCCGGCATGGGGGTTCCAGCGAAACCCCATTGGAAGAGGCTCCTTCCCTCCAGATTTCTTTCCCTGCTCTGAAATTTATTTGTAGGAACCCAGGAACCTGAAGAGAATTTTTTTTTCATTTGAAGAGCTGTCAAGTGATTCAGGAGCTCTGTGTTCCTTTCACCAGCCTCCTCTCATGTGCCTCTCACTGCCTCGGTTTCTTTCTCAATGTAATGAGATGTACATGAAAGAGTATTGTAGGTAATCCTAATTAGTGGTGTTATTCTTCTGATATTTATTTGTTTTTAGCTGGTATACAAAGTAATGGGTCTCATTGTGATTTTTCACTTCTATATATCATTATGCTTTATTCCTATTTGTTCCTTGCCTTCTCCTGTTCCTCCTTCCTTGCCCCTTACTTTTCTTCCTCTCCTCCAGAGTCTGTCCTTCCACTTCCATGTCACATATATTCCATCTATTGCTCTCTCACTATCATGCATGACTATCTCCCTCTCATAGTCCACTTCATGTCAGATAGATAGGCAGGTAGGTAGATAGGTAGGTAGGTAGATAGATAGATAGATAGATAGATAGATAGATAGATAGATAGATAGATGATAGATGGATGCTTTCTATTAGGCTCTGTCACGGGGGAGGGGTCTGAAAAGATAATGAGACATTAAATGATAAACATATAGTCAAACCCTTTTCCCCTGCCTGACATCAACCTCTCCAGTAAAGAAAAGGAAAAAAACCAAACTCTGAAGTCTGTTCTTTCCTTTGCCCTTCTCAATGTCTCTCCATTAATCAAAACAAATATAAATAATAACCTTGAATGAATGTCTCTGATTAACATCATAGAGTTATACAAGTTATGCAGGCTTTCATATTTAGGTTTGTCTTAACAATATCCAGGGCTAGGAGCCACGATCCTGGCCTCCAAGTGCCGACCTTTTCCAGAAGACCTTTGAGATGAAATGAAGGGGACCCCGGAATACCGGATAGACACTACCTTTCTGCCCAGTTCCAGGGTGGCTGAGTAGCTGGTACCTTGTCCCTTCACTGCTTGGACCTATCAAGCTGTGACTCCCTGCTGTGGTCCGGGGGTTGTCATCTGCTTTCAGAGGTGCCTGAGTATCCCATGTTGGACTATGAGAAGCAGAAGAGACCACCTTTCCTCCTTGACAAAGAACCCAAGTCGTTTCCCTTTAAAGAGGGAAAAGAGCTAAGCTAGAGGTCTCTTTCCTAAGTGAAAGCACACTGTGTAGAACTACAGATCAATACATGGGGCAGTGTTGTCATGGTTAGAAGTCATTATCTCCCCCTTTGATATAGCCTGTAGTGCTTCTTTGCTAATAAATAAATCCCCATTCCCCCACCCCCCCCCACTCCCTCTGGCGGTATCTTTCCTAGACTTCCCTGCTCTGCTCTGTTTCCCTTTTTGCACCTTACATTTACCCCCAAGAGAAATGGAGCCAATAAAACCCCCGGGACCTCGGAAATCCCACGAGTGGGTCGTTACCTGCAATGATGGCTGGGTTGCTCTGTCCTCCCTCTGGTCTTACCCAGGCTTCCACTGTGAATGCCTCCCGGGGAATCTCAGCCAGCACTTCTGGACGCATCAGCAGCCGCTCCCTCCTCCCAGAGAAGTACAGCACAGGCATTCCTCCTTGGGGATTAAAGGTCTCTGTTCCCCAGGCAGAGCCCCCTCCACCATTTTGGATGGTGACCTCCAATGGATTGTCACTGTCCCCATGCTTAAGGCTGTCCTTAGGCAAAGACTGGAAATGAGGAGCAGTATCCTGAGGGTCTCCCTGCACATCTCCTGTCTGCCTCTTGGGCACTTGGCGGGGATGCCTGGACCTGAGCTGGGCCTTTCTCAGGGGCTCTGCTCCAGGTTCCTCTCTTGGGGGCTCTGCTCCAGGTTCCTTTGGGTATGGAAAGGTGGTGGTCGTGGAGGCAGCAACTTCTGAGCTTCCCTGAGTCACGGGCTCACCTAGAGACTCCTTGGATCTTCTGTTGCCAAGATAAGTGTCATCATCTCTCAGCAGCTCTGATTGCCCAATAGGACCATCCCCTACCCACGGGGCAGCTGGCTGCTCGGCCTCCCTCCTTGCATCTTCTGGGTTTTCAGTCAGGTCTTGGGGAACAGGATTCGGAGCCAGTCCCTTGGCATCTGACTTATTGTAACGGGGCCCCTGCTTCCTCACAGCATAAGGCCTCAAGTAGTTCCCAGGTCTGCTGGGATAGATCCCAAAGAGGTGATGCTGGGGAGTAGCTCTGGGTCTTCGTACCTTGGCCCCCAGCCAGCAGTGTTCCCCTTCCAATAGCTCCTGGTTCAGGGATCCCCTCTGGGCCAAAGATTTCTTGCGTGTCCAGCCTAGCTCAGAGGTGACAGAACTGCAAGCCCACACGGCCAGGACCCCCAGGCTTATTCTCAGGATCTTCCAACACATCATACCTGTCTCAGCTCTCCCTACAGATCCAGAAGTCAACTTCTGGGTACCACTCAAGAATGATGGGAAAAGACCAGAGGACAGCCAGCAGTGGCTTTGCAGTCACCAGGGAAACCAGTTCACAAACTAAACTTTCTCAAGTAGTCCCAAGAGAATGGCTTTTCTGGCTACCTGTGCTAGAAACTCAGCCAGCCCACGGGGACTTCTGTCACTCCACTCCTTGGACTCCTCTCAACCTCTCCTTTGATTTCTCTTCTCACTCTATTTCAGTCCTTGCAAAATGAAGCTAGTTGCTCTTACTTTGAATTTCCTCCCAGAGATCTCAGGTTTCTTTTTCTTCCTTCTTCAATAGCTCCTCCCCTCACTGATAGTAGAAGAGTATAATTCTTGATAGTAAAAAAAAAATGATAGTAGAAGAGTAAGCCAAATTCTCTCATATATACACTCAGAAGCACATAAACCACCCCGTCTGAACATTCAAAATAGTCTTCTCTATCGCTCTCTTCTTTCTTCTCTAGAAGTTTCCTTCTCTCTTCATGGCCCTATCACCCTATATTCAACTTAAAACAAATGGCTACAAGAACTTTAAGACAGAGACACACAAATTTGGTGCTTACTATCTGAAAATGCAAAAACGTGATCTAAGGTCACAAAAGTCCACCCTGGTACTTAACTTTCAGTTTCCAGATGTCCTCAGCCAGGTGTCAGTCCAGCTTCCAGTCTGCCTGGGTAGGTTAGGGCTCTCGCAGTTTGGTGCTCAGGGTTGTTGACTAATGAAAAGAATTTTTTATCCCCATCCAACTTGTTGGTGTGTTGAAAGTCTCTGTAAAGTTCCTCTCTGTTTGCCAGTCTGCTGCTCACCTGACCAAATGAATCTGAAAGCCCTTGATTTCACCTTCAGGAAGCCTGGTGGGTCCCTGGGAAGATGGAAAAAAAAGAGCAAAATAAACAGCATATACTTCAAGGGACCTGATCCCTCTGGTCTCTCCTGCTCCCCTCTGTCCCTTTCTCTCTGCCTATAATTATCTTCTTGGTTTTTTTTTCATTTAAAGACAATGATGATGTCAAAGCTAATAAGTTTGCTGCATCACTCCACCTACTCCCTGTCCCCTCCTTCCTCCTTCACCCTCCCACCTCTCTAAGGCACAGGGGACAAATACTGCTCTTGGTTCCCCAGTAAACATCTCGGGCTTTCTCTTTCAGCAACCGCAGCCTACACAATCAATAGAAAACAATCAATACTGTTTTGGAGCACTCCTTTCTGTGTGTAGTCTCTCTCTCTCTCTCTCTCTCTCTCTCTGTCTCTCTCTCTCTCTCTCACACACACACACACACACACACACACACTTTGAATGGACCTGCTCAATATGTACACACTAGCCTCTTATGGATCACTAGCGTTTCTTTCTTTTGATCTGTCACAAGATTCTTAATATTTTCACTCTAACACTTCAGATTTAAATGAACAATACCCAAACTTACTTTCTATTGGACACTGAAAGAAAGGAGAAATCAATTACCCTGTTGTGAGAAGCATTAAGTGCAAATGCCATGTATTCATAGTATATAGGTGTTCTTTTTCTCTCAGAAGTTTCTAAACCTGAAGTAAAAGCCACCATATGCTGAGTGAGCAAATAAACAAAGGGCTCAAAACAAGTAATTTGCACAAATGAACAACTACACTCGAGAAGCTAGTTTTAATTGATTTGAAATGAATGGATAAGAAGGGGGAAGTGAACAATGTGATTTTTAACCTTTGCACTATTTGGCAGCTCTCTCAAAGGGTCTCCATACTTACATGTCCATTCATGTATGCAAGCAGATACAGACAGACACATGAGCACATGCAAAGAACAGTTCTGAATTCCAGACACAAATATGTTTGACCACAGGTAGTATAAAATACGTAGAGAAATACATGGGGTCCTTGTAATTAGAAATTAGAAAAATCACTGATACTCTTTAAATCACTGTTTATGTTGTTCCCATCTAAATCGCAGAGCCCACAAGCTTTGGGGTTAGACAACAGTACCTCCTTCACCCCAGGTCTCCTCACAGTCCTTGAAACTCCTCTACCCCAGCTTATAACTGACGTAATTGCCTTAAAAGTGCTGTACCCTGTGCACCCCATCCTATTTCCCCATGTAGCATGGACTAGAGCGTCAAAGCAAGTCCCCAAAGAGGCTATCAATTCAGGCACGTGGCTATTACTAAGCAGTCTTGGCTTATATATCCCGCAGTCCTTGGCTCTCCTTTTACTTGTACTACTTCCCCAGCTCCCTTCGTTTTTCTGACTCAGCTCCCCCCACCCCCACCCCTGAAGCATATCAGGAATAGAAATTGACATGGGAGTGGGGATAGAGAATGTCAGAAAAATCAGAGGAGAGGAAGAAGGAAGAAGGGAGGAGGGAGAAAGGAAAAGGGGGGAGAGGGAGAAGAGGAAGAAGAGGTGGCTTAGCTTAAGGGAAGGGAAGATACTCAGGTAAGAAATGAAGTCAACTTCCCCCCCTCCCCCATGCCACCCCAAGGACCCTCAGAAAAGCATTTCCTACCATTCACTTCAGGAGGGATAACACATCAGGAAGGAGTCCGCCTGCTTTGCTCCTCCTTTGAGTGTGTGAGTGATCTCGCATCCCCTATAGGTCTCTCCTGGCTCTCAGCTGCTAGTAATCCATTCATAAGGTTTCAAGAGGCAACACAAAACTCAAGCTTCCAGTTTAGTTTCTCTCTCTCTCTCCCCTTCATTCCTTTGCTCACCACTCTCCTTCAGCTCTTGGCAGTCCAAAGTTTAAAAAAAAAATGTTGAACCATTTCTGTGTTTTCCTCCTGTTGTAACTTTGGCTGTGACATCATAACCCTGCCCACCAACACCCCACCTCTCTCCCTTTCCATCCCCCTCATCAGCCCCATGCCCCCAAACACTCCCCCACCCACGAAGAAGAAGGGCTCCTGTCAGTTCCAATGTGTGAAAACACAAAGCTCCTGGAAGGTGCCCCCTCCCTCCCCCTCAGTGCCCCTCCTGCCTCCCCCTCCCTGCCTTACCCACCGCTCAGCCCGGCTCTCGAGGCTTTTAACAATGATCCCATCTGTTTGACATGTGCGGAAAGGTGGGCTGGATTCAAAGAATCTGTCAAGTGAATCAGATCAAAAACACAGCACCCCCCCTCCTCAATTCCACCACACAGACTCACACAGACACTCATACCCCAAGCCCGAAGAAAAGTGTGAGAGAAGTCAGACTCACACAGCACCCACCCTTGATGCCAGGGACACAGACACCAAACATGCCAAGGGAAGCCCAAATTTATACATATATAAATTCTGCTGCTTATTTGTTTATGACAAACACCCACACCCCAAGTCCTCAACCCCTCTCCCTCAAGCTCTGCCACTCCGCAAAGTGCACAGATTGGAAAGCTGGTAGAATCTGTTTTGAAATCTCCAACGAGAGGGTTTTTCCCCCTTTTTTCACTCCAAAGCACTATCTGTGGCGATCAGACTCGAGCAGGGTTGCCAGCAAATGCAGGAGGCCCCTTCTAGGGTACAGGCTTTCAAACCAGCGAAGCTAGAGGGAATGAATTTAAGGACACACAGCAGGAGCTGGCTGAATTCATTTTATTTTGACGGGGTAGTTGGGGGAGGAATATCATTTCTGAAATGCCCAAGGAATGAAGGGAGAGGATATGGATTTCTTAAACAGTTTTTGCAAGAGGAGCGGTGTCTTGTTCTGCAGGTAAATCTATAAGGCAAGAAATTGGAGCTTACAGATAAACAAGGACTGGGACAGAGAGAAGGGCGAGGGAAAGGGGAAAAGAGGAAAGGAAAAAGAGTAAGAAGAGGGGATGGGAAGATGGGAAAGTGGGAAGAGGGGAGAAGGGGGAAAGACAGAGAGGGGGCCAGGGGAAAGAAGGGAAGGCAGAGGGAGGGAAGAGGAAAGGGAAAGGAAGGGAAAGAGGAGAAGGAGGGGGGGAAGGGGAAAGGAGTAAAATGGAAGAGGGAGGGCTGGAGGGCTGGGAAAAAGAGGAGTCTGAGAGGACAAAGGACTGAGAAAGAAAAGTGGGAAAGACAAGAGAGAAGGATGAGGCAGAGAGGGTGAAAACTAAGGGAGAGGTGCTAAGGCACAGGAAAGATTGAGACCAGGAAGGAGGCTCGCTCCATGCTGGGTGAGCTCATAGAGATCACAGAAGCAGGTGAAGGGGGACACTGTGCAGTGGGGCAGGAGAAACAAAGGCCAAGCAGTGGGGACACTGTCTCAGGGGCATGGCTCGAGTTTAAAAACCAGAGGGTGCAGAGCTCCAGCACTGTCCCCTTAAGGAAGCCTTGTTCCTTTCTCCTACCTCCCAGATCCCACCCCCCCCTTGACACTCACCTTCCTGATTTTACTTTTGTGGTCCTAGCTTGTCTCCCCCATGGAGAATACTGGAGTAAAATTCTCCACTCACCTTCAAAAAAAATAAAATAAAATAAAAAGAGAAAAGAAAAGAGAGAGAAAAGAAAACCTTTAAACCTTTCTTTGTTCTGTCCACTAAAGGTTCTGGGTCTTCTTATCTAGACTGGGCTGTGTGTGACCATTTACACTTCATTTTGACACAAATTGTATGATGTTTCCTTCAAATGACAGGGGTGCTTTGCTTGTATTTACTGCCACGGTGGGGCTGGACCGTTTCCATCAGCAGTGTCATCATTAATATTAGGAGGCTTTGAGCAGAGAGGAGAGCTGGTCTATGCTGGTATCCAGAGCATTAGCAGAGGAAGAGGGAGACTGGGAGAGAGACCCTTAATATGGTCAGTGATCCTCTTTGACTTTGTAATTCCAAAATCTGAGGGAAAAGCTCAGCTGGGAGCCAGCCAAGGAGCGTAGTAATAAAAGCTTCCTAGAACACAACCAAATGCAGTGTCTATATATAGGAGCTGGATCTGTTGTAGCTACTTACAGTCTAAAATGACACCCGGAAACAAACATTTCAGTAATAGGTTTATTGAAATCCTATTCAGAGGGTGCTGGAAAGAGTGAGCTTCTCTGAAAGATTTTGCTCGAAGGTTCAGGGTTGTTGCTTTCTGTGCCCTCAGAGCTGGGAGTCAGTGGATCTAACCTTCTCTGGGTAGCATGACTTCCTTCACGGTAATCTACTACAGTTCTCTTTCATGAATGAGGCAGAGTCACAGAATAAACAGGGCCATTTACAGCAGCTACTCTCTCAGATCCCACCCAGCTTTTGTTGTTGTTTTCCCTGTCTGTGCACTCTGTCTTCACCTAGTCTGCTGGTCTGCCAGGCATGCATCATTAGACAGGAAGGGAGACTCAAAGGCTGGCCCCTCCCTCCCATGTTTCACATTCTGGTAAGCAGGCCTAGGGAATATTTGTTGGTCATACGTGTTCTGTAATTTAGAATCACACAGCACTGAGAAGGAAATGCAAGTCTGGATCTCACTCTCCGCCCTGTGTATTCTGAGCCAAGAGGAACCTTATCTTTCTCTCAAACTGTTTGGTGCTCCTTATGTTAGATAATCCTCCTTTTTCCCCCAAATATAATGACTGTTATAAATTATTAGTGATGGTAATGATTTTGTTTTGAAAACTGAATTCATGTGGCTAGATCAAAGAGTTTCACAGATAGGTTAACCTAACCAATACCTTCAGGGAATAGTATAGCAAGACAGCATACCAGAGATCCCATCACCTGATTAGGGCTCCTGAAGGTCAAGTGCTTTTGGTAAGACTTGAGCGTTGGAGCCCCCTTGTAGAGCCTACTGACTGCTGAGTCTCACTTTGCTCAGCAGACAAAGAAAAACTTTACAGAGTTTATGTTGCAAATAAGCTTGCCTTCATATTTTCAAGGAGCAACTTCATAACAAGAACAAGGACACTTGTAGACAGGTTTTCTTATTAACTTGAAACATTGGTATGTGTTCTTTCTTCCTATGCCCTTCATAACCATTTTCCAGATAAGGACCCTGTGGATGAATAAAGCCAGACCACAAACCCTAAGACCCTAAGAGCACATCGCATCCAGGACATATTTCAAATGAAGTATGCTAAGTGAAAGAAGCCAGACTTGAGGGACTATATCTACTGGATAATTCTGGAAGGCAGACTCAGGAGACAGAGAATAGATTCGTGGTTGCCAGGAGTTGAGGGACAGGGAAGAGAAATGCAAAAGCCAGAAAAGCAACTGTTGAGCCAGAGGACTATTCTATATCTAGAACATACTGGTGATGCATGATTCTACATGTCTCTCAAAACTCAAAGCATGTGTGTAGGTAAATTGCACCTCGGTAATAAGAGGGAAGAATAGAGGAGGTGTCTGGGCAAATGTTCTCTCTACATCTTTTTTTTTTTTTTTTTTTTTTTTTTTTTTTTTTTTGAGACAGGGTCTCCCTTTAGTCCCAGCTGGCCTGGAGCTCACTCTGTAGACCAGGCTGGCCTTGAACCCACAGAGATCCGCCTGCCTCTGCCTCCCAAGTGCTAGGATTTAAAGCATGTGCCACCATGCCCACTGTGTTGGATGGCTTTGGTGTCAGCTTGACACACCTGGGTTGAGCGAGCCTCATTTGGGGAATTGGCTCCATTGGATTGGCTTGTGGCCACATCTGTGGAGTATTGTCTTGATAGTCGAGCAGTGTGGGAGGGCTCAGCCCACAATGAGTAGTGCCACCCTGGGCAGGTGGTTGTGTATGGTATAAGAAGGCAGACTAGGCATGAGCCAGGAGAGCAAGCCAGTGGACAGCATTCCTCCATGGTTTGTGCTTCAGCTCCTGCCTCCAGGTTCCTGCCCTGAGTACTTGTCTTGGGCTCCCTGAGTGATGAATTGTGACCCGGGAGATGTAAGCTGAATAAACCCTTTCCTCCCCAAGTTGGTGTTGGTCAGAGTGTTTTGTCACAGCAATGGAAGACAAACTAGGACACCCACCAAAGAGAGGACGCATGGCTTGGTCCTGCTTAGGGGCCTGTCTTTACTTGAATTCCCCAGTGATGGAAGAAGTGAGGGGAAGCCTCCTTCAGATGGCAGGGTGCTTTGCTTGCCCTGACTCTGAGAGGATCCCACAGAATCAGACTGGGAAGAGCATACATCTGGGTGACAGCTACAGCTTCATCCACCCAAATGAGCCCAACGAACCAAATATAACCAAATTCCAAATGAGAACTTGTCAAGGGCTGTGAACCTGCTCCACCACTTAATAGCTGCTAGACCTTGGATGTGTTAATGAACTCTCTCAGTGATCTGTAAAATTGGGCGATTGAAGAATAAGACTTCTTAGTTCCCTTAGGTCACACCTATGATTCTCTAATTTTTCAACCCATAATTTTTCTAGGATTCTGTCTTCCCAGTTTTCAAAAAAAAAAAAAAAAAAAAAAGGAAGTGCCTACTTCCTATACTTCCTATAGATATACCAGAGACTCAAGGGTGCATTAGTGTTGGATAACCACAGCATTTACTTTGGTTCACAAAGAAAGGCATGTATCCAAATGTTATGCCATTAAAATATTAATACACAAACTGGTAGCATGAAGGGAGTTTCTATACATATAGAACAGTTGTATACATATAAAACAGCATTCTGTATTTAACAAATAAAATATTAAAACAGAGAGTACTAGTATAAAAATAAATGGGAGAAATTATTTAATTTAGTACTATGCCTAAATTTTAAATTTTGAAAATCTTACCCAGATGATAATTTTACTAACAATCATAAAAGCTAGCATTCATTTAAAAAATATAGAAGCAATATTTGGGTCAGTTTTCATATATATATATATAATTTGTATGTATAGTGATTGAGTCAATCTTCGAAACATTTCTGTGAAGTGAATGCAGCTATTATCCTCATTTTCAATGAAATCAACGGCAGCATTTACTTGGCACCTACTACATGCTCCTTATAGCACCATTATAAATCTATTGGCTTATACATACATAATTGATCTTATTTAATCCAATAGCTAACCTATGAGATAGTTCCTGTTTCATAAAGTTTCCTGGACAAATGCAAACAAAAATCTATTAACTCCAGAGAGGACATTATCAATAGACTCAAGTTGCATCCAAGTCCTCCTTGGAGAACCAATGAGTTTATTTGGGTTTGCAGTAGTAATAGTAGTAGTAGTAGTAGTAGTAGTAGTAGTAGTAGCAGTGATTGAAAAACACCTACATCATCCCATCCCATTCCATCCAACTTGTACCTCCTATAAATTCCTGCACCCACCAAGATTTGTGCAGCTTGGGGCAGGAAGTAATAAGGTGAAATTTCAGTCGAAGTTTTCTTGACCCTAACCTTCCACACACACACACACACTTCTAGGAGAGAATGTTTTATTTAGGAATATACTTAAATTCTAAATCTTGGTAGTTTCACCAATATAAACACTCCTTTACCATTACCATAGATTTAACTGTAATTGTATCATCTTACTTATTTTGTTACCATGAGTATCACAGAAATCTCTGTTCTATGATGGCAATTGTCATGTTATGCCTGGAGTTCACATCTATACCATAACCACAGATGGCAAAACAGAGAGTTCAGGCAACTGGGCTCATCTACCTGGAAAAGAACTGCTTATCTTCAGAGTTCAATCTTTTTTTTAATTGATGTTTTGTGTATTTCAGACATCATTTTTCAATTCAGTTCAGGCATATTTCCCTTTCCCTTCCCCCCACCCCACCCAACCCCGGATCATGCATTCTGCCATAACTGTCCTGCATCTTTCTCTCCTTCTTTTTTTTAATGCTTAGGAATTCACATTTTCTTCCATTAATTTTATATTACTCTAAAATATGGATACATATTCTCCACCCACATACAGTAATTACAGAGTGAAAATAATTGGTGGGTGGGTTCTAGAGCCTGTTGAGAAATTCATATTATAACAACATAGTTGCTTTCAGATAATTAACACATTATATTTCCTTTTCATAAGGCCATAAATGCACATGAATTGTGACTTCACTGCTAGCATGACAAAACCAGATTGTTCCTCATAAGGACCTCCCTGTAGTTGCTATAGATTAATGGTAAAATCTTCCCAAGGCTTTTCTCTAAAGTCTCCCCTAGAAGAGCTTCTGATGCCTCCAAGAAATGTGCTTTCAGCTCCTCTCAGCAGCCACGTGCAAGCTCTACTTCTGCCAATGGTAAAATTCCTTCCACAGGTTCCCCAAGAGGCTTTGCTCTCACTACCTTGGTTCCTCAGACCCATAACGTCCCCCCATTCACCTCAAAGGGACAAACAAAATCCATTATAAATACAAAACCAGACATTCCTCCAACTCATTAACCCCACAAGGGTCAAATCAGACAAGAAGGATAAATGCTACACTATCTGCCTAACTAATGTTGACCTTTAGTACTAATAACAGCTATTAGTTGATGGTTGACTAACCACTATAAAATATAGGCCTAATTTTTTAATTATTTTTATTTCATATTTTAACAATAAATAATAAGTTATGAGTACAAGCATCCTTCATGTAAAACCAGTTTGCAAGCAGTTGTGCCCAAGCCCACACAGCCCAAGCTCCCACCATCCAGCTGGAGGGGCTTGTATGTACAATCAGGTTGATCAAATAAGTGTCCAGTCTATATTGCTGTAGTTTCATCAGTCACCCAATCACGGCCCTTACATTCTACCATGACCCCTCTTCCACAGATTGTTCCCTAGGCTTAGAAAAGGGGCACCAGTTGACGAGAAGCAAAACAGTCTACTTTCTTCAGAGATGTCATTTTGGACTCTGATCAGTTCTGGCTGTTTCCTTTCATGGGCTGACAGGTTGTCCAGGAATAACCTTTCAATCCTACTAATGAAGCACAAGCAATTAGATATATAGGTATTTAAACAGTACTAATTGTTATGGTAGGTTACTTGGGTATAGACACAGATGTTTGGATGGTATGCTAATCCATGAATTATATTTTTTCTGTAAAAGATGACAAGGTCTTACTGTGGCTTATAACATCTCCTAAATAGGCCTAATTTTTAACTTATTTTAAAACAAGATATGACCATTTCTAATCTGTCCTTTCTTCTAGATTTCTGTTCTAATCAGCTTTCATTGGGTTATATTTTGTGAATACCCTGCATATCTCAGAGACTGACATGAGAAGACATTTATTTCTCATACATGTTACCATAGTTATAGCTGAGCTACAGCCCTGCTCACTGTGTATATACACATAGATGCA
>VZQC01014416.1:2218955-2370600 GCA_009823505.1 Rhizomys pruinosus
GGATCATGCATTCTGCCATAACTGTCCTGCATCTTTCTCTCCTTCTTTTTTTTAATGCTTAGGAATTCACATTTTCTTCCATTAATTTTATATTACTCTAAAATATGGATACATATTCTCCACCCACATACAGTAATTACAGAGTGAAAATAATTGGTGGGTGGGTTCTAGAGCCTGTTGAGAAATTCATATTATAACAACATAGTTGCTTTCAGATAATTAACACATTATATTTCCTTTTCATAAGGCCATAAATGCACATGAATTGTGACTTCACTGCTAGCATGACAAAACCAGATTGTTCCTCATAAGGACCTCCCTGTAGTTGCTATAGATTAATGGTAAAATCTTCCCAAGGCTTTTCTCTAAAGTCTCCCCTAGAAGAGCTTCTGATGCCTCCAAGAAATGTGCTTTCAGCTCCTCTCAGCAGCCACGTGCAAGCTCTACTTCTGCCAATGGTAAAATTCCTTCCACAGGTTCCCCAAGAGGCTTTGCTCTCACTACCTTGGTTCCTCAGACCCATAACGTCCCCCCATTCACCTCAAAGGGACAAACAAAATCCATTATAAATACAAAACCAGACATTCCTCCAACTCATTAACCCCACAAGGGTCAAATCAGACAAGAAGGATAAATGCTACATTATCTGCCTAACTAATGTTGACCTTTAGTACTAATAACAGCTATTAGTTGATGGTTGACTAACCACTATAAAATATAGGCCTAATTTTTAAATTATTTTTATTTCATATTTTAACAATAAATAATAAGTTATGAGTACAAGCATCCTTCATGTAAAACCAGTTTGCAAGCAGTTGTGCCCAAGCCCACACAGCCCAAGCTCCCACCATCCAGCTGGAGGGGCTTGTATGTACAATCAGGTTGATCAAATAAGTGTCCAGTCTATATTGCTGTAGTTTCATCAGTCACCCAATCACGGCCCTTACATTCTACCATGCCCCCTCTTCTGCAGATTGTTCCCTAGGCTTAGAAAAGGGGCACCAGTTGACGAGAAGCAAAACAGTCTACTTTCTTCAGAGATGTCATTTTGGACTCTGATCAGTTCTGGCTGTTTCCTTTCATGGGCTGACAGGTTGTCCAGGAATAACCTTTCAATCCTACTAATGAAGCACAAGCAATTAGATATATAGGTATTTAAACAGTACTAATTGTTATGGTAGGTTACTTGGGTATAGACACAGATGTTTGGATGGTATGCTAATCCATGAATTATATTTTTTCTGTAAAAGATGACAAGGTCTTACTGTGGCTTATAACATCTCCTAAATAGGCCTAATTTTTAACTTATTTTAAAACAAGATATGACCATTTCTAATCTGTCCTTTCTTCTAGATTTCTGTTCTAATCAGCTTTCATTGGGTTATATTTTGTGAATAAATACCCTGCATATCTCAGAGACTGACATGAGAAGACATTTATTTCTCATACATGTTACCATAGTTATAGCTGAGCTACAGCCCTGCTCACTGTGTATATACACATAGATGCATATATGTATATGTATATATATATATATATACATATACATATACGCAGATACTCTTTTAAATTCAAAAATCAAAGATAAAGGGCTCTTGTGAGACATTCGTTTTTTGGTAGAGAAATAGTTCTCAAACTGAGATGATTTGGCCCTTTGGGGACATTTAACAATGTTGTAAATATCTTTGGTGATCACACTGTCACCTAATGGGTAGAGACCAGAGAGGCTGCTAAACACCAGACAGATATCCATCCTCAGGCTCATCCTCAACAAAGAACTATCTGCTCACAGTACCAGTAGTGCTGAGACTGAGAAACCATGTAAGGAGGAAGCACAAGTAAGAGCAAAATCCTGTGTTGATTACTGATGCTTGCACTTGGGTGTTGCATGGCTCACTTCAGTTTGTTCGGTTAGATGTAATAAATCATGACCAGACTGGATGGATGTCAGTGAGAGGAAGATTCCTCACACAGGAAGGGGCAACCAGAAGTTGCGTGGCAACAGGCTCCATCATAAGAGTATGGAAACAAATTCTTGAAGATAGCAATACAATCTGGCACGAGTTATTAATTGAATTGAGGCAAAGAGTGAAAATGACATCCAAAGGTTTTGTGCAGTCCCAAGATAATTTTTCCATGGGTGACCATGGAGCAGACTGCAGAGCATTCTGGGGAGACAAGCCTTTAGAGAGGGGGGCATTTACCAGTGAGTTGTATGAACTGGCTGACATAAGCTTCCACCTCAGCAAAACGAGTGCTAACATCTACCACACAGATTGCCCAAGGCAGGATGAAATGCTGTTTGTGAGCTGCGTTGCAGGGCTGACCATGTAGATGTGTGTAAGGAATGCTGAGGAGACCTCTTTCTGGACCACTTCCACATTCTATCCTAAGGTTCAGAACATGTTGCTCCACTATTCAGATTAATTTTGACCTTCTCATTCTGACCCAATGAATGCTTTCAAAGCCCCTGCGTTTAGTCCTAGGTAATAAGTTGACCTCATATTACTTAAAGAAACATTAAAAGTTGAGGTGTAGCTGGTGCTGACAGAGGAGTCTTGCTTGACTCAAGGAGACCTATATTTGCTTTAGTGGCCTTTGGTAACACTCTCTGGCATTCCACCTCATCTGCCTGGAAAAGCTGTGCAGCAGTGGCAGCCACATGTCTGTATATCCCAAATCTAATTGGCTATCAGCTCTCTCCTTGGAGGAATAACCCATGGCTGATGCCACAAGCTTACATCCTCTAATGGTTAGGAGACGTTATAAGCCACACGAAGACCCTGACATACTTAACAGAAGAAAATGTAATTCATGGATTAGCATACCATCCAAACATCTGTGTCTATACCAAGATAACCTACCATAACAATTAGTACTGTTAAATCCTATATATCTAATTGCGTGTGCTTCATTTGTAGGATTGAAAGGCTATATATTATACTGTTTAAGTACCTACATATCTAATTGCATGTGCTTCATTAGTAGGATTGAAAGGTTATGCCTGGACAAGCTGGCAGCACATGAAAGAAAACAACCAACTAGAGACCAAGACAACAGCTCCAGAGAAAGTAGACTGTTTTGCTTCTCATCCACCTGTGCCCCTTTTCTAAACCTAGGGAACAATCTGTGGACAGAGGCAATGTAGAATTAAGGCCTACAGGGTGAATGGTGACACTACAACAATATAGACTGCGACACTCATTTGATCAACATTATTGAACAAACAACCTGTCAAACCCCACTGGATGGTGGGGCTACGGGGGTTAGGGCACAACAGCCTGCAAATTGGTATTACATGAAGGATGCTTGACTCAGCGTAAGATTATTCACGCATAACTTAAAAAAAAAAATAAAAAACAAACACAAAACAAAAACAAAAGAAAATAAAGTACACATGATAACCGAAGTTTAGCCAGAGCGATGATCTGGTTATGGGTAGGGGGTGGTGGGAAGGGAAGGGATATATGCCTGAACTGAATGGAAAAGTGATGTATGAAATACACAGAAAAAAAACATCAATAAGTTTAAACTGTTTAATATAACTATACTTTATATATATCCAAAAAAAACTATCATGAGAATATGTTATAGAAGCTGTATTGGCTAAGATGCATTGTTTCCTAGCGGTTAAGAGCACCGACTGCTCTTACAGAGGACCCGGGTTCGATCCCCAGCACCCACATGGCGGCCGAGAGCCGTCTGAAACTCCAATTCCAGGAGAACTCCAGCTCCAGGGGAATCCGAGACCCTCTTCTGACCTCCGTGGCATTGCACGACACGGGTGCACAGACTTGCATGCAGACAGTACATTCATACACATACAAAAATAAATAAATTAAAAATTAAAAAAAAAGTTAAAGATTATTGAGTAATGAATAAAAATTAAATATAAAACCAACTTTTTACCCAAACTTAATAGATTTCAAGAGCTGAATTTATTAGGCCACTTTATTTCTTTGATCAATTCCTATCAGTGCCATTAAATCATTTTCATTATTTTATATTTTATGTTTATTTTATTGAAATCAATTTTCATCTAGATCAGTTCTTAGCACCTGCCTGGCTTTTGTCCGTATGAGATTTATCAGTCCTATTTTCCATTGTTGTTAAGTTTTCCTTTATGACAATTATTGTTAGTCCCAATTTTCCTAGGATAAATCTTTGCACATGTAAATTTGACCATCTAACTTTACTCCTTGTGAGATTTATTTATGGTTATTTTTATAACTAAAAACATATGCATTATGATTTATGGGAAGAAATACATACACCCAGTCCTCAACTTATACAGGTTTTACTTAGGATTTTTTGGCTTTGTAAGGTACAATAGGATACCCCCACTGCTTTTCTGTTTCCTCCATCAGTATAACACTCAATAAATTACATGCAACTTTCCACACTTTATTATAATATAGTGTGTTAGATAAATATGTGTGTTAGATAATTTTGTACAACTGTAGACTAATGTAAGTATACTGAGCATATTTAAAGTAGACTAAGCAACAAAATTCAATAGGTTAAATGTATGAAATGCATTTTTTAAAAAATAGGGTCTTACTATGTAACCCTAGCTAGCCTAGAACTCACTATGTAAATCAGGGTGGCCTCAAACTCATAGGGATCCACCTGCCTATGCCTCTGAAGTTCTAGGATTAAAGGCATATGCTACCCAACCCAGCTTCAAATCTCTTTTTGATTTGTAATATATTCAGTTTCCCATTATGGTAAGCCATCAGTTGTATTTACTCTTTATTCCCCTCACATAGAACCTAAAGCCTTTTGAAATCTCCTGAACGATAAGACAGAGAAAAGTGAAAGGAGCACTTGTGTTATAATAGCAGCCTTTATGTTAATAAGGTGACTATTCAAGGAAAGGAACCCAGTAAGGTATAGGAGGGCTGCATCTTCCATTCCCACATCTCTGACCTCTAAAGAAGTGAAAAGCCCTGGAGATTGACTCATATATTAATGGTCAATAATTTAATCTATCATACCTAAAGGCCCATAAAAACCCAGGATGATGGAGTTTGTAGAACTTCCAAGTTAACATACATGGAAGTGCAAGAAAGCCTGGAGGAAAGGATGGAAAGATGACTCGGCACTCACCTGGCAGTTAGCAACCCTCTGGACTCCAGTTCTCTGGCATCCGACACCTTCTTCTGGAGTTGCTCACACGTGGTGCACTTATAAACATGCAAGCAAAACACTCATACACATAAAATAAAAATATTTTTTAAACTTTTGAAAAGAGTCCCTGGAAGATCAGATGTGTTCCCTCCGCTATTGTTGTCCTGGGCATATCTTCTGTCTGGTTGTTCTTGAGCTATGCTCTTATATAATAAACTGATAATCTACTAAGTAAACTGTTTGCCTAAATTCTCTGAGCTGTTCTAGAAAATCAAATCCAAGGAGGGAGGTTTGTGAGTTCCTCCAATCGGTAGTCATATAGAACAGAAATTATATATAATGTGGAGACCCACTACTTGCAATTGACTTCTAGGGCAGTCTTGTAAGACTGAACCCTTATACTGTGAATCTGCATGAATTTAAAAAATGCATAGTACCAGAACTGAGCCATCTGGTTGGTACCTGAAGAGAATTGCTTTATACATGTTAGTGGGATAAGAAGACACACAATCAAGTGGTCAGAAGTATGGACTATATGTGTAAAGAAAAGCAATTATTTTTCTCCTACTCAAAAGCTGTTGATAAATGACACAAATACCCCTCATTGTTTAGAATTCAAGTTAAAACGTGGAGTTGTAAATCAAGGCTGCCTCAATGCCAAGGCATTGGTTCTTCAGAGCTAAGCTTTAATGTTACAAGTAACATGTATGGGATCCTGCCTTCCTGTATTAAACACTAAGCATGCATGATATCACCAAGGCCAGATGCTATGAATATTTTCATTTTTTTATGGTTTCACAGGTTGATTGAGACTTTAACAAGTTAAGGAACATGTTCAAGATCATCACAAATGATATATGTAGAGGACTGGGGTAAATCAGCAGGATTTACTTACACAGTGCCTCTAAGAGCCCTGGAGTCATTCAAGGACTATGTTCATGGAGATCCAGCTTCTAAAAGTGGGCAAACTAGGATCATTCAGTAGTGTACATGATGACATTTATTTCTTGCTCACTAAGACCCAGTTCTGGAAGTTGGATGACTTTTTTTTTTTTTTTTTTTTTTTTTTGGTCTTTTTGAGACACGGTCTCCCTTTAGTCCCAGCTGGCCTGGAGCTCGCTATGTAGACCAGGCTGACCTTGAACTCAACAGAGATCTGCCTGCCTCTGCCTCTGCCTCTGCCTCTGCCTCCCAAGTGCTGGGATTAAAGGTGTGCACGGCCAGGATGATATTTTTAAAGCTGCAGTTACTTGCCTTCCAGGCTCTACTTTTGAGTCCTCAGCCTTTAATTGCTGAATGGGAAAAAGAAGTGGCCTGATTCTTAACCACTTCAGCTTGGAAGTGCTAGAGATCACACTTCCCTAGAAACAAATAACATTATCTGGAGACCAAAAGCACCTTTTCGAAATTGAAAAGGTAAGTTAACTAAAGCTCCACAAAGAGACACACCAAGAACTCAGAAAGGAAGACTGGGACCACTGAAAGTTTCCAAACTCAAGAAGCAAATATGAAGCTGGAATGTATTGGAGCCCAAATTTCTGAAAGCAGAAGACAGCAGGGGACTGAAAGTTCAAGATTGAGATTTTCTTAATTAGGGACTATTGCTTGGATACCATAATGAAGAGAACCTGATCATAAAGACTAGGAACAGATTGGACAGAACTATGGTGCTTCCTTTCAACATGTCTAGGGAGCCACAGATGGAAGCATTTTCAAAGTCTGGGCGCACCCACTTCATATGTGTGCTTCTGAAAGGTGCCACTCCAGGAGACTATGGGACCCTAAAGAAGAGAACACTCATATTTGATATTCATGTTCTCCCTGTTTGAAGTAGACAGAGCAGCAGAGATTTTGTAGCTGGCTAGGGAATTCCCCCCACACCACTGTGCTTTTGAAACTGCAGAGAAGGAACCACAACCCAGACATCTATGGAGATGACAATGTTAAAATTCTTTTCAAATAAATTGAAGGAACTCCTGCCAGAGTTTTGTAGTGTCTAGAGCATTTTAAGTACTTTGAAAATCAGTTCCTGTTGTTGAGCTGTGTCATTAAAGATTTGTTTTTAATTGCTGAGTTGAAAGTCATGTGGAAATATCATTTAAAAATTGATAGGCCTCCAGACATCTTCAGGAACGGGAGCGGGACAATGGAAAGCGCAGCCCAACCCAAAGGTCAGAGCCACAGTAGGAGCAGGACACTGAAGCTGAAGCTGAACTGCAGGCACCTCGAAGCCCTGAGCGGGTCAGATGCCCTCCCACCCATTAGACAGAGACCTTGTCTGGTAGGTGCCAGGAAAAATTCAAGTTTCTTTTGCATAGACTGAACTCTGGCTTAGTGAAGGGGCAGGCTTTGTTGGCAACCAGACACAGGTTCTGATTTGGGCTTTGCCCTCCTTTGTGAGGTCTTGACAAGATTTCTTGATGCCATGAAGGATAAGTCTGTACCAGTACTGTACCAGTACAGCACAAGGCATGAGATGCTGTACTAGAGTATTTCTAAGTAACATACCTCACATAGAGTAGCATGTAATACACATTAGAATTACTAAAGAAGTTAGCACCTGAAGGGTTTTTTTATTTTATTTTACCCTTTTCTGTTCAATGGTCCATTTTGATGTCACTTCTCACTATATTTGAAAGGCCCTTTCCTGTGTTCCATGTGTTTTCATGGTTTTCTAATGCATTGCTCTTAATCCTCTCAGTGTGAGAAAGCCCATGGTTAGAGGAAATGTTTTGCTTTGAAAACTCATCATATGACTTACCTCAGAGTTTCATGAAGGTCATTGTTTTATCCATAATATCAAAGAAATGCAAAAGGAAATAATTTGCAATGAAACAAGATACAGTTTGACTTGTAAATATGTCTGATATAACTATAATAGAGAACACCTGACATTATCAAATGCTTGAACCTACTTATGTTTGGATTTAAGAGAAATGAACATGGTGGCAAAACTCATTTAGATGGCTGAAGCAGGAATATTTCTTGAGGACAGGAGTTCAAGGCCAGCCTGGGTAACATAGGGAAGTACTGTCTCAAAACAAACAAATAAACAAAAATAGACATGTATGTGAGAATGTGTGTAGATCCCAGAAAACTAGAAACGGACCCATGAGAAGTGAAAAAAAGAGACTTTAAGGGGGTAATAGAGTGCATTTGATACAAATGTTGAAAAGAAAATGTTGTAAGTAGAAGATCTATATAGGAAGGGAGCCCATGGGGGATGGGGAAAAAGCAAGGTGCACCCAGAAAAGTATTAAAATGCCATAAAGAAGTCTGATACTTGGAAAACTACTTTAAAAAGAAAATTAAGGAAAAGATATAAATTAGATGGAAACAACCTGCAAGCATGGAGAAAGCTGTTCCCAGAAGCGTGTGCCCACCAGTGCAATAGTAACATGACTGGGTCAGAGGTAACTAACCACTTTTTGATTGGATTTGATGTAGGTATCCACAGGAGCAATAATCCACACCTGAACCTGTAAACCTGGTTAAAAGCTTACAGCTCTGAAGAGGTCATAGCTATTATTAGGGAAGCTATTGCTTTTGTTTTGCTAAGTAGGAGTGATGTACCCATCAAATTGCCTTCTGTATAACCATGTTTATGTCCATAAATCAGCTCTGCTGTCAACTTTGGTCAGAGAAGCTTGTTTTTGCAAAGGACTGTGATCACTTCAGTGGCTCATAACTAGTCAAAGTGATGATAAGAAAGGGTGGCTGAATGTTCATCCATAAACAAGGCATCCATATTACCCTTGACAAGGCTCAGGGAACATCACAGAAGAACTAGAAAGGGTATGAGGGCGGAGAGTGGGGTAGAATGCTGACTTCCAGGTATGGCAGGGCTGCTGCACTCTTAAACTCATAAGCTGTGAGAACCTGCTTGAGATTGGGCTCCCCAACATTGTGCCATAGAGAGCTCCTGAGACCCCACTATTCCTTGAGGATCTACACACAATTAACGGTTGCTGTGGGGCTATGGGAAAGAGATATTTTCTTCCATGGTATAGTCAATGGAAAGATTCCCAGACTATTGTAAACAATCCTTCACCTTAATGAAAGTTATAGGGTCATCAATAAAAACATTGTAAAGACATGAATGCTAAAAAGACTAGTTGGGAAGAGGAAGGGGATAGCAGAGCTGAGAGAGGGATAAGAGAGAGGAATACATTATATACTTGTATGAAAATGTTATGATGAGAAAAAGGAAATGAGAGACAGAAATATGCAACGAGTGTTCTAGGTATTTCTGTATAGAGTATGGACCTTCAGGACTAAGAACTAACAAAGTATATGAGCAGTTATGAATCACTATGACCAGAAGAATCTCCAGATGCACCTTGATATAAAGGTATAGTAAGAGATACTCGGATACCCAGGCAGCGCTTTCATCAATAGTCTGACTCCAAGATAGAGAACAGCTCTTGACAAAAATCTGTGAACAAATCCAAAGAGAATCTGCTGGTAATAACATGGTAACTGCATGTTTAAGAAATTTGAAAAATACAGACTGTACTTTGCATGAAATCATTTCTACTTAAAATAGAATCAGGGGACAGGGTTGAGAGACGGCTCAGTGGTAAAGAGCACTGAATGTTCTTGCAGAGGACCTGAGTTTGGTTTCCAGCACTCACATGGTGGCTAACAGTCGTCCATAACGCCAGTTCCAGGGGATCCAACGCCCTCTTCTGACCTTCCTGGGCATTGCACAGCATGGGTATACTCAAAAACATGCAGGCTACACATAAAAATAAAATAGAATTAGCTCCTAGGCCTCACCATTAAAAAAATACATTTTACATCTGGACATATATCAATCTAGAAAGACATTCATGATGCAGGGGTATGAAGCAGAAAACAGGAAAATTCATTCCATGGAATAATCCATGCACTATAGGGATATACAACATCCCTGAAGCCTGGCCAACAATTGTGGTGTCAAAATGCCCCTTACCACTTTCTAGAACATTCTCATGGAGCTAACTTCCCCTATGGAGAACCACCCATCTAAACTAAGCCAAATGTTGTGTATACCTTTCTGGTTGAACCTTCATATACACACAGACAGTTGTTGACTTAGAACAGTTGAACTCATGAGTTTTCACTTTATAATGGTGCATACTGGTAGTTTTTGTGGTAGCAATTGTGCCTCAAAGTTTCAATTTTGATCTTTCCCCAGACTAGTTATATGTAGTGACAGTAGTCTCTTGATGTTGGGCAGTGGCATTGAGCACATAAACCATAAAGGTAAACACCAAACATTATGCAGAGGACTGTGCTGCTGAAAGATGGTGGTGAGCTCTTATTTGAGTATAGTTTTACTGTTGGTTTTAGAAAAATTGATATAGGTTTTAGATACTAAATCTTCATTGCATTTTTATTTTGAATTTTTAAACTTTTTCATATGCATGAGTGTTTTGCTCTATTCTAGTTTTCTTCCAATTGCTGTGTTAAAACATCTGACCAAAACCAACGTGGAGAGGAAAGGGTTTATTTGGCTCACATCTCCTGCATTACAGGTCATTGCTAAGGGAGCTCAAGGTAGGAACTCAGGGCAGGAACCTGGAGGCAAGAGCTGAAGCCCAGGTCATGGAGGAGCACTGCTTATTGGTTTGCTGCCCTGACCCATGCTCAGCCTGCTTTCTTTTTTTTTTGGGGGGGGGTGTCTTTTTGAGACAGGGTCTCCCTGTAGCCCCAGCTGTCCTGGAATTCGCTCTGTAGACCAGGCTGGTCTTGAACTCACAAAGATCCACCTGCCTCTGCCTCCCAAGTGCTAGGATTAAAGGTGTGCGCCACCACGCCCAGCCCAGCCTGCTTTATTTTATTTTTTTTTTATTTTTAAGGGATTCTACAATATAATGACACAGTTGTTTGCAGATAACATTGATGTTACTCAGTATGTCATACAATTAGGTACTTGGTGCATTTTGCAAGTATCTATGTCCAAATTTTGAACAACCCAAGGTTCCCATAGTCCAGTTGGAGAAGCTTGTATGCACAGGCATGTTGATCAATCAGGAGTCCAGACTATATTCCTGTAGTCTCATGATTCACCCCTATCTCTCCACAGCCCTTACAATCTACCACGCCTCCTCTTCCGCAGTTTGTTCCCTGGGCTTTGGGAAAGGGGCACAAGTGGGTGAGAAGAAAACAGTCTAATTTCTTTGGAGTTGTCATTTTGGACTCCAGTCTGTTCAGGTTGTTTCCCTTCATGGGTTGACAGCTTTTCCAGTGATACCCTTTTTAGTCATACTAACAAAGCACAAGCTATTGGATGTACAGGCATTTAAGCAGTACCACTTATTATGTCAAGCTAAGCTGTGAGCATAGACACAGATGCTTGGATGGTATGCTAATCCGCAAACTGTGGTTTCTCTATAAAGGGTGACAAGTTCTTATTGTGGCTTATAACATCTCCTAACCACTAGAGGACATAAGCTTGTGGCATCCGCTGTGAGTTATTCCTCCAAGGAGAGAGCTAATAGCCAAATAGATTTGGGATATATATAGACACTTGGCTGCCACTGTTGCACAGTATCTCCAGGCTGTTGAGGTGTAGCTGATATTGACGGAGGAGTCTTGCTTGTCTCAGGGAGACCAATATTTTGCTGTATTGCTTTAGTGGCCTTTGGTAACGCTCTCTAGCATTTCAGAGGCCAGTTGTACGCTAGCAAGTGACGTCTCATAACATTTTTCATGCTCACACCAGGTCTTCGACAACAGGGACTTACTGCCTTTCTCCTTGCATATATCCCACTTATAGGCAAAAGGCCTTTATAATTTGGGGGGGGGGGTTTGAATCCCCTAGCCAACATCTCCTAGGCAGAATAATTCATTGCTGATGTCAGAGCTTTCCTGTAGTAATATATTTTGCTTAATTACACAACTTATAAACACTTTACTATTGAATTTGGCTCTAGATAGAGAAATATCCTTTCACAGTTCCTATGCCTATCAATCAGTTAATACGTTGTGCCTGTTTTATAGGAAATTACCACTGTAACAATTGGCTCTAGTTTACAGTTTGGGAGTGGTTTCATTACCATCCTGTTTTTCTTTTTCCTATAAAGGGGAGAGGTAGGAAGGTTTCTCAGTATCTGGAAGGTAAACTTCATTAGGGCCCATTATAAACAGTTAACCCCAATATTATTCAGAGAGATGCTCAGTGTCTGTGACTCAGGCAGTCTGAGGTTCCTCTTTCTTTAATGTTCAGATGGGTCAACCTCTCTGCTGGCATTTCCCAGTCCATCCTGCATAGCCATAAGTTGTATGTTTTCAGGCATTTAGATTGGTGATTTTTACCTGTGGGAACATAAAATTCTCCTCCCATTGTTAGTTTCAAGATCAGAAAAATTGAAAATTTATCAATAGGATTGGAACACAGAGTTTTCCATTTGTATCCCAGAAAGGATAGTACCCCACCTCCCACCTCCCTCTTTTTTTTTTTTTTTTGTTTTTATGTTTTGACCTATAGATGCCTAAGTTGTATTACACATACCCATAAACAGGAGCCAAGGCATAAGCTTTCATTAAATTTACCCAAACTGTTTCTCATTGACTGTATGCTACTTATTTGGGAAGGAAATTTAAGCTTAGTTCCTTTAAATTGTCCTACAAGTAAAAGAAAGTGTTATAATGTGATGTTGTGTAATTCAGAAAAAATATATAGGCCATTTGTATACCTTAACCCAATACAAATTATAAATAAAACAATTAACATTTTATATTCCCAATTAGTTCAATTGTATTACCATTTCCACCAAAACCTACACCTAAATTTAACTAATCTAAACAATTCACTAAGCCTTAAAATATCCTATACTTGGTGGATAAAGCTTGGGCAGAGTTGAGTACCTGCTAAATAAATTTTACCCAATAAACACTTTGCTCTTTAACGCTATATGACTGGACTAAGACTTCTACTTATTTGGGAAGTAAAAATTTAAGCTTAATTCCTTTAAATTGTCCTACAAGTAAAAGAAAGTGTTACACTGTGATGTTGTATATTTCAGAAAAATATAGAGACCAACCCAATACAAACTATAAATAAAACAACTAGCATTTTATATTCCCAGTTAGTTCAAATGTCAGTATCTAGCTCCTTTTTTTTTTAGCACAAGCATCCTTCATATAAAACCAATTTGCAAGCAGTTGTGCCCCAGCCCACACAGCCCAAGGCTCCCACCATCCAGCTGGAGGGGCTTGAATGTTCAATCAGGTTGATCAAGCCTGCTTTCTTATATAATATAGAACAACCTGCCCAGTGTTGGCACTGCCCACAGTGGGCTGGGCCCTCCCACATCACTCAACAATCAAGAAAATAACCCCATAGTCATGGGTACAGGCCAGTTTAATGGAGGCAATTTCCCAAATAAGGGTTCCTCAATCCGGGTGTGTCGAGTTCACAACTAAAGCTATCCAGCACAATGTATAAGTGTGCAATATGCATGCAATGTCCCTGAAGGCCAGAAGAAGACAACAGATCCTCCCTAGAACTGGAGTTATAGACAGCTGTTAGCCACCATATGTATGTTGTGAACTGAAGCTAGGTCCTCTGCAAGAACAGCCAGTGCTCTTAAGCACTGGAACCATTTCTCCAGCCAGGGATTTGTATTTTGTATGTACTTTCTCTCAGTATGTAGCTTGTAATTTTATACTTAACAAGATCTTTCATAATAGAAAAGTTTTTAAATTGGTAAGTAACAATTTTCCTATTAATGATTTTAAAAGATGATATTCATTGTCATATTTTGCTCATTTCATTTGTCTCTATGTCTGTCTGTACACAGGTCTTATATGGAACCCAGAGAGGCCTTAAACTTACAATCTTTCTGCTTCAGCATTTTTATAGGCAAGCACCTGCATGCCTTAGTATAGATCAGATATATTAAATGTATTTTTATTTGTGTTTTAAGCTTAGAATGAATTTTATCAGAATGTAATCTCACCATAAGTCAAAGGATATCCTGGTATACTATCCAGAGCCACAGTCAGAAGAATCAAAGTGGCTTCTAGCTACATTTTTAATGATATATGGTGATAAAGTTAAAAAGTGGGTGGGTACTTCCCAGTGACCTTTGTGTGTATGTGATATACACAATGACCTGCAGATCACACTTCTATCAACCAACTAGTCATCTTTCTAAGTATCTAGAAAGCTCATCCTTACTAAGTGACACTTTATTCAGTTCCATTCAACTTCTTCTAGATGGATATACATTATATATAGCAAAACTTAAATCATGGTTACCCTATTCCACATAGTTTGTCTCACATTATCATTGTAATATGTCAGTTACAAGGCCCATGGCTACCAAAGATTCTGGGAGTTCTCAGACTAAGCAGAAAGACCTAAGAAGCTACAATGGAGACAGTAGTTGCTTCTGGGCACAGGGATGCTTTCCATATAATGTCACATATACACTTCTAAAGGTGTTTGAATTCTCACTTCCCTTAGTCTGAGTTGAGTAAGTTAGCACACTTGGCTATGTGGTTCAGTGCTCAGCATATATGCTGTGTTGTCTTAACTCAATATTTCAGCCACATCTTGCCCTATATCTTTCCTAATCTTTCAAGAATAAAGCCAGAGAACTCTGTCTAGGTACTCCCGTCACAGTAGAGTAGGTACAGTAGCTTGTAAGCTATCCCCAGATTGTCTCATAAACTTGTTAAGGAGAAAATCACAGACATGAATAAACTGCAACTGATGTTCCATGCAGTGTCCAGGGAGGTTTCTGAGGCAGGGTGTTTTTGTACAGGGTTTCTAACGAAGCTTAGTTTTCAAGAAGGGTATGTGTAAAGAGAGATTAGAACTTCATTCAAACTTTAAGAGGACATTATTGTAGTGTCTTGTAGTTTATGTATTTCTCCCCAATGGCCATGAAAGCCAACCTGGAGTGGAGACTGCTGGTTTCTAGGTATTTCCAGATGTTTCCAGGGGGAGGGGGGAGCCCAATTATGGGTAGGGAAGTCTTCTCAGGGAAAAGATATTATGTAAAGTAAATCCTGCATTTGCTCATCTTCCTGTTGAAGAATCTGGAGCCTTTCCCAGCAGACTAAGATCTGAGGAGGAATACAAGCATGGAACATTCCTCTCAGCTCTCCAGTAGAAAGCAAAAATGAAAAAAGCTACCTGATCTTCACTTCTTCCAGCATCTGGCTCAACCAAGACCTTAAGAAAAAAAGCACAGCCACACTCAAAGTGTGCTATGACTTTTTGCCCAGCGTGAGTTTCCTGATGCTGCAGACTCTAAGTGGGATGACAGGCAGGAAATCCAATGTTCAAAACCTTTGCTGGCACAGTGGAAAGCAACAGTATTTGCTAAATGTAGAGATCTCCTGTGTGTGTGCCCCAAGTGTACCTTCTATAGAACACTAGGAAACCACATGGCACTCAGCTGGAGTCCTAACTAGCATTCTCTGGATATTCTTCTCTTCCTTGATGTCTTCCTCCACCCCAGAAAGTGAGCTGGTTGAGTGAATGAAACTTTTCTCATTTGACTTTGGTCCCCTAGAGCCTAGTAGAAAGTCTGGGCAACAAAGCCAGCATGTTACAGCAAATGTTTGTAAACCTGAAGAGAACTAGAGGCCATGTATAAGGGAATCTGCTGTGCTGAATGAGGATCGGGCCATCATGATCTGTGCTTCACTGGGTTTCATTTTATCTGCCTTCAGCTCACTTTCAGCAACCTCCTTACCACCTGCTTCCCTCACAATTGTGAGGGCCCACTCATGCCTATACCCTACACCTACTCCAGCAGGCAGCCTCATGAGGCAACTGGAATAATAGAGTTCTCTAAATCCACTGTCCAACTTGTCTTTGTATGCCCAATTGAAATCGCTCTCCAGTCATTTGAACTGAAAGAATTCAGTGATGGACTTTTCCAGAAGGAACATGAGGACCTTTTCTGAATACCTGGTGGGCTTGAATCCCAGTTGCATTCAACACTGAGTGAGCCTTGGGTCCAGTCAAAGCATTAGCAGGGAAGTAAGGGGAAAAGGGATCAGAGATGACTGAAGTTGCCTCAAGAATCTGAGGGATAATCTGTAAAGGTTATGTCCACAGTCATAAATTTTAACCAAAGTTTTTAAACCTGTGAGGCCAAGCATAAACAAGCTGTGAGACTCTTAGAAGCAAAATCTCAGCTGGCCTCTTCTATGAGTCTGCCTTTCAAAGACCCATGAATGAAGAGCTGGCAGCAAGGTTTATAGGTGGCTTGAGTTTGTGAAAAAAGTTGTCTAGTGATGCGGTCAAGGGACATTAGTTTGCCTGAGTGTGAATTCTGCAGAGGGAATTTGGGCCGACTTGTGTGGCAAAGCATGAGGAGGATACGGAGAAGAGCAAAGTGATTCACAAAGGGGTTGAGGGAAAGTTGTAGGTTTCATTTCTCCCTTCATCTCTAGAAAAAAAATCACATAAGTTTGTTCATAAAATAACAGAACTAGATGTGGCTTCAGAAGGAAACGTTTGTTAGAATATAAGTTTCAGTGGGGCTGAGATGTGATTTTAGAACTTCATATTGTCACTTGTTATTTTCTGTTACCTCAGGCAAATGTCTGCACCTCCCTAAGGTTTTATTTCATTTGGATGAATTGGAAATCAGAAGAGTACTGACCCCAAAAGCTGCTGCGAGGGTTGAGTAAGACGATGAATGAAAAGTCCTGAGTTCACTCTGAGCACTTAACACAGGCTTGAGTCCTGTGAACAGCCAGTCCTGGGTTCTTTTTACTCTGAAGGGTGAGTGGGAAGGAACTAAGGGAAAGTTTGTAAAAGGCAGTCCTTAAAAATGTATGCCAGATGAAATGGCTGGAAAGTCACTCAAATCTCAAGGGACTAATTACCAAGTAGAGGATGCAGAAGTACAGAATGGCACAGTACAGATGATGAGAGAGTACATTCATTTGTTCATGTCCTCAGGGAGGAACAGGGTGGGAGGATTGACTGGTGGGAACCTAGTAAGTCAGCATTAGCAAGCACAAATAAATTCATACTAAATATTCTCAGAGCAAAGAAGCAACTCAACCACAAAATCACTTCTACACCATACTTACCACCATCATTAACCAGCTCCAGGAGGACTTAAAGATCATTTTAGGACAAAACCCCTAAGGAAAGTATCTCTTCCATTTTGGTGGGGTCATGCATGTCCATAGCGTGTCGTGGCAACTAATGCATAGGCCCAGAAGGAGATCACTGAAACCCAGGCCTCTTCTATCAAATCTAATACATGCCGTCAGGCCAGTTGTTTACCTCAGCTGTTACCTGGCATGCTCAAGACCCTGAGTACAGAACTGACTCTCAAGATGGTGGAGTTGTGACAAACAGGCCCTCTCCTGTGTCTCTGTGAATCTAAAAGAAAACGAGATCTGTGACTACAGAAAGAAGTGAAGAGCGTGGAAAAGCAAGGTAAGGCTGCAGTGACTATTCTGAGAAATAAGATACAATCCAGAAATATTGAGCATTTTAGAGACAAAGAAACAACAGAGATGCCAAATTGGAACACTGAACAAAGCAGTAAGGAAGAGGAGAATCCCCTCCCCCATCACCTGACTCTGGAGCTGCCAAAAAAAAAAAAAATAAAAAGAGGAAAATATCCAGAAACAAACTTAAAAAACCTAAATTTGATGTGACAGATCTGTATGCAATGTGAAGCAGTGCTGGGGCAGTGGCCCAGGGCTGGTCACGCCCCTTCCACCTACCAGGCAGCACTAAACAAGGAGCCACTGCTAGGAGAAACTCTACAATCAGCATCTTTCTGATAAGAGAAAACTTTATTTTCAACTTTTTTTTAAATTTTTGTGCATTTCATACAAAATATCTGTGTACCCCTCCCCCCATCCTTAGCCCTCTCCACCAGATTTCATGCATTCTGTCATATATGTTAAGTCCTATGGAGTCAAGTTGGTATGCCCAGATGCCCCTCGGTACAAGTTCAGCAACTGGAGTCTGGTCAGCTTGTATAGAATCTCTCCCTAAAAGATCAACTCACCCAGCAGTAATCAGATGCCAATAATTCTTTGGCTAAGGTTGGAGCCTGCTGCCTATTTCACCAGTTCTGTGCTGGCTTTTTTTGTCTGATTGAGTTTGCATGAGTCTTGTGCATGCTGACACCATTGCTGTCAGTTCATACATGCAAGTTCTCTGAGGCCTGGAAGCCTGTTTCCTTATGGTCGTGCACCACCCTTGGCTCTGACAATCTTTCCAGCCCCTCTTCCACAAAGGTCCCTGAGCTATGGGTAGGTAAGGTTAATATAGGAGCCCTATCCACGGACATGCTCGCTGCAGTCTCTTATTCTCTACCCATGACTGCACCATGTTCTATGAGCCTTAGGTGTAGAGATTCCATTGTAGATGTGTTACTTAGGGGTGGGTATCTCTCAGACTCATATTCTCTGTGTGACCAGTTGTAAAATTCTGTGATAATTTCCATCTGTTGCAAAAGGAAGCATTTTTGATGAGTGGTGATTGGTATACTTGTCTGTAAATATGAGGATCCCTATTTAGCACATAGCACGAAATTACATTTGTCTACAGATATGACAGAGGAAGGGTTTTTCTGTAGGATGTATGACTCTTCAGCCATGGCATTGGCTGTGTTTACAGTACCACACATGAGTTCCCTCTCATTGAAAGGGCTTTAAGTCCAATTAGACAACTATTGATTACCCCCACAATAAAAGTGCCATTACTGCATCAGTATGGTTTGTCATGTGGCTATTAGGCTTTGAAGCTGGGGTTGGACAGTTGATTGATTTTTATCTCTCTTAGCAGCTTCCATAGTATCCTCCAGAACTATGAGAGACAGTCTTCATGGAGGAGGCTTCCAGGTCATTCCAGCTCCATTGCTCAAAGTTCTGTGTCCAAAGTATGACCTATCTTCAGCAATAGGGTCTTACCTTCAAATTCTGGGAGGTGGTCAAGGACTGTGGCAATAGCCCATGTTATTTGGGGATTCTCTTGCACTACCCTGTCCAACAACTCGAAGGGCAGTTTCTCCTGTCCTACACTGTGTTTCTTTTTTTTTTTTTTTAACATTTTTTTATTGATGCTTTGTGCATTTCATACATCATTTTCCAATTCAGTTCAGGCATATTTCCCTTTCCCTTCCCTCCCACCCCCACCCCAACCGAGATCATGCATTCTGCCATAACTGTCCTGCATATTTCTCTCAGTTTTTTTTTTATTTTTTAGCTATTAAGTGATAATCCATGAGTACAAGCATCCTTCATGTAAAACCAATTTGCAGGCTGTTGTGTTTCTTGTTATGTAGCCTTCAGGTATGCACATGCACTGGTGTACAGGTATTTAATGTGTACTGTTCATTAGGGTTTTTGAGCTAATACATTTCCCTCTGGTTTTTCACACTACCTAAGCTTTATTTATTTCCCTTCTCTCCCTCCGTGTCTAACTTCCCTTTTACCTCTCCAGTTAAAGTACCTATATAAGGAACTAAGGGGCTCAAGTGGAAGAAGCAACTCAAGAGAGGGGGGTCATCAGAGACAGGTATTATCAAGGAGAAAACAGACAACTTTGGCAATATTACATCTCCAAACTACAAAGACACTCTATTTCTATACTGACTAAAAAATCAACAGCCCTCACAAGCACATGAACACCCCACAGGAGTTGCCCAAGGAGAACACAAACTCACTAGACACAAGCATACTCAGACACTGATGTGGGATGCTGAGTGAAGAACAAGATGACAAGATGCAGATGTCTAACTGCAAAGGTACAAGCAAACAAGGATGCGGGCCTGCAGACTCACAGGCCCTAGACACTACAATCCCTGGGTAGAAAACCTGACCATCCAGCATTCACAGGGGACAAGCAACAGGATGAGCGCTGTGAATTGGCAATCCTGTGTTGGGCTGAGAGTCATAATCTAGAGAAAGCTCATTTCAGTGCAGGAATTCAACTAAACAGAGAAAAGAAACAGATAGAGATAGCCTAGGATGAAACTGTTTGAACTCCAGAGAGATAAGTACTTTAATTTTTATTCTATTGTTTTATTATTTTAGTTGTTTTATTTTAGTATTTATCATGGTTGATTCCGTTTTATGATTGTTCTATCCTTTTTTTTACCTAACTTATTATGTTCTCTTACATGGATTTCTTACCTTCAACATATAAACTTTTCTTCTCATTCCTACTATATTAGTTACTTCTCAGATGCTGTAATAAAATAATATCATAGCCAAAAGCAGCTTATGCAAGAGTTTATTTTGACCTACAGTTCCAAAAGGATGACTCCATCATGGCAGAGAGGCATGATAGTGAGAGACAGGCATAGGCACAGGAACAGGAAACTGAGAGATCACCTCTTCAACCACAGAAACAAAGCAAGTTAAGTGAACCAGAAGCAGGGCAAAGCAACAAACTTCCTCCAGCAAGGCCGTACGTCTTCAAGATTCCATGCCTTCCCCAAATGGCACCGACTGGGGACCACATTGAGCTTATAGGGATGTTGACAAAAGGAACAGCTCTCACTGCAAAGGAATAAAAGACGGTTTATTCTTGAGCCAAATATGAGTGACCATGCCCCGAGGAATATGGATTCAGGTATCTCCAAATGCCGTGTTCCAGTAAGGCAGCAATTTCATGAACTTTTTACAGCAAAAGAAAAACAAAAAGCAAGTCATGAATTAACACTGTTCAAATGCATCGGTGGGATATTAGGTAGGAGAATTACATCAGAGCAGGAAGAAATCTACTAGAGGCTTTCGATGCCATTCTTAGCCTTTTGATTAGTGAAAAATAGAGGTCTGTTCATAGATTCCAAAGGGTTTTTATTTGTTCAGGATGTTAGTTATGATATAAGGCTGGACAAAGAAATGGCTTTTTGTGGTTTTAAAGATAGCCCAAAGTAAATTGTAATTGGGTTCTGAACATTCCAGCCTCTTCATATCACTGAAGTTTTAATCACTCACTCAGCCTTTGCAAACACAGCGTCTTTCCAGCAATTCTTATTCACAGTTCTTCCTGTTGACCAAGCCTCACACTTTGTGCATGTGGAGAGATGCATAATATGTATCAAATGTTGTCATATAGTGTCTATCCTAGCTAAGAAGGCTCAGTCCTAGGATCTGATATAGATAAGGGTAGGTGGCTGGTGTGCGGGTCTTCAGGAGAGAGGAATAACTGGGTGAAGTCATAAGAAAGAAATTCCTACATCATTTCACAACTCGTAGCCATCGGTCTGGATCTGATTTTGCCTTTTCTTTCATCCTCTACATCCAGCATAACATTTACATGTGACATATAAAATGATAATTATACTTAAAATTAAAACACTCGGGGAACACAGTCTGGCCTAATGAAGCAAAGGTAGCAGATGAGGGAAGTGGGCATCCTAACCAATCAAAAAACCCTCTGCATGTGCCATGAGATTCCTTAACCAAACTGATGATATGTCCTCTGCCCCCTGAGTCTACAGTCATTTGTACTTTAGGCAACATTTTATTAGCTGCTTGGCTAATAAAATGTTATTAGCTATCAGAAGAAAGACTAGAATGAGAAGATAATGAACTTTCATTATCTTCTCATTCTAGTCCTTCTGATCAGTTTGATTCCATAGCTATAATCTCATGGGTAATGACAGCTCTAATTCTAGAAAAGATTGATCTTCAGTATCTAAATTTGTATAATTCTTATCTTCACTTAATAACTTGATATTTGTCCTTTTCTCTTACTATTGCACCAGAATCCACTTGATGAAAGTAAATGTACAGTCACATTACAGAAGAAATCAGATAATAATACAGTATTATTTTTAATTCCTTCCTAACAGAATCAACCATTTCCCATGTACCAAATATTATTTATGACAGGGGCAGAAACAAGAGACCAGACCTGAAACAGTCAGGATTCCATTCACTCTGTGGGCATAACCAAATCTTATTTCTCATTTCACTCTGAGAAGAAAATGATTCCAATAGTTATCATTTTGTAATATCGCTCATCTGCTTCCCATTGGCAGAATATAAGTATTATTCAGTATTTTTCCAATCCCAGTTAACTGTACTATAGAATGCTTTGAAGATTCATTTAATTGGAGAACATGGACTCTTAAAGTACAGCATCTTAAGTTACATATTCCATCTATTATTTTCCATAATTGAGGTTTTCCATGAAATTTCCATAGGTCATTAACTCTAGCCTCTGCACTGAGAAGTGTTGGCCACTCTCCCAGAGCTACCTCAGATTCAACCCTTGTTGAGTTAAAGCATAGGCATTTTCCCACTTTGAGTTTGAGAGTAGTCCTTGATAGTTTGTCTAGTCTTTTTAATCCAGTCTTGTGATACATTACTTTTTTTAAAAAAGAGTTTACCATCTTCTTCACTCTTTTTGAGATATCATTCCCTCTCCATGTCCTATTTTTGAAAGTGAGTCCTTTGCTAAAGAATATCTTTCTTCATTTGCAATTAATTCTTCTTGCTCAAGAATTCCTCTTCTAATACCCATACTTCTTGTAAGATCTTTTTGGTTCTAATATTTAGCCAATTGTGATTAACCCACCAGGAATGCATTTGCCATTGGAGACTAGCTACTGTACAATTCATATTAAAATGAGTCAAACTAAATTCTCTGAGTGTCCCATACAAAAGTCAATGAATTAGAAGACAGAAGCCTTAGGGTTCCCCCCGAGCCTTCCAAGCCAGATAGCAATATTTATATCATCTGGAATTTGAGTCCACCAAGTTACTCCTATGAATTGGCGTTCATGTGGTTAACAGGTATGTTTAGCTTACATTTTGTGATATATCCACCCATATTTATAGGGCAAATATTCATCAGGGCAGGTTGTGCTACAACAGGAAACGCAGACAGCTACGACAGATTGACAGTTATATCCAGAAATTTGTCCTCTCATCATTTGCGTTATCATTGGCAATACAGTAATCTAATTAGTTACACTCAGTTCTAATTCTTCCTTTATCCTTAGTGGAAAAAATTCTATTGCTTTAGACATATGGGTTGTAACTCTAAAATACAGATGACCCAAAAGGGAATTCCCTTGAGCAGATTTCAATTAGGGCTCTGCCAATCCAAAACCAGAAATATTTGTTTATCTAAATTATACTGAATAATAAGAGAATTTTCTCCTTGAGGTAATGAAACATTTTAATCTTTGCAAGCATAAATACTTAGTTCAAATAAGAAAGGGGGTTGTGTAAACAAGCAGACATAACAAAAACATGGTTAACAAAAGGGCAGTGTATATAAAAGTCTTTAAAATCATTATACTTACCATCTAAGAAAGTACACCAAAGTAAATTATGGATTTTCCAGAAATTTTTTAAATATATATTATATGCAATATAGATAATGGTGATTATAGATAGATTAGGATTTTGAGTTCATCTATTTATGGTTATTGATTAACAACACAGTCTAAGGTGAGTATTTTCCATCCTTTCTGACTCCATGTAGATGTGGAGGGACACATTTGGATTGGGAAATATGAATCCAAGAGTCTACTCACTGAAGTGTTACAGCATAGAAAGTAGTTTAAAGTATTGGATAATGTACTTTCCAATGAGGCTGAAGGGAGTTCTGGGTGTGGTGTCTTTTCCAACAGGCTAAATCACCTGGCTTTGGTTTGTTCAGTTCTTCATCTCCTGAGAGCCTCCTATGGAAAGATTCTGCAACCAATTTTGAATTTTTAGTTATTTCCATAAGTCTCTAACAAAAATGCATATCTCCCTTCAGCAGAGGATATGCCTCATATAATCGTTCACCCATTCTAATAGGGTGTCCAGAGACTATCTCAAAAGAGGGTAATTGTTATCCGAAGGGGTAGTTATAAAATTTAGAAATCTAATAAGAGGGTTTTAGGCCAGGGGAGGCCAAAATCTTCAATGAGTTCTACCAGTTTTTTTTATTTATTTATAGTTTCATTTGTTTGCTTAACCAATCCCAAAGTTTGAGGAGGGTGATCACAGTGAAATGGTATAGCAGGCCAAAATTTGCAGACAGATTTAAACACTTGTCCAGTGAAATGAGCCTCCACAATTGTAATGCAATTCAGCGGTGAAGCCCCCAAGTAGAAATAATTCTTTCTAACAATTTTTTCCTACCACTAAAGAAATAGCTTTCTGACAAGGAAAACATGCAAATTAGCATCATGATATACTTATAGCCTTCTTTTGGAGGCATGTAGATAAAGTCTAATTGCCAGTTTTCAAACGACCCATTCTGTAAAGGGAAATGTCTTTCTGTCCCATGAAGTAGATCACCTGCATGTGTTTGGGGCAAATATGACATCTTGAGTATTCGTTGTGAGCTATGTTGGGGAGGGCTTCCAAAACGCTCTACATCCCCAAGAAATTTTTTTTCTAGTACCCAATGAGTTAAATTATGTACATATTCCAGAAGAAGCCATTGGGCATTTAGGGACATTACCAGCTTCCTAACTGTTCTGAACCAAAGATTTCTCTGGCAGTTGAGAAGACAACCCCTCTGTTGCTGGTTGTCTTTTTTTTTTTTTTCCTGTGGCACCATCTGTAAAGCCCAAAGGAGGATGTAGGAGGCAGAACAGGGATAAAGGGTAAGATGGACTCTCTTAGGACATACAGTTCTATGTAGTACAGCCCCTTTTGCTGTTTTATCAGCCAAACTGTTACCCTTTGCTTCTTCCAAATTTTTCATAAAATGTCCTGGGATTTTAATGGAGGATAATTGTTTGGATCAAATGGATAGCATCCAGTAGTTCTGAGATTTGTTAACTGTCTCAAATAGGCTGGTCAGAAGAAGCAAGGCATCCCCTTTGTATCCACAGCGTGCCATAGTCATGCATCACTCCGAATGCATAGTGACTGTCTGTATAGATTTATTTTCTAAGGAATGGCATGCTCTAGTGAAGGCAATGAGTTCAGCCAGCTGAGCAGATTTAACCCCAAGTAATGAGTACTCTCTGTTGCATCAGGAGTGGAGGTAACTTCATATCCTACCTATAAATGGTCTTGTCCATCTCCTAAATAAGAACCATCAATAAATAAAATCAATTCTGCATTTTATTGGTATTTTAAATTTTAATTTATGTGTTTGGCTGTTTTGCCTGAATGTATATAAGCATACCCATGTTGTGCGATGCCCACAGAGGCCAGAAAAGGGTGCTGGGTTGCCTGGAATTGGAATTATACACAGTTATTGGCTACCATGTGAGTGCTGGGAACCAAACACAGATTCTGTGCAAGAACAAGTGCACTGAACCACGGATCCATCTCTCCAACCCCCAATTCTGCACTTTCAATAGTTATTTCCAATAAATCTCTCCTAGGATAAGGAAGCATATTAGTTATTTGAGTACAGTTATGTTTAATCTCTTTGAATTCATCTTGAAAAAGTAGTAAAGTAACAGGATTAGGATATTTGTAGTGTACCAGGGAAACATTTGGAAATGATAGCAGAATATTTTATAAGAAGTTCAACAACTCACTGAGTAATGTTGGGTGTGATGGGCATTTCGTAAATGGAATGAGATACATACATTGTTAAAGGGGAGTTTAGCACGACTTCCTTAGGTGGCTTTGGCAGAGCTGCAGTGGCAGCGATGGCCCTCATACAGGAAGGGTGTCCTCTGTCTACAGGGTCTAATAGCCACTGGAGTGCCTGCATCTTTCCCCACGTTTCTGACTCAGCATGCTTAGTGCACCCCCTTCCTTTTTATGAGGAAGAAAGAAAGGTTAGAGATTGGTACCCTAGGACAGGAGTTTGGTGTAAAGTTGTCTTGAAGGTTTTCCTTGCTGTCTGTTCCTACTGGCCTAGTTGTATGGTACCTGACTGGTCTTCCTTAAATTAAGCTTCTTATATACTGCCTGGGCAATGACTGAATAGTTTGGAATTCACTTTTGACAATACCAGTTAGTCTTGAGAATTCCCTTGACTGTTTTTTTTTCTTTTTTGCCTTCAGAATAGAAAAATTCCCAATAGCAGAAATATGGTAAGGATGTTACTAGTCCTTAAGGAGCCACTGTATGATGTAGGATTCAACTTTGGTAGCAAAGTTGTATTTTACCTTATTTTTAATATTTTTTATTTTTTATTGTCATTATACTTTTTCCATATATCTTATATCATTTCTCTATTGAATTTAGAGTCACTTCTTTTTCCATGCCCCCCACCCGACCTGAGTTCATGCACTCTGCCATACATGTCTCGCATCTTTTTCTGAGTCTTTCCAGAGTTTTTCCCAGTTCTTTTGTTGTTCTCTCTAACATGTACTGCATATATATATATATATATATAAAATTATATACATAAATATATAATACATACACTTATAACCTGAATTGGAGAATTTTCTTTTTTTGCCAAAAGATATCATGTTTTCCTTAAGGAAGTGTTTGAAGGTTCCTCCTTGGCAAGCCCAAACCGCCATCAATCTTGCCCTTGTGCTCCACACTGAGGTCTCTTCCTCCCATGGTCCCCTAAATGAGGTCCAGTAACCACGAATCCTGTCTTGATCCCCCTGCGCTGGCCTCTATGATACAGCCTGGGTAGTCCAACAATGGCAGTCTATGCTCTGATGAGGCTGAAATCCCAGTAGCTGCTCAGTCCACAAGCTGGTATCTCAGTAGTCCCCATCTGGCATTGAAGGTTTGGAGGATTCTTGGAGAGACATGAGTCTTCAGTCCATATTGGAGGGTTAAAAACTATGTCTCATGTCTTTGAAGAGTGGCAAAAGCAGTGGCAGCCACAGAGTAGATGTACTTGCCAGTAAGAATTGCAAACAACAGTGCTCTCTCTTTTTTCTTTTTTGACTTTTTAGTAAGATCTCAAGTTTTTTATCTAAAGTACAATTTCTCGGTCCTTACTGATTACTTATTTCTGGTTTTACTTTCCTTTTGGATGCTTAAGGCCACACAGTTAGCCTAAATTAACCAAGGTTTTTGTTTTCTTAAGGTCAGTTGAGGACCTGGTCCTCAGGGGGTCACTCAGGATTTTTTTGGGGGGGATGGTGGGAGCCCCTGGCTCCTTCCAACTTTTCATTTACCTGTTCCATCCACTCAAGTACAAAATCAGGTCTTGCTAGACCAGGCTTCCCTTTTTGAATCATGTACAGACTTTCCTCTTTATAGACTGGAGACTGGCTGAAGTTTCATTAGTGGATCTCCAAGACCTCCCTGAACAGGAAGACTGGTGACCCACATTTGCAGGACATTACAAGAGATGCTCCCATGCATAGTCTGAGCAACATAAATGCTATATTCCTCATGATCTGAAAATAACTGTGCTCTTATATTGTGAATCCCTAGACAGGTTCTAGAACTAACCNCTTCTAGATGGATATACATTATATATAGCAAAACTTAAATCATGGTTACCCTATTCCACATAGTTTGTCTCACATTATCATTGTAATATGTCAGTTACAAGGCCCATGGCTACCAAAGATTCTGGGAGTTCTCAGACTAAGCAGAAAGACCTAAGAAGCTACAATGGAGATAGTAGTTGCTTCTGGGCACAGGGATGCTTTCCATATAATGTCACATATACACTTCTAAAGGTGTTTGAATTCTCACTTCCCTTAGTCTGAGTTGAGTAAGTTAGCACACTTGGCTATGTGGTTCAGTGCTCAGCATATATGCTGTGTTGTCTTAACTCAATATTTCAGCCACATCTTGCCCTATATCTTTCCTAATCTTTCAAGAATAAAGCCAGAGAACTCTGTCTAGGTACTCCCATCACAGTAGAGTAGGTACAGTAGCTTGTAAGCTATCCCCAGATTGTCTCATAAACTTGTTAAGGAGAAAATCACAGACATGAATAAACTGCAACTGATGTTCCATGCAGTGTCCAGGGAGGTTTCTGAGGCAGGGTGTTTTTGTACAGGGTTTCTAACGAAGCTTAGTTTTCAAGAAGGGTATGTGTAAAGAGAGATTAGAACTTCATTCAAACTTTAAGAGGACATTATTGTAGTGTCTTGTAGTTTATGTATTTCTCCCCAATGGCCATGAAAGCCAACCTGGAGTGGAGACTGCTGGTTTCTAGGTATTTCCAGATGTTTCCAGGGGGAGGGGGGAGCCCAATTATGGGTAGGGAAGTCTTCTCAGGGAAAAGATATTATGTAAAGTAAATCCTGCATTTGCTCATCTTCCTGTTGAAGAATCTGGAGCCTTTCCCAGCAGACTAAGATCTGAGGAGGAATACAAGCATGGAACATTCCTCTCAGCTCTCCAGTAGAAAGCAAAAATGAAAAAAGCTACCTGATCTTCACTTCTTCCAGCATCTGGCTCAACCAAGACCTTAAGAAAAAAAGCACAGCCACACTCAAAGTGTGCTATGACTTTTTGCCCAGCGTGAGTTTCCTGATGCTGCAGACTCTAAGTGGGATGACAGGCAGGAAATCCAATGTTCAAAACCTTTGCTGGCACAGTGGAAAGCAACAGTATTTGCTAAATGTAGAGATCTCCTGTGTGTGTGCCCCAAGTGTACCTTCTATAGAACACTAGGAAACCACATGGCACTCAGCTGGAGTCCTAACTAGCATTCTCTGGATATTCTTCTCTTCCTTGATGTCTTCCTCCACCCCAGAAAGTGAGCTGGTTGAGTGAATGAAACTTTTCTCATTTGACTTTGGTCCCCTAGAGCCTAGTAGAAAGTCTGGGCAACAAAGCCAGCATGTTACAGCAAATGTTTGTAAACCTGAAGAGAACTAGAGGCCATGTATAAGGGAATCTGCTGTGCTGAATGAGGATCGGGCCATCATGATCTGTGCTTCACTGGGTTTCATTTTATCTGCCTTCAGCTCACTTTCAGCAACCTCCTTACCACCTGCTTCCCTCACAATTGTGAGGGCCCACTCATGCCTATACCCTACACCTACTCCAGCAGGCAGCCTCATGAGGCAACTGGAATAATAGAGTTCTCTAAATCCACTGTCCAACTTGTCTTTGTATGCCCAATTGAAATCGCTCTCCAGTCATTTGAACTGAAAGAATTCAGCGATGGACTTTTCCAGAAGGAACATGAGGACCTTTTCTGAATACCTGGTGGGCTTGGATCCCAGTTGCATTCAACACTGAGTGAGCCTTGGGTCCAGTCAAAGCATTAGCAGGGAAGTAAAGGGAAAAGGGATCAGAGATGACTGAAGTTGCCTCAAGAATCTGAGGGATAATCTGTAAAGGTTATGTCCACAGTCATAAATTTTAACCAAAGTTTTTAAACCTGTGAGGCCAAGCATAAACAGGCTGTGAGACTCTTAGAAGCAAAATCTCAGCTGGCCTCTTCTATGAGTCTGCCTTTCAAAGACCCATGAATGAAGAGCTGGCAGCAAGGTTTATAGGTGGCTTGAGTTTGTGAAAAAAGTTGTCTAGTGATGCGGTCAAGGGACATTAGTTTGCCTGAGTGTGAATTCTGCAGAGGGAATTTGGGCCGACTTGTGTGGCAAAGCATGAGGAGGATACGGAGAAGAGCAAAGTGATTCACAAAGGGGTTGAGGGAAAGTTGTAGGTTTCATTTCTCCCTTCATCTCTAGAAAAAAAATCACATAAGTTTGTTCATAAAATAACAGAACTAGATGTGGCTTCAGAAGGAAACGTTTGTTAGAATATAAGTTTCAGTGGGGCTGAGATGTGATTTTAGAACTTCATATTGTCACTTGTTATTTTCTGTTACCTCAGGCAAATGTCTGCACCTCCCTAAGGTTTTATTTCATTTGGATGAATTGGAAATCAGAAGAGTACTGACCCCAAAAGCTGCTGCGAGGGTTGAGTAAGACGATGAATGAAAAGTCCTGAGTTCACTCTGAGCACTTAACACAGGCTTGAGTCCTGTGAACAGCCAGTCCTGGGTTCTTTTTACTCTGAAGGGTGAGTGGGAAGGAACTAAGGGAAAGTTTGTAAAAGGCGGTCCTTAAAAATGTATGCCAGATGAAATGGCTGGAAAGTCACTCAAATCTCAAGGGACTAATTACCAAGTAGAGGATGCAGAAGTACAGAATGGCACAGTACAGATGATGAGAGAGTACATTCATTTGTTCATGTCCTCAGGGAGGAACAGGGTGGGAGGATTGACTGGTGGGAACCTAGTAAGTCAGCATTAGCAAGCACAAATAAATTCATACTAAATATTCTCAGAGCAAAGAAGCAACTCAACCACAAAATCACTTCTACACCATACTTACCACCATCATTAACCAGCTCCAGGAGGACTTAAAGATCATTTTAGGACAAAACCCCTAAGGAAAGTATCTCTTCCATTTTGGTGGGGTCATGCATGTCCATAGCGTGTCGTGGCAACTAATGCATAGGCCCAGAAGGAGATCACTGAAACCCAGGCCTCTTCTAGCAAATCTAATACATGCCGTCAGGCCAGTTGTTTACCTCAGCTGTTACCTGGCATGCTCAAGACCCTGAGTACAGAACTGACTCTCAAGATGGTGGAGTTGTGACAAACAGGCCCTCTCCTGTGTCTCTGTGAATCTAAAAGAAAACGAGATCTGTGACTACAGAAAGAAGTGAAGAGCGTGGAAAAGCAAGGTAAGGCTGCAGTGACTATTCTGAGAAATAAGATACAATCCAGAAATATTGAGCATTTTAGATACAAAGAAACAACAGAGATGCCAAATTGGAACACTAAACAAAGCAGTAAGGAAGAGGAGAATCCCCTCCCCCATCACCTGACTCTGGAGCTGCCAAAAAAAAAAAAAAAAGAGGAAAATATCCAGAAACAAACTTAAAAAACCTAAATTTGATGTGACAGATCTGTATGCAATGTGAAGCAGTGCTGGGGCAGTGGCCCAGGGCTGGTCACGCCCCTTCCACCTACCAGGCAGCACTAAACAAGGAGCCACTGCTAGGAGAAACTCTACAATCAGCATCTTTCTGATAAGAGAAAACTTTATTTTCAACTTTTTTTTAAATTTTTGTGCATTTCATACAAAATATCTGTGTACCCCTCCCCCCATCCATAGCCCTCTCCACCAGATTTCATGCATTCTGTCATATATGTTAAGTCCTATGGAGTCAAGTTGGTATGCCCAGATGCCCCTCGGTACAAGTTCAGCAACTGGAGTCTGGTCAGCTTGTATAGAATCTCTCCCTAAAAGATCAACTCACCCAGCAGTAATCAGATGCCAATAATTCTTTGGCTAAGGTTGGAGCCTGCTGCCTATTTCACCAGTTCTGTGCTGGCTTTTTTTGTCTGATTGAGTTTGCATGAGTCTTGTGCATGCTGACACCATTGCTGTCAGTTCATACATGCAAGTTCTCTGAGGCCTGGAAGCCTGTTTCCTTATGGTCGTGCACCACCCTTGGCTCTGACAATCTTTCCAGCCCCTCTTCCACAAAGGTCCCTGAGCTATGGGTAGGTAAGGTTAATATAGGAGCCCTATCCACGGACATGCTCGCTGCAGTCTCTTATTCTCTACCCATGACTGCACCATGTTCTATGAGCCTTAGGTGTAGAGGTTCCATTGTAGATGTGTTACTTAGGGGTGGGTATCTCTCAGACTCATATTCTCTGTGTGACCAGTTGTAAAATTCTGTGATAATTTCCATCTGTTGCAAAAGGAAGCATTTTTGATGAGTGGTGATTGGTATACTTGTCTGTAAATATGAGGATCCCTATTTAGCACATAGCACGAAATTACATTTGTCTACAGATATGACAGAGGAAGGGTTTTTCTGTAGGATGTATGACTCTTCAGCCATGGCATTGGCTGTGTTTACAGTACCACACATGAGTTCCCTCTCATTGAAAGGGCTTTAAGTCCAATTAGACAACTATTGATTACCCCCACAATAAAAGTGCCATTACTGCATCAGTATGGTTTGTCATGTGGCTATTAGGCTTTGAAGCTGGGGTTGTACAGTTGATTGATTTTTATCTCTCTTAGCAGCTTCCATAGTATCCTCCAGAACTATGAGAGACAGTCTTCATGGAGGAGGCTTCCAGGTCATTCCAGCTCCATTGCTCAAAGTTCTGTGTCCAAAGTATGACCTATCTTCAGCAATAGGGTCTTACCTTCAAATTCTGGGAGGTGGTCAAGGACTGTGGCAATAGCCCATGTTGTTTGGGGATTCTCTTGCACTACCCTGTCCAACAACTCGAAGGGCAGTTTCTCCTGTCCTACACTGTGTTTCTTTTTTTTTAACATTTTTTATTGATGCTTTGTGCATTTCATACATCATTTTCCAATTCAGTTCAGGCATATTTCCCTTTCCCTTCCCCCCCACCCCCACCCCAACCGAGATCATGCATTCTGCCATAACTGTCCTGCATATTTCTCTCAGTTTTTTTTTTATTTTTTAGCTATTAAGTGATAATCCATGAGTACAAGCATCCTTCATGTAAAACCAATTTGCAGGCTGTTGTGTTTCTTGTTATGTAGCCTTCAGGTATGCACATGCACTGGTGTACAGGTATTTAATGTGTACTGTTCATTAGGGTTTTTGAGCTAATACATTTCCCTCTGGTTTTTCACACTACCTAAGCTTTATTTATTTCCCTTCTCTCCCTCCGTGTCTAACTTCCCTTTTACCTCTCCAGTTAAAGTACCTATATAAGGAACTAAGGGGCTCAAGTGGAAGAAGCAACTCAAGAGAGGGGGGTCATCAGAGACAGGTATTATCAAGGAGAAAACAGACAACTTTGGCAATATTACATCTCCAAACTACAAAGACACTCTATTTCTATACTGACTAAAAAATCAACAGCCCTCACAAGCACATGAACACCCCACAGGAGTTGCCCAAGGAGAACACAAACTCACTAGACACAAGCATACTCAGACACTGATGTGGGATGCTGAGTGAAGAACAAGATGACAAGATGCAGATGTCTAACTGCAAAGGTACAAGCAAACAAGGATGCGGGCCTGCAGACTCACAGGCCCTAGACACTACAATCCCTGGGTAGAAAACCTGACCATCCAGCATTCACAGGGGACAAGCAACAGGATGAGCGCTGTGAATTGGCAATCCTGTGTTGGGCTGAGAGTCATAATCTAGAGAAAGCTCATTTCAGTGCAGGAATTCAACTAAACAGAGAAAAGAAACAGATAGAGATAGCCTAGGATGAAACTGTTTGAACTCCAGAGAGATAAGTACTTTAATTTTTATTCTATTGTTTTATTATTTTAGTTGTTTTATTTTAGTATTTATCATGGTTGATTCCGTTTTATGATTGTTCTATCCTTTTTTTTACCTAACTTATTATGTTCTCTTACATGGATTTCTTACCTTCAACATATAAACTTTTCTTCTCATTCCTACTATATTAGTTACTTCTCAGATGCTGTAATAAAATAATATCATAGCCAAAAGCAGCTTATGCAAGAGTTGATTTTGACCTACAGTTCCAAAAGGATGACTCCATCATGGCAGAGAGGCATGATAGTGAGAGACAGGCATAGGCACAGGAACAGGAAACTGAGAGATCACCTCTTCAACCACAGAAACAAAGCAAGTTAAGTGAACCAGAAGCGGGGCAAAGCAACAAACTTCCTCCAGCAAGGCCGTACGTCTTCAAGATTCCATGCCTTCCCCAAATGGCACCGACTGGGGACCACATTGAGCTTATAGGGATGTTGACAAAAGGAACAGCTCTCACTGCAAAGGAATAAAAGACGGTTTATTCTTGAGCCAAATATGAGTGACCATGCCCCGAGGAATATGGATTCAGGTATCTCCAAATGCCGTGTTCCAGTAAGGCAGCAATTTCATGAACTTTTTACAGCAAAAGAAAAACAAAAAGCAAGTCATGAATTAACACTGTTCAAATGCATCGGTGGGATATTAGGTAGGAGAATTACATCAGAGCAGGAAGAAATCTACTAGAGGCTTTCGATGCCATTCTTAGCCTTTTGATTAGTGAAAAATAGAGGTCTGTTCATAGATTCCAAAGGGTTTTTATTTGTTCAGGATGTTAGGTATGATATAAGGCTGGACAAAGAAATGGCTTTTTGTGGTTTTAAAGATAGCCCAAAGTAAATTGTAATTGGGTTCTGAACATTCCAGCCTCTTCATATCACTGAAGTTTTAATCACTCACTCAGCCTTTGCAAACACAGCGTCTTTCCAGCAATTCTTATTCACAGTTCTTCCTGTTGACCAAGCCTCACACTTTGTGCATGTGGAGAGATGCATAATATGTATCAAATGTTGTCATATAGTGTCTATCCTAGCTAAGAAGGCTCAGTCCTAGGATCTGATATAGATAAGGGTAGGTGGCCGGTGTGCGGGTCTTCAGGAGAGAGGAATAACTGGGTGAAGTCATAAGAAAGAAATTCCTACATCATTTCACAACTCGTAGCCATCGGTCTGGATCTGATTTTGCCTTTTCTTTCATCCTCTACATCCAGCATAACATTTACATGTGACATATAAAACGATAATTATACTTAAAATTAAAACACACGGGGAACACAGTCTGGTCTAATGAAGCAAAGGTAGCAGATGAGGGAAGTGGGCATCCTAACCAATCAAAAAACCCTCTGCATGTGCCATGAGATTCCTTAACCAAACTGATGATATGTCCTCTGCCCCCTGAGTCTACAGTCATTTGTACTTTAGGCAACATTTTATTAGCTGCTTGGCTAATAAAATGTTATTAGCTATCAGAAGAAAGACTAGAATGAGAAGATAATGAAAGTTCATTATCTTCTCATTCTAGTCCTTCTGATCAGTTTGATTCCATAGCTATAATCTCATGGGTAATGACAGCTCTAATTCTAGAAAAGATTGATCTTCAGTATCTAAATTTGTATAATTCTTATCTTCACTTAATAACTTGATATTTGTCCTTTTCTCTTACTATTGCACCAGAATCCACTTGATGAAAGTAAATGTACAGTCACATTACAGAAGAAATCAGATAATAATACAGTATTATTTTTAATTCCTTCCTAACAGAATCAACCATTTCCCATGTACCAAATATTATTTATGACAGGGGCAGAAACAAGAGACCAGACCTGAAACAGTCAGGATTCCATTCACTCTGTGGGCATAACCAAATCTTATTTCTCATTTCACTCTGAGAAGAAAATGATTCCAATAGTTATCATTTTGTAATATCGCTCATCTGCTTCCCATTGGCAGAATATAAGTATTATTCAGTATTTTTCCAATCCCAGTTAACTGTACTATAGAATGCTTTGAAGATTCATTTAATTGGAGAACATGGACTCTTAAATTACAGCATCTTAAGTTACATATTCCATCTATTATTTTCCATAATTGAGGTTTTCCATGAAATTTCCATAGTTCATTAACTCTAGCCTCTGCACTGAGAAGTGTTGGCCACTCTCCCAGAGCTACCTCAGATTCAACCCTTGTTGAGTTAAAGCATAGGCATTTTCCCACTTTGAGTTTGAGAGTAGTCCTTGATAGTTTGTCTAGTCTTTTTAATCCAGTCTTGTGATACATTACTTTTTTTAAAAAAGAGTTTACCATCTTCTTCACTCTTTTTGAGATATCATTCCCTCTCCATGTCCTATTTTTGAAAGTGAGTCCTTTGCTAAAGAATATCTTTCTTCATTTGCAATTAATTCTTCTTGCTCAAGAATTCCTCTTCTAATACCCATACTTCTTGTAAGATCTTTTTGGTTCTAATATTTAGCCAATTGTGATTAACCCACCAGGAATGCATTTGCCATTGGAGACTAGCTACTGTACAATTCATATTAAAATGAGTCAAACTAAATTCTCTGAGTGTCCCATACAAAAGTCAATGAATTAGAAGACAGAAGCCTTAGGGTTCCCCCCGAGCCTTCCAAGCCAGATAGCAATATTTATATCATCTGGAATTTGAGTCCACCAAGTTACTCCTATGAATTGGCGTTCATGTGGTTAACAGGTATGTTTAGCTTACATTTTGTGATGTATCCACCCATATTTATAGGGCAAATATTCATCAGGGCAGGTTGTGCTACAACAGGAAACGCAGACAGCTACGACAGATTGACAGTTATATCCAGAAATTTGTCCTCTCATCATTTGCGTTATCATTGGCAATACAGTAATCTAATTAGTTACACTCAGTTCTAATTCTTCCTTTATCCTTAGTGGAAAAAATTCTATTGCTTTAGACATATGGGTTGTAACTCTAAAATACAGATGACCCAAAAGGGAATTCCCTTGAGCAGATTTCAATTTGGGCTCTGCCAATCCAAAACCAGAAATATTTGTTTATCTAAATTATACTGAATAATAAGAGAATTTTCTCCTTGAGGTAATGAAACATTTTAATCTTTGCAAGCATAAATACTTAGTTCAAATAAGAAAGGGGGTTGTGTAAACAAGCAGACATAACAAAAACATGGTTAACAAAAGGGCAGTGTATATAAAAGTCTTTAAAATCATTATACTTACCATCTAAGAAAGTACACCAAAGTAAATTATGGATTTTCCAGAAATTTTTTAAATATATATTATATGCAATATAGATAATGGTGATTATAGATAGATAGATTAGGATTTTGAGTTCATCTATTTATGGTTATTGATTAACAACACAGTCTAAGGTGAGTATTTTCCATCCTTTCTGACTCCATGTAGATGTGGAGGGATACATTTGGATTGGGAAATATGAATCCAAGAGTCTACTCACTGAAGTGTTACAGCATAGAAAGTAGTTTAAAGTATTGGATAATGTACTTTCCAATGAGGCTGAAGGGAGTTCTGGGTGTGGTGTCTTTTCCAACAGGCTAAATCACCTGGCTTTGGTTTGTTCAGTTCTTCATCTCCTGAGAGTCTCCTATGGAAAGATTCTGCAACCAATTTTGAATTTTTAGTTATTTCCATAAGTCTCTAACAAAAATGCATATCTCCCTTCAGCAGAGGATATGCCTCATATAATCGTTCACCCATTCTAATAGGGTGTCCAGAGACTATCTCAAAAGAGGGTAATTGTTATCCGAAGGGGTAGTTATAAAATTTAGAAATCTAATAAGAGGGTTTTAGGCCAGGGGAGGCCAAAAGCTTCAATGAGTTCTACCAGTTTTTTTTATTTATTTATAGTTTCATTTGTTTGCTTAACCAATCCCAAAGTTTGAGGAGGGTGATCACAGTGAAATGGTATAGCAGGCCAAAATTTGCAGACAGATTTAAACACTTGTCCAGTGAAATGAGCCTCCACAATTGTAATGCAATTCAGCGGTGAAGCCCCCAAGTAGAAATAATTCTTTCTAACAATTTTTTCCTACCACTAAAGAAATAGCTTTCTGACAAGGAAAACATGCAAATTAGCATCATGATATACTTATAGCCTTCTTTTGGAGGCATGTAGATAAAGTCTAATTGCCAGTTTTCAAACGACCCATTCTGTAAAGGGAAATGTCTTTCTGTCCCATGAAGTAGATCACCTGCATGTGTTTGGGGCAAATATGACATCTTGAGTATTCGTTGTGAGCTATGTTGGGGAGGGCTTCCAAAACGCTCTACATCCCCAAGAAATTTTTTTTCTAGTACCCAATGAGTTAAATTATGTACATATTCCAGAAGAAGCCATTGGGCATTTAGGGACATTACCAGCTTCCTAACTGTTCTGAACCAAAGATTTCTCTGGCAGTTGAGAAGACAACCCCTCTGTTGCTGGTTGTCTTTTTTTTTTTTCCTGTGGCACCATCTGTAAAGCCCAAAGGAGGATGTAGGAGGCAGAACAGGGATAAAGGGTAAGATGGACTCTCTTAGGACATACAGTTCTATGTAGTACAGCCCTTTTTGCTGTTTTATCAGCCAAACTGTTACCCTTTGCTTCTTCCAAATTTTTCATAAAATGTCCTGGGATTTTAATGGCGGATAATTGTTTGGATCAAATGGATAGCATCCAGTAGTTCTGAGATTTGTTAACTGTCTCAAATAGGCTGGTCAGAAGAAGCAAGGCATCCCCTTTGTATCCACAGCGTGCCATAGTCATGCATCACTCCGAATGCATAGTGACTGTATAGATTTATTTTCTAAGGAATGGCATGCTCTAGTGAAGGCAATGAGTTCAGCCAGCTGAGCAGATTTAACCCCAAGTAATGAGTACTCTCTGTTGCATCAGGAGTGGAGGTAACTTCATATCCTACCTATAAATGGTCTTGTCCATCTCCTAAATAAGAACCATCAATAAATAAAATCAATTCTGCATTTTATTGGTATTTTAAATTTTAATTTATGTGTTTGTCTGTTTTGCCTGAATGTATATAAGCATACCCATGTTGTGCGATGCCCACAGAGGCCAGAAAAGGGTGCTGGGTTGCCTGGAATTGGAATTATACACAGTTATTGGCTACCATGTGAGTGCTGGGAACCAAACACAGATTCTGTGCAAGAACAAGTGCACTGAACCACGGATCCATCTCTCCAACCCCCAATTCTGCACTTTCAATAGTTATTTCCAATAAATCTCTCCTAGGATAAGGAAGCATATTAGTTATTTGAGTACAGTTATGTTTAATCTCTTTGAATTCATCTTGAAAAAGTAGTAAAGTAACAGGATTAGGATATTTGTAGTGTACCAGGGAAACATTTGGAAATGATAGCAGAATATTTTATAAGAAGTTCAACAACTCACTGAGTAATGTTGGGTGTGATGGGCATTTCGTAAATGGAATGAGATACATACATTGTTTTTTTGCGGTTCTTAGCCTCAGCCTTTAACGGCTGCGCTATCCCCACAGCCCAAGATACATACATTGTTAAAGGGGAGTTTAGCACGACTTCCTTACGTGGCTTTGGCAGAGCTGCAGTGGCAGCGATGGCCCTCATACAGGAAGGGTGTCCTCTGTCTACAGGGTCTAATAGCCACTGGAGTGCCTGCATCTTTCCCCACGTTTCTGACTCAGCATGCTTAGTGCACCCCCTTCCTTTTTATGAGGAAGAAAGAAAGGTTAGAGATTGGTACCCTAGGACAGGAGTTTGGTGTAAAGTTGTCTTGAAGGTTTTCCTTGCTGTCTGTTCCTACTGGCCTAGTTGTATGGTACCTGACTGGTCTTCCTTAAATTAAGCTTCTTATATACTGCCTGGGCAATGACTGAATAGTTTGGAATTCACTTTTGACAATACCAGTTAGTCTTGAGAATTCCCTTGACTGTTTTTTTTTCTTTTTTGCCTTCAGAATAGAAAAATTCCCAATAGCAGAAATATGGTAAGGATGTTACTAGTCCTTAAGGAGCCACTGTATGATGTAGGATTCAACTTTGGTAGCAAAGTTGTATTTTACCTTATTTTTAATATTTTTTATTTTTTATTGTCATTATACTTTTTCCATATATCTTATATCATTTCTCTATTGAATTTAGAGTCACTTCTTTTTCCATGCCCCCCACCCGACCTGAGTTCATGCACTCTGCCATACATGTCTCGCATCTTTTTCTGAGTCTTTCCAGAGTTTTTCCCAGTTCTTTTGTTGTTCTCTCTAACATGTACTGCATATATATATATATATATATAAAATTATATACATAAATATATAATACATACACTTATAACCTGAATTGGAGAATTTTCTTTTTTTTGCCAAAAGATATCATGTTTTCCTTAAGGAAGTGTTTGAAGGTTCCTCCTTGGCAAGCCCAAACCGCCATCAATCTTGCCCTTGTGCTCCACACTGAGGTCTCTTCCTCCCATGGTCCCCAAAATGAGGTCCAGTAACCACGAATCCTGTCTTGATCCCCCTGCGCTGGCCTCTATGATACAGCCTGGGTAGTCCAACAATGGCAGTCTATGCTCTGATGAGGCTGAAATCCCAGTAGCTGCTCAGTCCACAAGCTGGTATCTCAGTAGTCCCCATCTGGCATTGAAGGTTTGGAGGATTCTTGGAGAGACATGAGTCTTCAGTCCATATTGGAGGGTTAAAAACTATGTCTCATGTCTTTGAAGAGTGGCAAAAGCAGTGGCAGCCACAGAGTAGATGTACTTGCCAGTAAGAATTGCAAACAACAGTGCTCTCTCTTTTTTCTTTTTTGACTTTTTAGTAAGATCTCAAGTTTTTTATCTAAAGTACAATTTCTCGGTCCTTACTGATTACTTATTTCTGGTTTTACTTTCCTTTTGGATGCTTAAGGCCACACAGTTAGCCAAGATTAACCAAGGTTTTTGTTTTCTTAAGGTCAGTTGAGGACCTGGTCCTCAGGGGGTCACTCAGGATTTTTTGGGGGGGGATGGTGGGAGCCCCTGGCTCCTTCCAACTTTTCATTTACCAGTTCCATCCACTCAAGTACAAAATCAGGTCTTGCTAGACCAGGCTTCCCTTTTTGAAACATGAACAGACTTTCCTCTTTATAGACTGGAGACTGGCTGAAGTTTCATTAGTGGATCTCCAAGACCTCCCTGAACAGGAAGACTGGTGACCCACATTTGCAGGACATTACAAGAGATGCTCCCATGCATAGTCTGAGCAACATAAATGCTATATTCCTCATGATCTGAAAATAACTGTGCTCTTATATTGTGAATCCCTAGACAGGTTCTAGAACTAACCTACCATTTATTTTCAGACTTTGGATTTTTGGTATATGATGGTGGGTATGTATGCAGCTTTTAAAGTAATATAAAATTAAAATGGAAAAATGTGAATCAATAAATATGATATGGAAATAACATACAGTTTGTTTTCAGAAGATATAATTTTAATATAGGTATGATGTATCAGGCTGGTGTAACGTAGCCTTTCTGGGTGATTAAGGACCATACTTAATGCCCATACCAATTTGTCCCAGGGACCTATGGGATAACTTTGTTCCTTGCCCTCAGAGGTCAACTAAGTCTTAAGGGAATATTTTTTATTTTTTATGTGTAATGAGTGTTTGCCTGCATATAAGTGTATCACATGCATGAACTACCTGAGGAGATCAGAAGAGAACATCAGATCCCCTGGAACTGGAGTTACAGATGGTTGTTAGCTGCCATGTGGGTGCTGGAACTAAACCTGGGTCCTCTGAAAGAGCAGCCAGCATTCTTAACTGCTAAACTCTATGTCCAGCCCTGCATTTTCCCTTTTGATACTTTATTTCCTGTTCTTTTCTTGTAAGGAGCCGCAGGCCTTAACTCGCCAACAAGGAAGTTGGCTATGTGAACTGTCACCCTGAGCCTTTCCCAAGAACCGGGTGCGGACGTGCAGAAAGGCCACAGGATGTTCCAGCCAGAAGTTCCTGCTCTGTTATCTTGCAAAACAGCCTTCCCTCTGATGCCAGATGGCCTGACTGACTAATTGCCCTGCTCCACTCTCCCTTTCCCCACTTCCTGCTTTCTGCAAGATATATGTAGCCGCCTTTGTTCCAATAAACCAGACCTTGACGAGCTTGTTTGGTCTCCTTCTGTCTCTCGCCCATCTTACAGGTCTGGGGTCTCCTTTGGGTACCTGCGGATTACTGCTCCCGCAGGCGGGGACATTTTCTTAGCTAGTTGATGTGATAAGACAATCATATCAGCAACACGTGTATGAAGGAGAACATGAGCGTAGGCCATCCATATGTTGAACTAAAATGGACTCTTGAAAAGTTTGTACATCTTGTAAATTAGATTTGAAATTTTGAGGAAAATATGTGGGACTTTCATCACATCCTTATGCATCACAGTCCGTGCATACTACACTCCTCCCATGTGAAGGCAAACACAAACTGTTTGCTGCAACAGAGATACTAAAAACAGCACTGCAAAGGCCTATTACTGAGAAATAAACTGTATTTAGAGGGCTTTAGATAACAGAAGTGGGGATTAGGCACCTCAGGGTGGCAAGGAGTGGCTGTCTTATTTATTTCCCTGAAGGTCTTGAACGAATTTCCATCCTCCCCCATTTGGTTTATTTATATGTAATATCAGGGTATTGCAAAGGCTAGTACAAGGAATTATAAACCCCTTTTCTTGGTATTGTTCCATGATTGGTTTGATTTCCATTAGAGCTTCTTGCCTCGAGGCACAGTGTTTTTACTTGGTAAGGGTTTGCTTTTGTTGACTCTCAATCACAGCAGCTGACCTTACTCATCCTATGTCTGTTGAGGATGTTGTTCATAATGCCTCTGCTACTTGTGAAAGGAAGCTGTAAGTTTCCTCCTGTGGGGTCTTTTCTGACTCCTTCATAAGTGGCTTGGAGAAAATGGGGGACTGGATGTTCTCAGTGTTCCCTGAGTTTTAAATCATCTCTCCCTTTTGGGAAAAGTAGATAAGAGTGTTTTGTGTTCCTAAAATATCACATCCTAACAAATGGATAAGGACACAATGCACCAGTACAAAACTTTGATACCAGTTTCTCATGGTTGAAATTATATAGGGTTTGTCATAAAGTAATTTATGGGCAGGTTAGAAACACCTACCACATGAATTTTATTTTTACTCCAAGGGAAAGGTTTTAAACAAAGTAGGATTTATTTTTTTCATAGTGGGATTTAAAACAGAGCAGCCTCATCATCTATCAGAGCGTTTGTTTCCTCTCTGTTAGTAATTATCTCTGTTTTCCTTAAGGTATTAGTAAGAAGAAAAGAAAAACTCTCTGGATTAACTCAGAACAGCCCCTTTTCTAGCCTGATTATTATTTTCAAGGCTTCTCTCAGAAGACTACTATTCCTTTCAGGAGAGCATCCATTTCAGTCTCTTGCAATCATTTTGAAATAGCCAGGCCTCTTTCAACAGCTAGAACTTACTTTGTCTTTTTTCAAGATGGAGTTATTAGACCTATTTGCCGGAGAGCTTAACTCTTCTAACTATAAGCTCGTAATTCCATTAGTGGTGTTCTTTTTCTTTTTTATAATAGTTCCTGAAAGTAAGTCTGCTAAGGTAACAAGAACATAGGAAGGAGATGAGGCCCATGGTGAATAATTCTGTTTACCGAAGAGGCCGAATCTTCTAATCCTTCCACAAAAGCAGAACTCAAGAAGGCATCACTTTCATGAGCCTCAAAAGTTTCAGAGGGAATTCCTGAGTGCTCTTTAAATGTTTTTGCAAATTTGACAGAAGTCAGGTACAGTTTCCCCAAGCCCTATCTTACACCGTGGTATTTTAGCCCAGTAGGTAATTTGTAGGAATGATTTGGTACCACAACACATAGGCAATTTCCTAACCAGGCATTTTCACCATCAGCATCTATTTTATTATAGTCTTCATGGGGGGCTCCTTTATCATTCCAAGTAACATCATACCTCTACCTGGCTTCCCGAAGCCAACAATTAAATTAATTGGCATAAGTCAGCAAACTCTGATTCATATGTCAAAAGGATGATCTGAAATTCTTTAGCAAATCTAAAAGCTGTCAGATTTGAGACCTTTTTGTTCAAGGCATATCAACAGTGTCTGGGCCCCTGGTCTTACTGGATTTTATCTTAACAGGAGCCTTACCATTTTTTTAGTATATAATTTGTTTCCCCTTATGAGTTGCTAAAGTCCCTTTGGAAATTGCTCAAGTCTCCTTGGAATTGCTAGGGAGGAGAGTAAAGGGAAAGTACGTGGAAGAGGAAGAAACTGAAGTTCTTCTGACAGAAGAGTCAAGGGTGATGAAGAATAGATGGAAAAGGAAGCTGAAAAAAGTTAAATTATCTTTACTTTGGACACAATCTCCAAGATTTCCTTATTAATCTCCTGTCTTTTAATATCTTTCTTTAATTCTGATAGTGTTTCCAAAAGTAGCTTATTCATTCCCTGTGAGTTAATGATTTTATCATCTCATCTCCTAGATACTTCTAAATTCCAATTAAAGTAGGCTGTCCATTAACTATCCCTGGTCTTATTACCTAGGACTCCTAGACTTGTGCACAAAAATACCAGTTATAGAATATCAAATGTTTCCCATTGAGCAAACCATAAAACCAAAATGTCAGTGGTTAGATCTCCCCATTTTCCCAAATACTTGCAAGTTTAAAGTTCTTAATTATCACACATGTTGGCTGGAGTACGGATAGCAGTTTATCTTCAATCCTTCCTTCTCTTTGGAAAGCTTATTTCCCACCACTCTCCCTTTTTTTTCCTTTCTCCTGAAAATTGTAAGAATTTCTAGGCTAGGGGTTATGTTTTGAATTGGGTTTATGTGTAGCTTTCTCAGTTTTCACTCTGAATCTACCTTCTCCCCATGGATCTCAGCATTATCCTGAACATTTATAGAAATATGAGGGTCCTCAAGACACTGAGTAAGCAAACCCTTATATATGTCTTCCCAGATGACTCAATAGATTTCTTTCTGGCTGAGGAATAGAGTATGTCTGTGGCGATTCCCTATGAGGCTATATGGCACATCCTGACAACTTTACTCTATTGGGTTGGAAAGATCCAGTGGTTATGTTCAGCATCTTTATGATCATGTGCTTATGCAATTCCTAAGCTACAGATAGCAGCGTTGCAGTAAGCAGGAGAAGACAGAAAGAAACTCAGACTTAGGTGTTGAAAAGTTGTTGGGAGACAAAGGCCAAATGGTAATAAGTCAAAATGCTGCAAAAGCAAACAAAACAAAAACAAGCCAAGCAGAAACCAAAATGCATTCAAAAGGTCTAGAGAAGCTAACCAACTTAAAACACATCCAACAATCAGAAACCAAAATGCTTCTGAAGCAAACAAAAATGGATACCTCAAACCAAACACTTTGAAAAGTGAACAAAGTATTCAATCAAATAAGATCCTGACAACATTAGCTTAGAATAAACCAGTAGACTGTCTACCAAATCCAGGGAGGTCTGATCCCCAAGAAAAAACTCACCAATTTCCACTCATGTGGACAATACCAAATGGTGAGCCATAAGGGAGTCCTGTGTCGGTTCCTGCCACCAATCCAGTTGATTCCTTCAGTGAAAAGTAGATTGTTTGGGGGGACCCCACTCTTGGTCCTAAAAACTATCATTGAAACAAACAGCTCTCATTGGGAAGGAATAAAAGACATGGTTTATTCTGGGGCCAGATTTTAGGGACCATAGCCCAGGAACATGTATTTAGAGCTCCACAAATACCATGTTCCAATGAAGTAGCAATTTCATGAATTTTTTTATGGTAACAAAATAAAAAAAGTCATAAATCAACACACTTTTCAAATACATTGGTGACTCCATAGGTAGGCAGGTTGTAGCAAAGTAGAGAGAACTTTACTCTAGGCCTTAGATGCACTCTGACAGCATTCTTAGCCCTTCGATTGGTAGATTGGTGGAAAATAGAAACCTGTCAATATATTCCAAATGATTTTTATCTGTTTGTCATAGGACATTAGGTCCAATATAGGGGTGGGCAAGGAAATGGCTTTTGATGGGGCTAAAGATAGACCAGGATAAGTTGTAATTCGGTGATGGACTTGCAAAATTATAAATTCTCCATTTCACTGAATTTCTTACCAATCTGCCATCACAGAGAGAAAGAACTTCATGTCAGGAAATCTTGTTCACAGGGGACATTTCTCACTCAAACCCCCACATTACACTCTCTGGCCCTCATAGGCTCATGACCATCAAATAATGCAAAATGCATTTAGTTCAAGTTTTAAAGTCCACTTAGTGTATCAGTTTCAACACTATTCAAAAGTCCAAAGTCTAAAGTCCCTTTTGAGGCTTTAGGCAATCTCTTAACTGTAACCTCTTGTAAAATCAAAAGAAAATTACATACTTCCAACATAAAATGACATATAATTTACATTCTCATTACAAAAGAGGGGAATAGAGGTACAGGAGGAAGTATGGGGTTTTATCCTTAGGGCACTCTTGGAATTGTTCCAGTGCACAGCAGGCAGCCTCTCAATGGAACTAATCTCCTTAACAATTACAGCCTCTCTTTTAGCACAAGCTTTGGCTGCAACATTAAGCTCTCCAGTGTTCTTTTTCCTTAATACTATACATTTAGTGTTCTTTTTGTTCCACTTGCTCTTTTACATGTTCATAATCATTATCATTAATAACCATGTATCAAAATCAATGTTATGCTGCCCTGAAACCCTCCAACAAAAAAATTAGCCCATTATTTTTTAGTTCAATCTCATGTAAATTCTCAGGACCCAAGCAGAAAACAGCCAAATTCTTTGCCAAAATATCCCAGGACTGGTCAAAAGCCTACTTGTTAATAGAGACCTTGTTCTCCTCTGAAACCTCTTGAACCAGGCCTCCATCATTTTCATACTCTCAGCATTATTTTCTTCATGTTCCTACTAGAATGGCTACAAAGCTCTGTTTAAAGCATTTGGCTGCATTTCTAGTCCAAAGTCCCAAAGTCTTCCACATTCCTCAGAAAAACATGGCCAGGTTCTTCAAAACAACATCCCATTCTCTAGTAACAACACCTATATTAGTTGCTTCTCTGTTGCTGTGGTAAAATACCAAGACCAAAAAATGATGCATGGAAGAACTAGTTTATTTTGGCTTAATATTCAAGAGAGACAAGAGTCCATTATGGCAAGAAGGTGCAACAGCAGGCAGCAGGAATGGGAAGCTGAGAAATACATCTTCAACTTATCATGGGAATCAGAGAGAGCAAACTGGAATTGGTCTGAAACTAATTGCTCAAATCCTCTCCCAGTGACATACCTCCTCCACAAGGCTACACATCCTAAGATCCCCTGGCTTCCACAAACAGCACCACTCCCTGAAACTAAACATTCAAATACTTGAGTCTATGGGGAATATTTCTCATTCAAACTACTACACCTGCCTTATCAGTTTCTCCTTTCCCCCTTTCTTCTTTCTTCTTCTTAATTATAATTATCTTTATCTTTAATAATATTTAAATTCCATTTAACCTAACAGTAGCCTAGCTCTTTTCTTTTCTAACCTTGTGAGAGATATAATTGCAGTAGCTATTTTCTTTCTACTGCATCTTAGCACCATACCAGATTCATTATCTAGTCAATGTTCATATTATTGTTGTTTGTATCTTCACTATAAATAATCATAGAGATCATAAGTCAAAGTGAGGACTATGCATTAAATGATTCTTATAAAATACAACAAAAAAGGGGGAAAAGACTTAAAACTGAAAAATATATCCATCCTAACACAGGTAAAAAATTCTCAATACAGAAACACAAGAAATATGAATGTGCAAGCCAGTGTGACACCTTCAAAATCCTACAACTCCTCAATAACTGAAACCAGAGATAATGAAATAATTAAATATTTAGAGAAGAAATTAAAATTCCTACTTTTAAAAATGTTCAGTGACTTTAAAGAGATTTGAAACAAGCATATTAATAAAGTAATAAAATCACCAGGTGTGGTGGTGCAGAGGCAGGTGGATCTCTATGAGTTCTGGTCTACACCTCCAGGCCAGCTGGGACTTAAAGGGAGACCCTGTCTCAAAAATACCAAAAAATAAAAAAATAAAATCAATTCAATACTTGGATTTTTTTAAATTACAGCAGAATAGACAAGAAAATGAACAACATAGAGTAAAATTTCTATAAGGAAATTGAGATTCTGAAGAAGAACCAAGACCCCAAAGACTCCACTAGAAAACTCTTAACTCTATAAACACTTTCAGCAAAATAGTTTTTATAAATACCAATAACAAACTTGAGCTAACTGAATTAAGAAGATAAAAGACCTCTACAATGAAAATTTTAAGAGGCTAAAGAGCTTAAAATGGCTCAGCCGTTAAGAGCACTGGCTGATCTTACAGAGGATCCAGGTTTGGTTCCCAGTATGTACATGACAGCTAATAACCATCTGTAACTCCAGTTCCAGGGGATCTTATGCCTTCTTCTGACCTCCACAGGCATTGCATGACATGGGTGTATTTACATTTATTCAGGGAATATACTCATACACATAAAATAAAAATATTAAATGAAATAATCTTTTAAAAAGAAAACTTTAAAGAAATTTTGAAGAAATTGAGGAAGACAGTGGGAGATGTAAAGACTTCCTAAGTCCATGGATTGATAAATCAGTGTTGTGACAATGGCTATGCTTCTGAAAGCAATCTACAGATTCAATGCAATCACCACCAAAATTCCAATCTTAAATTCCATATAGAACTAAAAAAGACCCCCAAATAACTAAAGCAATTCTGATAAGAAAAATGCTAGAGGAATTGCAATATATGACTTCAAATTATAATATAGAATTATAATAACAAAACAGACTGGTACTAGTACAAAAGCAGACACATTTATCAATGGACTATAATAAAAACACAAAAATAAGTAAATTTGTAAAGATATATCCCTATGATTTGTGGTAAAGATCCTAAAACATACTTAGCAGAGAGAGAAGACATACTTTTTAGTGAATGATGCTAGGAAAATGGAATATCGCACAGGCAGAAGAATAAAAGCAGATGCCTATTATCCTGTTAAAAAATCCAGTTCAAAGATAGATCAAAGACCTTAATTTAAAACCTGAAAGTCTAAAACTATCGAGGAAAACAGATGAAAAAATTGATTGGGATGTAGACACAGGCCTTTTCTTTTTGAAAAGGCCCCCAACACATGAGGAAATAATGGGAAGAACAGAAAAACAAGATTATGTGCAATTAAAAAGCTTATGCACATTTAAGGAATTCACCAGGAAAGTGAAGAAGCCTTTGCCAGCTATTCAAGAGGTCAGTATCTAGAATGCATTGTTTTTTTTTATTGCTTCTTTGTTTTTTTTTTCATTTTTTAACAATAAGTTATAATTTATGAGCACAAGCGTCCTTCATGTAAAACCAATTTGCAAGCAGTTGTGCCCAAACCCACACAGCCCATGGGTCCCACCATCCAGCAAGGGGCCTTGAATGTTCAATTAAGTTGATCAGATGAGTGTCCAGACTATATTGCTGTAGTTTCGTCATTCACCCCAATCGCAGCCCTTACATTCTATAATGCCCCCTCTTCCGCAGATTGTTCCCTAGGCTTAGAAAAAGGGCACAGGTGTACAAGAAGAAAAACAGTCTACTTTCTCAGGAGCTGTTGTCTTGGACTCTGGTCAATTCTGGCTGTTTCCTTTCATGGGCTGACAGTTTGTCCAGGAATAACCTTTCAATCCTACTAATGAAGCACAAGCAATTAGATATATAGGTATTTAAACAGTACTAATTGTTATGGTAGGTTGCTTTGGTATAGTCACAGATGTTTGGATGATATGTTAATCCATGAATTACATTTTTTCTGTTAAATATGACAGGGTCTTACTGTGGCTTATAACATCTCCTAATCACTAGAGGATGTAGCTTGTGGCATCAGCCATGGGTTATTCCTCCAAGGAGAGAGCTAATAGCCAATTAGATTTGGGATATACAGGCATATGGCTGCCACTGCTGCACAGTATTTCCAGGCAGGTGAGGTGGAGCTGGTGGTGACGGAGGAGTCTTGCTTGACTCAAGGAGACCTATATTTGCTTTATTGGTTTAGTGGCCTTTGGTAACACTCTCTGGTATTCCAGAGACCAACTGTACACTTGCAAGTGTGGTCTCAATACATCTTTCCCATGCTTACATCAGGTCTTGACAGCAGGGCCTTATTGCCTCTCTTCTTGCAGGTATCACAGTTTACAGGCAAGAAGCCTTTACCTTTTTTTGGGTGGGGGGGGCTTGGATCCCCTGGCCAACATCTCCTTGGCAGAATAATCCATTGCTGATATCAGAGCTCTCCTGTATTAATATATTTTGCTTAAGTGCATAGCTTAAGGAGACTTTTAGTATTATATTTGGATCTGAATAGAGAATAATTCTTTTCACAGTTCCTATGTCTATTAGTCAGTTAAAGAAGGCAGTTTTACACGTTTTATAAGAGATTACCTCTGAAACAGTTGTCTTCAATTTACAGTTAGAGAATGACCTCATCATCATCATATTTCTCCTTGTTCTATGGGAGGAGGTAAGAAAGTCTCTCGTATTAAAACCTTGTGGCACCTAGAAGGTAAGTTTCGTTAGGATTCATTATAAATAGTTGTTACAAGTAGGATCCACTGAGGGGTTTGATGTCTGTAGCAATCTGAGGCTTTTCTTACTTTCAATGTTCAGACAGGCCAACCTTTCTGTTGGCACTTCCTGGTACATCCTACACAATGCAAAGCTGTATCTTTTCTTTCTCAGCTGTTAAGTTGGTGACATTTTGACCTGTTAGAACATACAAATCTTTTCCCGTAGTTAGTTTTAAGATTTGAATTGCAAGGTTTTTGACAAAAAGGTTTCATATCTATCTGTATCCCCCTTTTTTATTTTAGATTTTTGTGTTTTTGACCCATGAGTCTCAAAAAAGGCAGTTGAATTACACATACCTATAGGCTGGAATCAAGGCACAGATTTCATCAAATTCACCCATGCTGTTTTGGGTGATGGTATGTGGTTAACTTGGGAAGCAAACTTAATTTTTTAAGTTAAATCATCCTACAGGTAAAAGAGAATGCTACAGGGGGCTGGAGAGATGGCCTAGTGTTTAAGAGCGCCAACCACTCTTACAGAGGACCCGGGTTCGATCCCCAGCACCCACATGGCGGCCAAGAACTGTCTGAAACTCCAATTCCAGGAGAACTCCAGTTCCAGGGGAATCCGACGCCCTCTTCTGACCTCCGCGGCATTGCACGACATGGTGCACAGACTTGCATGCAGACAGTACATTCATACACATACAGAAATAAATAAAATTAATAAAAAAATTAAAAAAAGAGAATGCTACAAGGTGATACTGTACAACAGAAAAATGATAGAGAACATTTATATGTGCCAATCCCAAAGTTATTGTTATACAGATTTGAAGTAAAACAAATGTGGACAACAATTTATATTTCCAATTAACTCAGGTGCATTACCACTTTTATCAGAACCTTTAAACCAATGTTGTTTAATATATACATATTTACTTTTATTAAGCCCTAAAACACCATGTAACCTGTAGACAGAGTCTGGGCAAAATTGGATACTTGTTGAATCATGTCAATTAAATATGTATTAATCAAATATACACCCATGTCCCTCTCCCACCCCTCCCACCCTTCCCGATTCACCATTTCAGTCAGTTTTCTGATGCAGTCTTTCTGTTGTTGTTCTTTTAATATGCATCCCTCTCCCCAAGAAATATTTATAACTGGGTTATTGGCACTAGCATCCACATATGAGGGATACCATTCGTTGTTTGTTTGTTTGTTTTTCTGGGACTGTGTTACTTCACTTAATATAATGTCTTCTAGCTCCATCCATTTACTTGCAAAGGTCATGATGTTGTTTTTCTTTACCGCTGCATAGAACTCCATTGTGTACATGTACCACATTTTCTCTATCCACTTGTCTGTTGAGGGGCATTTGGGTTGGTTCCAGCTTTTTGCTATTGTGAACAGAGCTGCAATAAATATAGCTGTGCATGTATATCTGCAGTAAGATGACTCTTGTGGGTATCTACCCAGGAGTGGTATGACTGGTTCAAATGGCAAGCTCATTCTGAATCTTCTAAGGGTTCTCCACACTGCCTTCTGTAGTGGCTGTACAAGTTTACATTCCCACCAGCAATGGATGAGTGTTCCCCTTAGATATCATCTCACTCTGATAAGACTGGCCAGGATCAAGAAAACAAATGATATCAAGTGCTAGAATGCATTGTTTTTTAACACAACAAATTAAACACCTAAAACCCAAATAAACAAATCAATAACTAGGTAAACTAATTAACCAGACACTTCCCAAATATAAAGTAGAAATGGTCAGTAAATATATTTTTAAAACTGTTTAACATCTTTAACTCTCTAGGACATCAAAACTCCAACTCACCCTTATCAGAGTGTCTATCATTACAAAGACAAACAAACGATGGCCAGGTGTGGTGGTGCACGTCTTTAGTCTCAACACTCAGGAGGCAGAGGCAGGCAGTCTCTGTGAGATCAATTCCAGCCTGAGATGGTCTACATAGTGAATTCCAGGCCAACTGATGTTACAAAGTGAGACCCTGTCTCAAAAAAAAAAAAGAAAAGAAAAGAAAACGAAAACAACAAATCATTGAGAGGAGGTGAGTAGAGGGTTGAGAAATCATTATACAATGCTGGTGGGAAGGTACAGGTACCACTACCATGGAAATAAGCACGTACGTTTCTCAAAAATAAAACCTAATTAGAACTACCACATGATCTAGCAATATCACTCCTGGGAATGTATCCAAATGAACCTAAGTCAACCTATCATAGAGCTACTTTGCATCAGTGTTTATTGTTGCAATGTTCATAATAGTCAAGTTAGGAATAAGCCTATGTGTTTAAATATCGCTCCTGGGAAAACACCCAAATGATCCTAGGTCAGCATATCACAGATGGTTGTGCATCCGTGTTTGTTGTTGCACTGTTCATAATAGCCAAGTTGGGAATAAGCCTATGTGTGCCTCAAAAGATAAATGAATCCTTATTTGTAAGGCAAACTGAGTATTTTTTCTTCTTTAGTAAATTTAATAGCTGATGCTACTATAAAAAGTACATTAAATATACATCAACTTGCTATGTAATTTAGGAATGTAAAGTAATACTTCTTTTTACCTGCATGTAACTCTACTGTTAAAATGTGAATCTCTAAACATGTTTTGAAATTAACCTATAGTTTATTTTCAGATGACATAATTTTGGTACATGTGCATGTTTTGGAGCAATATAAAAATCAAAGGGTGTAAATGTCATTAAATTTACCCCAGCTGTTTTGGGTGACTATATGCTGTTAATTTGGGAAGCAAGCTTAATTCCTTAAGTTAAATTATCCTACAGGTAAAAGAGAATGTTACAAGATGATACTGTATAACACAGAAATTATAGAAAATGTTAATATATGTTAATCCCAAGGTTATTTTTATACATATTTTAAGTAGAACAAATGTGGACAACAATTTATATTTCCACTTAACTTAGATGTATTACCATTTTTATTAAAACCTTTAAACCAATGTTGTTTAATATAGATATTTTTACTTTTACTGAGTCCTAAAATACCATGTAGTTTGTAGATAGAGTTTGGACAAAATTGGATACTTGTTAAACTCACATCAATTAAATATATATTAATTGAATATAGACCCGTTTCCCTCTCCCACCCCTCCCACCCCTTCAGTTTCACCATTTCAGTCAGTTTTTGATGCAGTCTTTCTGTTGTTCTTTCCAATATGCATCCCTCCCCACAAGAAGTATTTACAACAGGGTTATTGACGCTAGCTGTGGATACAGATGAGGATACCATTCATCGTTTGTTTTTCTGGGACTGTGTTACTTCACTTAACATAATATCTTCTAGTTCCATCCATTTACCTGCAAAGTTCATGATGTTATCTTTCTTTACTGCTGCATAGAACTCCGTTGTGTACATGTTCCACATTTTCTCTATCCACTCATCAGTTGAGGGATATTTGGGTTGGTTCCAGCTTTTTGCTATTGTGAACAGAGCTGCAATAAATATAGTTGTGCATGTATTTCTGCAGTAAGATGAGTCTTTTCACAGAACAAAGAAATACATGATGGTAATGAAGTCATTCTCTAATCATAACTTAGAGCTGACTGTTATAGGGGTAATCTCCTACAAAACTAGTATAACTGCTTTCTTTTTTTTAATTTTTTTTAAATTTTATTTTTTTTTTTATGTGTATGAATGCACTGTCTGCATGTAGGTCTGCGCACCCATGTCGTGCAATGACTTGGCATTCAGAAGAAGGTGTCAGATTCCCCTGGAACTGGAGTTAAAGACGGTTTTCAGCCATCATGTGGGTGCTGGGGATCGAACCTGGGTCCACTGAAAGAGCAGTCGGTGCTCTCAACCACTAGGCCATCTCTCCAGCCCCAACTGCTTTCTTTAATTGACTAATAGACATAGGAAATGTGAAAAGGATTATTCTCTATTCAGAGCCAAATATAATACTAAAGTCTTTTCAAGTTGTGCATTTAAGCAAAATATAATAATACAGGGGAGCTCTGATATCAGCAATGGATTATTCTACCAAGGAGATGTTGGCCAGGGGATCCGTGCCCCCTGAAAAAAGTAAAGAAAGGCTTCTTGCCTGTAAACTGGGATACCTGCAAGAAGAAAGGCAGTAAGGCCCTGCTCTGGAAGACCTGATGCAAGCATGGGAAAGATGTATCGAGACCACATTTGCAAGTGTACAGACTGGCCTTGAACTCACAAAGATCCACCTGCCTCTGCCTCCCAAGTGCTAGGATTAAAGGCATGAGCCACCATGCCTGGCTAAATATTGTTTNTAATCCTAGCACTTGGGAGGCAGAGGCAGGTGGATCTTTGTGAGTTCAAGGCCAGTCTGGTCTACAGAGTGAGTTCCAGGACAGCTGGAGCTACAGGGAGACCCTGTCTTGAAAAGACAAAAAAAACAAACAAACAAACAACAAAAAAAAAACACCCAATACTTAACAATTAGAAGCTAGAATTTACATGAGAGAGAACATACAGCATTTGTCTCATGAGCCTAGGATACATTGTGAAGTATGATGCTTTCCAGTTCCATCTATTGCCCTGGAAGTTTCAAGTTTTCATTTTTTTTTCTACCTGAATACCATCCCATTTTGCATATGTACCGAATTTGAATTATCCTTTCATCTGTTGATTGGTTCTAAGCTGACTCCAGGTCCTTACTATAGTGAATAGACATGGATGTGCAAGTACCCTTGTAGTATATAAATCCTTTATGTATATACCTAGGGATGTTGTAGATGGATCATATAGTAGTTTGATTTTTAATTTTTTGAGAAGCTTCTACACTGATTTCCATGACGGCTGCACTAATTTAACTCCCACCAACAATGGATAAAATATTCCCCTTTTCTTGCATTCTCACTAGCATTTCTCTTCATAATGGTAGTCATTCTGACAGGAGTTAAAAAGAATCTTAAAGTAGTTTTAATTTGCATTTCTCTGATGGCTATAGACAGTGAACATTAAAAAATATTTGTTGGACATCTGTGTCTATGCTTCTAGGAACTGTATTTTCAGTTCATTGGCTTATTTACTGATTAGGAGTTTGGGGAGTGGTGCTAAACTTATGCAGTTCTTTATATATGCTAGGTAGTCACCCTTTGTCTGACATATAGCTGGCAAGGATTTTTCTCCCATTATATAGGCTCTGTATTCACTCTATTGAAAGTTTGTTTAGTTTTGTTTTGTTTTCTGTGAGAAAGCTTTTTTATATCATGTAACTTTATTCAGCAGTTCTTGGGGCTATTTTCTGTGTCTCTGGGATTTCATTGATAAACTTCATTTGTGTGTGTGTGTGTGTGTGTGTGTGTGTGTGTCCTGATATGTTCTCCATACATTTTCAATTTTAAATTAAGGTTTTTGATCCACTTTAAGAGATTTTGTACACAGTATGCTAGATAGCTTTAGTTGTCAATTTGACACACCTGGGTAGAGGGAGCCTCAGTTGAGGAACTGCTTCCATTGGAGGCCTGTGGCCACATCTGTGGGGCATTTTTTTTTTATTGTTGAGTGCTGTGGGAGGGCCTAGACCACCCCTGGGCAGGTGGTCCTGTATAATATAAGAAAGCAAATTGAGCAAAGGCCCAGGGAACAAGTTAGTAAACAGCATTCCTCCATGGCCTGTACCAGCTCCTGTCTCCAAGTATATATATATATGTATATATTATAACTTTTTCCATAGAAAAATCGAATCTAGAATCGCTTCCCTTTCCATGCCCCCCACCCCACCCGAGTCCCGCACTCTGCCATACATGTCCCGTAGACTTTTTTTTTTTTGAGTCCAGAGTTTTTTTCTTTCAGTTCTTTTGTTGTTGTTCTCTCCAATTCGACCCCCAGCTCCCAGAAACCTCTGGGCCAAAATGCTGGTCCGCCCAGCCGCTGCAGCCCTCTGAGTTCAAACCTCAGCTCCCAGCTCCCAGAAACCTCTCAATTTTACCCCTTTTATTTATTTCTCTTGTCTTATTGTTCAAGCTAAAATTTTGAGGATGGGAATGTTTGCCTCATTCCAGATTTTAGAGGAATTTAATATTTAGTATAGCATTTATTATGTTGAGATGTAGCCCATCTATTCTCAATTTATTCAAGATTTTTATCATAAAAGTGTGTTGAATTCTATCCTGGGATGAAACCAGATTCATTATGTGTGATCTGTTTAATATTAGCTTGAATTTGGCTTGCAAGTATTTTTTGAAGATTTTTTACATTTATTTTCATGAAGGAAATTGGTCTGTAGTTTTCTTTTTTGTTGTGTTTTTATCCTGTTTTTGAATCAATGTTATACTGGCTTTGTAGAATGAATTTAGTAATTTTCTTTCCTTTAAAATAACAAAATTATGTCATTTTCAAGAAAATGAATGTAATTTGATCTCATCATACAAAGCAAAATAAGCCAGACTCGGAAAGACAAACATCAAGAGATTTAATATATGTAAAAATATATGACATATATGACCTATATAGATGCATACACATACATATAGAAAGTAGATGGGACCTATTTGGGAAGCGGAAAGGAACAAGTGGAAGGGAACTAGGAGATGAAATATAATAGGTTAATATTACATGATATACTTGAGTGAAAATGTCACAATAAACCTCATGACTTTGTACAATGAACAGATCCTAATAAAAATAAAATATCTTTGCCATATTTTGAAGAAAAAAAGATGCCAGATTCAATCCTTGCAACATACACACACACATGCATGCATACATACACATGCACACATACACACACAGTTTTTTCTTAAATATATGCTCTCACTAAGCCTCTGTCATTAACAAGTAACTATTACATTCTCTTAAAGTTTTGGACAGAGTAGATTAGGTGATATAACAGAGCTTAGCAGCAGCCTATGTAGACTCTACACAACCCATCTTGTTTGTGGTCTATGGACTAAAAAGCATTTGCAGGCTCATGCACTCTTTCTCTTGTTGCTGTGTCCTGGCCTTGAGAACAGACCCATGTTAACCATGTTAACCCATGATAACCAGGAAATAGAAATGAGTAATCCCATTCAACCTGGCTGAAGCTATTCTGGATTGACCAATAACTAGCCAACCTACCCACAGGTAAGCAAATTTTACCCAGATAAGCAGGATCGCTGACCCAACTGTCAGCAAGCCTCACCAACCTGAACTGGTTCAGCTAAGGTCACCCAAATCAGATCAACAATGTGCCATAAACTCATGAGCTACCTAAATCTATATTATGGTGCATTGTTGAAGATTTACATACTATGAGATGCTTGTGTAGTACTAGTAGCATTATTGTATCAGTAGATAATTGATAATGCTATTATTAATGATGTTACTATAATTATTATCATTATAACCATTAACTTTATGTGGAACAGAAAAAGGCTCACCCAGACCTTCTTTAGCTGCCTAAGGCAACACGTCTTCTCTACTTGGTATTCTCTCAGAGAAAGTAAAGCAAGCAAGAGACAAAATAAGCAGTTCTTTGGAACATTTTGCTATGTTTTTCTGACAGATTGTTACTAATGATGCTCTTATTTTTCTTGTGAGTTGTGACACTGTGACAGTGTAACCTCACAAGCAGTTGCAATGAATTGTTAATTAGTTTAATTAGTAAAGAATCCTTCTCCCATCAAATTTGATTCTAACCTTTTGTGTTCTCACAGGGATTTTTGGTATGTATGAGCTCCTAAGAAAGCATGTATGGGAGACCCGTCAAAATCAAAGGCATGAGATGGAATGTGTCCCCAGGGCTTCCTACCTTTTCTTTCAAATATTAACAGGCTCCATTTACTCTGTGCCAGGCACCGTGACAAGCACTGCATGTGCAGCAGCACTGCATTGAACGTATGCCTCACAAAAGACCCAGAATGTATGAACTTACTTCAACAATGGATAAATGAGAGAACCTGAAGAAATAACATAAAATCTTCCCAGGCCCTGGCCACTGATCCATTTTCGTAACCACAGGAGACACTGTTTCTCTGGCCCTATACGTCTTCTCCCTTACACCTGGTGAGTTTCTGCTACCTCACTCTCCCTATAAAAACCTGCTCTTAAAGAAACCTAAAACGAGCTCTTGCATATCTCAAGGCCAAGGTCATTGCTCATCTTTCTCCCATGTTGCTTGTATGCTGTCTGTTAATCTAAAGGTAGTTTAGTTATAATAGGAAAGAAAATCCAGAAAAGTAGCAAGTGAAGCCATGTGGAATCGCTTTTTGGTTTAGCCTTTATTTTTTATTTATTTATTTTTCTTGGTTTAGCCTTTATAAAAATCGAATCTAGAAATCACCAAGCGCATGCAGCACACACACACACACACACACACACACACACACACACACACACGCACATGGACAACCTCAAGTGTCATCCTCAAGGACCATCAGCCTTCTTTGTGACAGAGTCTTCCACACCCTGGAGCTCACCCGCCAGGCTACACTGGCTGGCTAGAACCCCACGATCCACCTGACTGCTCCCCTTGGGTGCTGTGCAACCACACCCAGCATCTTCATGTGAGTTCTGGGGATCAATCTCATGTCTGGATGTTTTCAAAGCAAAAACTTTACTGATTTAGCTATCCTCCCAGTCCTTAAAATCTTGTCTCTTTCTCTCTTGCTGTTCTATAACCTCAGAACTTCCCCCCTCATGTGGTCGATACAGCTTCCCTAGACACTACTGTCCCATCCATTGTTCATCCAACTGTGTGGGATGAAATATAAGGGGGCCCCTGTGCAAGACGCAGTGGAAGGGGCCCCTGTGCAGGAAGAAGTGGAAGGGGTCATTGTGTGGGATGAAGTGGGAGGGGCCACTTACAGACATTTCTGTCATGTTTTGGTTTTACTTCTTTGATATTTTTCTTCACTTGTGGGCTAGCTGGCCAATTCCTCTACAATATTTCTGATTTTCAATGAAGACTGGGGCGTGAGGGCTATGATAAAGACTGACTGTGATCTTCTTGTGTCCAGTTAAGTAAGATATTTAGCAATTATCAAAGGATTTAACTGTTATTTAAGCCAGATTCTCAGAGCACATTCTTCTCATCCCAACTATTTGCTAAGCTTCTCCATGCTCCTCTATTCTTTCAAAATCTCCCCAAGGCTATATGTTAATGTGTTTGCAGTTGTGTCACAGGTAACAGATACTCAGAAGTCCCAGTTTCCCAGTCTGTGTGGTCATCTATGAGATAGGAGCTTTGACTCTCTCAAGCACGTTCCCCCAGTATGCTCAGATAGCAGATGGTTGGCGTTAACCAGGCTTTCTTGAACTTAATGTTTCTTGGTAAAATGATGCCTGCCCTTCTAAGTATAAAAATATTCTCTGCTTAAATCATCAAATATCTTGATATTTGCAATGTTTTCTTCTTAATCTCTTTTATCTTAAGGCAATCTAATAATTATGGCATGCTCTTTCCTGCTCTAAGCAATCAGCTCAATGCTTCTTTTTTCTTCTTTTTTTTAAATTTTATTTATTTCTGTATGTGTATGAATGTACTGTCTGCATGTAGGTTTGAGCACCCATGTCATGCAATGCCGTGGAGGTCAGAAGAGGGCCTTGGATTCCCCTGGAACTGGAGTTCTCCTGGAATTGGAGTTTCAGACGGTTCTCAGCCGCCATGTGGGTGCTGGGGATTGAACCTGAGTCTTCTGTAAGAGCAATCGGTGCTCTTAACCACTAGGCCATCTCTCCAGCTTCTTACCTGAACAGTTCTGAGCTACTATCTAGGTTAGGCTGTGAGAAGGGATGGATCATGCGGATTCTGAGAGAGCTCGACTCCAATAAAAGTAAGTGTGTAGCCTTGTCTAGAGAAGACAGAAAACTAGCAATCAGTCTAGATTCTTGGTTTAGCCTTTATAAAAGGCTATATACTTTTTTTCTACTGGAAAAGTAGACAGGAAGCCCACGAACATCAAAACCTGGGGCTGCAGGGCAGGATGACAAGGATGATCCAGAGCTCAGGACCTCCAGGTAGAAGTTACCCATGACACAGCTGCTGCTTCTATAGACATAGCTCTCTAGACCAAAGGGACCCAACTGAAATGGAGTACAAGCCCTACGTATAATTTAAATTTTTGTTTGTCATGTTAAAAACAAAAGTTCTTTAAGAAATGAATGAAACAAACTTCAATGCTACCTTTAATGTAATAAAATATATGATTGGAATTTTATATAATCTAATTTATTACATATAATTTTTATCATTTTAAAAATGGAAATAAATATTTTTAAATTACCAGAGATGTTTCGTATTCATTTTTATGTATTAGGTCTGTAAAATCTGATACGCATTTTGCATTTACAGGGAACCTGTGCTGGGACTACCTGTATTTCCTAGCTCAGTAGCCAGATTTAGCTGGTGTTTGTCTGTCATGCCGGATAGTGCAATTCCAGATACTTTTCTGCTCTGAGTGTGGACCACAAATCAGCATATTTAGCATCGCCTAGAGTCTTGTTAGAATTGATGAATCTTACGCAGTTCCACTGAATCGAAATCTTCATTTTAACAAGATCTTTAAGTGACAGGCACATTTGTTTAAGATATGTTGTACTAGGTAAAGGCAGAGGTCCCTTAGGAGATAATTTTAGTGCTAAATGTTGATGGAAGTATAAACTTGGCTGCAGAAGTGGCAAGAGAGAATGAGAAAAAGCTCCAATCCACTCTGGCTGTTGTCCGTTGGCTCAAAAACTACTGCAAAGTCATCACAATTGAGTTCCAAATTACTCCAAGTTAAGTGAATTGAACTACAGCCCTTGCCTCAGTACCTCTTCAGCAGCTAGAGACCTCTCAGGAGTCCTGTCCCTTGGGCTCAGCTTTGACAAAATGGCCTATGATGCTTGTTGCTATGACTTAGCCCTTTGCCAAGTGGAGTCTCTGAAAAGAGTCATGGGAAATTTTTAAAAATTTTACATATTTTTTTTATGTCTATGAATGTACTGTCTGCATGTAGGTCTGTGCACCCATGTTGTACAATGCCTCGGAGGTCAGTTGGATTCCCCTGGAACTGGAGTTCTGGAATTGGAGTTACAGACGGTTCTCAGCCACCATGTGGGTGCTGGAGATCGAACCTGGGTCCTTTGCAAGAGCAGTCGGTGCTCTTAACCGCTAGGCCATCTTTCCAGCCCCATCATGGGGAATATTTTAGGCAGAACCACTGGCCATCTTAGCAGTCTGCCAATGGGCATAAAGTTCTCACCACTTGACTCAGATCTTTGGACCTAGGTAATATTTCCAAAAAATACTATTTCTCTGAAAACATGCAAAATTGATTCTTAGAGAGGAGTAACTAATGTAGATTTATGAACACCATATTGAAATTTTATTTGTAGGACATGTGCACAAAGAATGCAGTAGAAAACAAAAAGTTTTGACAGAAATAGGAAAAAGTCCAAGGAGAGCAAAGAGTAAGCATAAGGCCAGGCAGACGGGAGGACAGAAGGACTGAAGCATGACGTTCCCATCTTGAACCGTGTGGAAGATTGCCAAGAAGTCTGGATGAGCACATCATTCTCTGCTAGCATGCCAGAGAAGCTTCTAGTCCAGTTGGGGGGGGGTTAACCTAGTCAGGGGGGAATTATATGTGTGGAACTTAGTGCTTAAGTTAATATATGTGGTACCCCAAATGAGGTGGTGATGCTGTATAGACTGACACGTGGGTGGAGGAAGCTGGGTGACCTTTCAGGATCCTGCCCTGATTAGAGGTGAGTACCCAGGAAGGCTATGCACATAAGACTTCCTCCAGTACACATTTGTTGCCCGAGAACAGAAGGAGAATCAAACAAACACTGTTTGAGCAGGTGTCCTTTTCCGAATGAAATTGCGTGTGTTATTTTTAATATCTCTTGTCCACCTGCTTTAGTTGTTTCCTCTGGCCCAGATTGGAAGGCTCCATCAGATTACCCGGATGCAGATTTGACCATGCAGTCACCTTCGTGGAGCTGCAGGGACGTGCTTAGCTTCCCTAATACATAAACCCCAGGAAGTATAAATAGAAATGTTGCTTTTCTTTGTAGACTTAATGCTTATGGGGAATCTGGCTCAGAGGCATAAAAGCTTACCTCTTCCAATTCACTGAACTTTGGGCCCATAATTCTTGCAGTTCAGAAAATTAAATAGAGGTCGGCAATTTATGCCTAAGGTACCGGAGGTGGAGAGCGGGAGCAGGGCTATTAAACCCAGCAAATGTGCTTATGTGTTTTCAATTTTCTCTTGTTGTTTCTGCTGGGGTCTTCCACAACCAAATTGCTGCTGCTTTATGGACTGAAAAACCTCTGAATGAGAGACAGCTTTTCTTCAGCTTCACTGCCAAAATGTCAGGCCAGTTCTGGAGCTCCAAGCAGCCCTTATAACAGGCATTCTCTAGAGAACCCAGTTTCTAATATGTAGATGTACTACCGTGTAGGACAGCCATCAGCCAGGGTTCAAATGCACCTGGGGCCAGCTCATGCCCAGTATGAGTTCCATCACAAGGTACTAAATTTGTACAACTTGATTTTATATCTGTACATTTTGTTTGAGACAGGGTCTCCCTTTAGCCTCAGCTGGCCTGGAACTCACTCTGTAGACCAGGCTGGCCTTGAACTCACAGAAATCTGCCTGCCTCTGCCTCCCAAGTGCTAGGATTAAAGGTGTGTGCCACCATGCCCTGCTTAAAGATGGTTCTTAGCCGCCATATGAGTGCTGGGAATCAAACCCGAGTCCTCTGCAAGAGCAGTTGGTGCTTTTAACTGCTGAGCCATCTCTCCAGCCCCATATCTGTACATTCTTAAACTCACCTTTGCACTATTAATACTTCATTGAAGGAAAGAAATTCCTAGAGATTAGGGTAAAGAGAGACACTGACAGCTAGAACTTCTTATTGAGATATTAATAACTGCATGTTAGAGACTCCGCAAATACCAGAAACAGCTCAGTCACTCTTTCTAATGAAGATAAAACTTGCCAGTTTTGCTTGAGCAAATTAATTGAAAATATAGACTCTGCGGGGAAATTTGAAATGAGCAAATCTCACCCCAGGAAACCATCATTCCTACATCTCCAGCATTTGGGATAGATTTTCAATAAATATTGATCTACTCTGTAATGATAATTCCAGGATTGCGGCCATCTTTAAAACATTCTAGGTCCCTGACAGCCTTTTCACAGATCTCACCCTCGTTTGGGACATCACGTGTCTGGCAGCCTTAGCCTTTGATGCAACGCACTGGAAACCACTGAACATCCCACAGGAGCTCCCTGGACTCAATTACATCAACATTAATGCAGCGCTACTGGAAGTCGGCAGAATCCAAGTTGGAACTACTTGCCTGCTGCTAAGAACCATGTTGGTGTGAACACTCCTGTTTACATCAAAAGGCTCCATATTTGCTTGGCAGATGATTCAATACAAATTAGAACATTCAGTTCCAGTCTGGTCTGGAGGCCTCGTGTAGACAGAACTAAAATTTTGGTTGTCTTTTATGAACCACTAAAGTGGCCTGAGATATTAAGCCTAATGAGTTTTTCATGTGGTCCTAGAATTGATTCTTGCAGTTGTAAGCCAGAAGTACAAATGTATGAAAGTGGAAGAAAAAGAAAAAGAAGAAGTTGTACACTCTTCCTTAGCCAACTACAACTTTGAGTTTCAGTTCTTAGTACATGTTCTGTACCAAGGTAATGCCAATCTCTCAAAAAATCATATGAGACCTGTCTCTAATAGAGAACCATGTGTTTATTTTCAACTCATGCAATTTACAAACAAATGAAGATCTAGAGACTTTAAATGACATTTTCACAACCACAAAGCTATTTGCTGGAGCCTTCCATTTATCAGTCCCAGGCTCCTTCTACTAAAGAATCTAAGTGGGTAAAAGCATCTTCAACACAAGAGGTGAATATATGTTTTTTTAAAGAAGATGGCTTTCTCTATCAGCAACTCATCAAAAATTTTAACTGTACACTCGAGGGTTCTCCTGGTACCCCTACATCTAGATTTTTTTTTCTTTAGTTGCTGGTGATCAAACCTAACCATTCTACCACTGAGCTCAATCCTCTGCTCCCATCTAGATTGTTAAACACTGATGCCTGTTTCTTGGCTCAAGTTAAGTAAACCAAGGTCAGTAGATAATGGGATCTGAATTCTTTAGTCCTTTTTTATTTTCAATTATTTTTTTCTTTTGTTGTGACTCTTGCTATATTTCATTTGAATCTTGTCCTATTGCACATATTATGTGGGTTACCATGGCTTGCTACAGCTTTCTTAGGAATGCAAATAGGTCTGAAGCTTACAGATTTCCCAGCTCCTGAATTCAGAGGAATCTGTGGCTCAAAGACAAAGGGAAATCACTGGGAGTCCTGTGTCTCCCAAGACCAGGGGCGGCAGCAGCAGGAGCCCTAGGCTACCAGATTCATGCCCTAGGAGCAGTCTCTGAGTTAGACTGAACTGCGAGCCTTATCTTTCTTTATAGCTGTATCACATGTTTTCTTACAAAAATAAGAAAAAGAGAGAGAAGTTTCCAGGATATGTGTGGAGTAATACTGCTGAAGTTTTAGCCAGTGCTCATGCATCAGGCTTTGGAACCTCTCCATCCTGGTGGTATTAGTTTTCCTGGCATCAGGATAGAGATTGTAGAAGAAACATGAAAGAAATATGGCATGGATGGCAAAAATCTGGGAAAAATAACTTGGCCTTGAGAAACAGAGAGAGTCAATAGCAAGGTGGGTGTAAGTATAGACAAAAAAGGTGGGTGGCCATATTGAAGGACTTTTCAGGGGAAATGAAACCTGGTGACAGATGACAGCGCCAGCCAATGACCCACAGTACTGAAAGCAGAGCTAGCCGCAAAATCACTTTTTCTCCAGGTGTTTTGTTTGGATTGGAAAATACCATGTCAGGGCACATTTGGAAGGGATATGTGTGGTAAGAGGGGCAGGGCCAGCCTCTCACTGAGTACCTGCTCCACAGCCACTCTGTGGGACCCATCACTAGTCTCCTCCTTTCTTCCTCCCACACCTCTCCCTGCATCCCCAGACAGAAGATACCTACAACTTCATGTAACTGCATCCCCAGCAGCCCAGAGATCAGATCCAGAGGTTAGGGTTCTCTGCCTGTGCCTATCTTTTTAATAGCAAGATAGAAGGGAGACTGCTTGGTGAGCCATTAAACCATAGGGATGTGTTCTGACTGGAGAGAGAAATCAGGCTCTGGCTCCTCCTGAGATTCTAAGGCATGCTCATAATGAAAGTAGTTGCTGCCCTCCTGGTCTATTTCTCTCCTCCTGGTTCTCTTCAAACACCACACCACCTTATCAGTATTTGCCCCATCTCTAAATCACATCCTAGGAAAAAGCTAAAGACTTCCTTCATTCCTTAATCCTCACCAATACAATTCAACGAATGCATATAGAGTGCCTACTATGTGCACATGCTATACTAGATTATCTTAGAAGCTATAGTAAAGTAAAATGAGTGATCTGTTTCCTCCCACAGGAAACCTTGGAACCCAGTGCATAGAATTGAGTTATCATGGCCATAACTAAATATACAGGCAGTAAAAGGAAGGAAGCGCCCAGGAAGATTTTTGTGAGGTCTTAAAGATGGCACGTGTGATTGATTAATTATCAATTTGACTAGACTGAGATCTATGTGGGAGATCAGTAAAGTGCACTTATAAGTATCTGTGATGACTTTTCGCCAAATGATTAGATCACAAGGGCTCACGTCAAATCAACTGTTAAACCTAATGATAGATTCAAAATTTAAATAAATTATTGGGAGGTGATGAAACTGCGGAAGTAGGGCCTTGATGGCAGAAGCAGGTCATTGGAGGTGTACCTTTAAAAGGTATATCTTGTCCTATGCCTTCCTGATCCCCTTCTTTCTTCTTTCTGTTTTCTGGCCACTTTAAGGTGAGAAGTATCTTCCGCCTGTTCCTGGCACCATGACATTCTACTTCACCAGTGGCCCAGAATAGAGCCAAGTGACCACAGATTAAAACCCCTGAAACCGTGGGGCAAAATATACCCTCCCTTAAGGTCGTTTATCAGACTTTTTTCATGGTGACCAGAAACTGGCTAATACAGTGAGATTTTTTTTTTTTTTTTTTTTGAGACAGGGTCTCCCTGTAGCTCTGGCTGTCCTGGTACTCACTCTGTAGACCAGGCTGGCCCCGAACTCACAGAAATCAGCGTGCCTCTGCCTCCCAAGTGCTAGGATAAAAGGCGTGCACCACTACGCCCGGCATTTATTTATTTCTGTATGTGTATCAATGTACTGTCTGCATGCAAGTCTGTGCACCCGTGTCGTGCAATGCGGCGGAGGTCAGAAGAGGGTATCGGATTCCACTGGAACTGGAGTTCTCCTGGAATTGGAGTTTCAGACGATTCTAGGCCGCCATGTGGGTGTTGGGGATCGAACCCGGGTCCTCTGTAAGAGCGGTCGGTGCTCTTAACCGCTAGGCCATCTCTCCAGCCCCCAATACAGTGAGATTTTGATTAGAGGGATGGGGATAGAGGAGAAAACAACCCAGGAAGAAAATACAGCAAAGGAAACCATGGGCAGAAGAGCATGAAACATCCATGATTAGCCAAAGCATGGGCTACAAGCACTTTAAATGCCATATTAAGAAATTTGGTCTTGGGGGAAGGACAACCAAGTCTAGATGAATTAAATCAGTCAGATAACAACAAAGCACAAAATCATTATGGAAAAGATCACAGCCTTGGATGTATTTGAATGCACAAATAATTTTCCTTTCATTTCATCATGCCTTCTAAAAGGAAAAAAAAACAAAAAAACCTAGCGTTCAGACCAAAGAGACCTATATTCAAACGGTAGTTCTGCCATTATTCAAATGTAGACCTTTGAACAAGTTGTGGTAGTTAAAGGAATTTTCTTACCTCCACTGTCCTCTTTTAACACAATGGATTAGATCTGGCTCCGGATCGTCACCAACAATCAAATTCTCTCTCATGTTTATGAGTGACAATGACCACTGGGACAGTCGCCTTCCATAGGAAAGTTCAAAACCTTCAGAAGGTTCACGCATTCCAGAGAACATGGGGGAAGACTCTGTTCTTCAGGCCATTTGAGGATCTTTAATATTTAGAACTTTGTATGGAAATCTCTGCTTCTTCAGTGCCAGGCACAGCATCATGATCTTTCCCTATGGATCTTCAGATGCACCAATAAAGAGTCGCTAACTGTCCCAGCTGATTCTGGACTAACAATGTTTCCTTGATGCTGTGAGACTGTGCATTTAAAAGCATTAAAGTCGTACATTGTGCCAGACAATTGATGTGGTATTTAGTCTTAAAGCTGGTGTTAGACCATCAGTTACTGTTCTCCCTTAGCAACTTGCACAGTGTTCACCAAAGCTATGAGAGCCAGTCTTCGGGGGAGGTGGCTTCCAGGTCAACTCCAGCTCCACTGTTCCAAATCCAGTCTTCAAAGTATGTCCTGTCTTCAGCAATAGGGTCTTACCTTCAGGTTCTGGGAGCTAATCAAGGGCTGTGGTGAAATAGCCAGTGTACTTTTGTGAGTCTCTTGGATTCCCCTGGCCAACAATGCAAAGGAAGGTTTCTCCTGTCTAGCATTGTTTCTTGTTATGTAGCCTTCAGCTATGCACATGGACTCATGTAGAGAGATATTATATGTATAATATGTCCTTAGATTATTAGACCAATATGATTCCCTCATACAACATTGGTGCAGTAGTGGCACTTTTATCTTGGGAGCAATCAACAGCTACCTAATTGGACTTAAAACCCCTCAGTGGGAGAACACTCATGTGTGGTGCTGTAAACATGGCCAAATATGCATGGATGGAGAGGTCAGAGTTCTAAGAGAAATTTCCAAGGTTGTCACATCCCTAACCTAACCTCTTAGTAAGCACAAAATATGCATCCTCATATTTACAATTAAGTATCGCAGTCACCACTCATCAAAGAAGCTTCTTTGCATCAGATGAATACTATTACAGAGTACCACAACTGGTCACACACAGACACTGTCTGTGAACTACTCAGTCCTAAGGGGCATATCTACAATGCAACCTCTACACATAAGTCTCACCAACATAAAACAAGGGACCAAGAGGACACTAATGAATCTCCTAACTCTCATTAATAAAGATCCCTCATGCAATAGAGGCCTAGAAATGCAAAAGGTTATAAATGGCCAAACCCTGGAGATGAGGAGTCTACAGAATATGGGCCCATGATTAGGTCTTCTAATTCAGCTTCACTCACCCAAGTCTCAGGGATCATTTCAGAAGAGGGAGCAGAAAAGACTGTTAGAGCCAGAGAGGTGATGCACGACCACATAGAAATAGAATTCCACAAGCCCTGGGACCTTGCTTGTATGAACCTATAGCATCAGTTGTAACATTGTTACCATAAACAAGATACATGCAAACTCAACCAGATAAAACCCCAGCATGGAACTGGGGAAATAGGAAGCAGAAGTTAATTTTAGTTGAAGAACTATTGGCAGCTGATTACTGTTAGGTGAGGAAGAATTGGCATTCTTAAAATGAGGAGCTCTGGATAGGCTTACTAGAGCTCAGTGGACGTACTTTCAATGAGGAATAGCCAGGACACTAATTTGTTCAATAGGCCTTAACACAAATGAAAGAATGTACAGATTCCTGTGGGAGGTTGTATGAGGTGCCAATGGATAAGAGGGTACAAATGTGATTGAGATTTGTGAGATGATACCAAAATTCAACAAAAACAATTTTTTAAAAAAGCAGGAAAGTCCTGGAGTTGGCTACCTAAACCAGAAGAAGCAGGCAGAAATAATTTTTAAAAATTATCCAGCTGAGGGGCTGGAGAGATGTCTCAGTGGTTAGGAGAACCGACTGCTCTTGCAGAGGAGCCAGGTTCAATTCCCAGCACCCACATGGCGGCTAAGAACTGTCATTAACTCCAGTTTCAGGGGAATCCAACACCCTCTTCTGACCTCCGCAGCATTGCACAACACGGGCACACCAACCTACATGCCGACAGTACACTCATACACATAAAAAATAATAAAAAAATAAAAAAAAATTATTCAGCTGAACACCAGGCGTGGTGATGCATCCCTTTAATCCCAGCACTTGGGAGGCAGAGGCAGGCAGATCTCTGTGAATTCAAGGCCAGCCTGGTCTACATAGCAAGCTCCAGGCCAGCTGGGACTAAAAGGGAGACTCTGTCTCAAAAATACCAAAAAAAATATTATCCAGCTGAAAACAATCTTGATGAGACTCAATTTCCTCAACTCCAAAGCATGGAGAATGGTATAAACCACATGGGGTTACAATGTTAAATTAAATACATAGACAGCTGCCCATATAGCCTAGCACACAGTTCAGTACTTGATATGGCCATCATGGTATCCTATGGCTTTTTGAACTTGCCATCTGAAGTAACAAACTGATACTTCCTTCAAATTATGTTAAATTCTAACTGCATTTCTGAAAAGTATTTAGATGAAAAAAGGTTTATTTAGTACCACTGCAAGAGTCTATTAAGTAAGTTATACTATTCCCATGTCACAATGGAAGAATTTCTGGCAGGAAAAACAATTGATTTAGATCACACAGTTAGGTAGAGAGTGAGAATCAAGACCATTTCTTCCAACTCTAGGCCCTACAGTAGTGTATATCCTACATCATCCCTCCCAGTAGTTCCTGTAAAAGACTGGTTTATAGCTTTCAAATCAGAATGAGGGGTTGTATCTGCTGGAGCTGTGGAAGAATCTCAGAGCAACTTCATCAGGAAGGCTCACTTTTATGGAAAATCACCTGGAAATTTCAATATCTTGATTTCCTGATCTTCTCTCCACAAACCTGTCCAACAAGGATCCACACAATCTTCAGGAAGTAGCGCCCTTCCTAGCAAGTCTCCTCCTGTGTGTTACTCTTCTATTTTCTGGGGCTCTTTCATCTGCTGCATTCAGCATGCAGATGGGAGAAGAGACACAAATGGTTACACCAATGCTTCTTCTTTTTTATTTTTTTATTGAAGTTTTGGGTATTCATACTATATTTCTTAATCAAGCTTAGATCCAACTCCCTCTCCTTGCCCCCTCCCTGCCAGAGCTCATGCATTCTGCCATACATGTCTTTCATCTTTTTCTCAGTCTTTTTTAAAATTTTTTGATGCTGAAGTTTACTGTTTGGGACAGAAGTTTACCATTTGAATCAGTTCTTTGACACAGTCTTTGTTGTTGTTGTTCCTTCCAATTTATATCATTCCAAAATATGCCTATATGGATCCTGCAGATATGCCAAAATTATGACATCTGAAAATAAACTCTAGGTTAATTCCAAATCATGTTTAGGGTTTTACATTTTAATAGCAGTATTGTATGCAGGTAAAGAAATACTGTTTCTGGGCTGGAGAGATGGCCTAGCAGTTAAAAACACTGACCGCTCTTGCAGAGGACCCGGGTTCAATCCCCAGCACCCACATGGCGGCTGAGAATGGTCTTTGACTCCAGTTCCAGGGGAGTCACCCTCTTCTGACCTCCGCAGCATTGCACGACACAGCTGCACAAACCTACAAGCAGAGAGTACATTCATGAACATACAAAAATAAATAAAATTAAAAAAAAAGAAATACTGTTTCTTTACTTTTCTACATTACATAGCAAGTTGATGAGTAACATCAGGTATTATATTTACTAAAAAGAAACAACAAAGAAACAAACAGGAATTATTCAGTTTGCCTTCTAAAGAGAGAATTGGCACTAGCATCCACAAATGAGGGACACCATACATCGTTTGTTTTTCTGGGACCATGTTACTTCATTTAGCATAATGGCTTCTAGCTCCATCCATTTACCTGCAAAGTTCATGATGTTGTCTTTTTTTTTTTTTTTTACCACTGCATAGAATTCCATTGTGTAGATGTGTCACATTTTCTCTATCCACTCATCAATTGAGGGACACTTGGGTTGCTTCCAGCTATTGTGAAGAGAGCTACAATAAACATAGATGTGCATGTATTTCTGCAATAGGATGAGTCTTATGGGTACATACCCAGGAATGGTATGACTGAATCAGGTGGTAGGCTCATTTTCAGTTTCTTAAGAGTTATCCACACTGCTTTCCATAGGGGCTGCATGAGTTTGCATTCCCACCAGCAGTGCATGAGTGTTTCCCTTTCCCCATTTGGTATCCTTTGTTTATTTGATCATAGCTAGTCTTGTCTGAGTAAAATGAAATCTTAATGTGGTTTTAATTTGCATTTCCTTAATTATTAGCAATGTTGAACACTTTTTAAGATGTTTCTCAGCCATCTTTACTTCTTCATTTGTAAAGTCTCTGTTCAGCTCTTTACTCCATCACTCTGGTGTCTCTTCAGATTATTTAAATCTTTTGCCTTTTACTGATGCTTCTTTTTTAAAAAATGTTTTTAAGCTGCCTGTAGTGGCTTTTAGTCCCAGCACTTGGGAGTATGGAGGCAAGAAGATCTTTATGAGATTGAGGTATCCATAAAGAGTCCAAGCAACCTGGAGCTATAGGTCTTAAAAAGATCAAAAATTTTTTTTAATTTTTTATGTGCATGAGTGTTTTGCCTGCATCTATGTAAGTTACCATCTATGTACAGTGCCCACAGAGGCCAGAAGAGGGCATCAGATCTTCTAGAACTTGAGTTATGGACAGCTGTTGGCCTCCATGTGAGTGCTGGGGACTGAACCTAGGTCCTCTGCAAGAACATCCAGTGCTCCTAACCACTGAGACATGTCTCCAGCCCAAGCTTGTTTTTTTTAATATAATATTTTATTGATGTTTTCTGTATTTCAGATACCATTTTTCAGTTCAATTCAGACATATTCCCCTTTCCCTTCCTCCCACCCCACCCCACCCCAATTCATGCATTCTGCCATATATGTCCTGTATCTTTCTCTCAATTTTTTTTAGTTTTTCTCTTCAAAGGTTTATTGCTTTGGGCAGAATTTAACTATATCAGTCCATTCTTTGACCCAGTCCTTATGTTGTTGTGGTTCCCTCCCAATCGCATTGCTCCAAAATATGCCTATACGAATGTCATATATGTACCAGAATTATGTCCTCCAGGAATAAACTGTATGTTAACTCTGATATATGTTTAGAGGTTCACATTTTCCCCTTTACTTTTATATTACTCTAAAATATGAGTATATACCTTCCACCCATATACATTAATTACCATGTCTGAAAAAATGTGGTAAGTTAACTCTAGAGCTTATTAAGAGATTCACATTACAACATCATAGTTGCTTTCGGATAGAAAGATATAACAATAATGTTGCTCAGCTTGCCTTTCAATTGGAAGATTTGATACTAGCATCCACAAATGAGGGAAACCATTCCCCGTTTGTCTGTGGGGTTTTTTTTTGGGGGGGAGGGGCTTGTTTTATAGATAAGCTTAATTTTTTTGATAATTTCATACAGGAGTACTGCACTTGTGTTGTTTCCACCTCTTCTGCCCCTCAAACTCCTCCAATGTCTTCCCACTTACTCTCAATTCTGTCACATCTTTAATTATTATAGTTATATATATATATATATATATATATATATGCATACGTGAACACACACATCTTTTCCTTCAAAGCTTAGCTCTTTGAGAAACACCGATGTATCTTGTCAAATGCAGAGAATAATACATTCACAATGAAACCCTTATACCTTTCGCTCAGTGAACACCACAGAAGAGGAGGAGGAAACGTTGTATTATCTAAAGAATGACCTATGTGTCTGTGATACATTACATATATGTATATGAATATATGTGTGTATACATGTGTATACACACACACACACACAACCTACTGATTTAGTGTTGCTGATATATACATGTGTTTTGGACTGAGCACTTGGGACTGTGACATGTCAGGGAGCTTGTTCCTAGAGAAAACTGATTCTCCCTCTCTTAGCAGTCATCGACTGCCTTCAGTTCTTCATCGAAATGTGTGACCTTGTGATATTTCTCTACCCATTTCCCCATAGCATCAGATGGTGTCATTATGCAGGTCTTATTTAGGCAAGCACATTGTTGAAATTTCATGGGTTCAGCTTCCCTGTCCTGTCTAGAGGACACTACATAGCAGCAGGCACCCAGTTCCTCTGTCTCTTACAATTTTGTAATCCCACCTCTAATATTCTCTGTGTCACTTGGGGCTGGGTACCTCATGGTCACTTTTTCCTTGCATTTTTGACCAGTTACACCGGAGTTTCTTAAGGAGCTAAGCTTTGGGGGAAAATGTAGAAACACTTTTGCCCATATTCTAATACAGTCACGTGATCATGCATAATTACAAAAGGTGCTGGTAACTAATGTAGCTCTGTGCTTATGGGAACACAGCGGTATGGTATTGAAAATACCAGCAGTTTTTGCCAAAGTGGGCAGTAGCCTCAATACCTACATGGTAACAGTCTCCTATAGCATCAACTTGTAGAATCTATGCACCCATAAAACAGAGCACTTCAAAGAACATTTTCTTTCCAGCATTGTGTAAGAACTGAGTTATGCATACTTAGCTCCAGAAACAATGGAGTCTTCAGCCAACAGACATAATAGGAGGTTGCAGGGCATGTGGTGAGACAAACATAGCCTCAAGTTCTTGTCACCACCCTTAGATTACTGGGCAGGTTTTGTAGTCTTCATGATTATACAGCTACATTTTATTTATTTATTTATTTATTTATTTATTTATTTATTACTTTTGTATGTGTATGAGTGTAAGGTTGGTGCACCTATGTCATGCAATGCTGTGGAGGACAGAAGAGGGTGTTGAATTCTCCCCGGAACTGGAGTTAAAGATGGTTCTTAGCCTTCATATGGGTGCTGGGAATTGAACCCGGGTCTTCTGCAAGAGCAGTCGGCACTCTTAACCGCTGAGCCATCTCTCCAGCCCCTACAGCTACATTTTAAATCATGGATAACAACCAATTTCTATTCATGAGAAGAACAGGGATGAACACTTGTCAAGTTGATGATCAATACTAACCATCAAAGATACATATTTGTGTATATGTGCACATATGTAGTTATAAAAGAGGATATATTAATTGACTTTTGCAATTAATGCTATAGTCCAACAATAGCTTCCTGCATGCTAGAGAACCAGACAACCCACAGCTGCTCATCTAAGAACCTAGAAACCTCAGAACAAGGAGAGTGGATGATGTGGTCATTGTTCCTGGCTAGAAGACAGGAAAATCCCTGGAGAATCACTAGTATGACACTTTGTTGAAATGCTGGACAAGGTACAGTCTGAGGTCTGCCAGCTACAGCAGGAATAATAGATGAACTCATTCCGGAAAAGCCAAGCTTTCACATCCTACAGTAGTTTTCCTCCATCTTGCATCCCAGTCTGACTGTCTGATGCCACACATGGGCCGCATGAATCTTCTTTCTTCAGTTGTCTTACATGTCAATCATCTCAGGAAACACCTTATCACACCTTAGTATGCTTTACTAATCCTCTAGGTATGTCTCCCCAACTAAATTCACAATCACAATTCACCATCACAATGGGCAAAGTCTAACTTTCAGAGAGAACAGTACTGCCCTCTCCAAATCTTCCAGGGTTTACCCTCAACACACCTTAACAAAACAAGCTACTTCTAGGAAAGTGCTAATGACTAAGATTTGGGAAACTTTCATCATGTTTTAAAGTAGCTCTGAAATCTTGTTGTTTATCAAAATTATCTGAGGAAAAATGCAAAATTATAGGGGAAGTAACACCTCAAACTCTCAAAATTTTATTTTATTCAGGTGACTCTAAGATAGTCAAGCTGACACTCTTCTACTAGTATCATTAAAGGTCACTCTACTGAGGTTTGAAAGAAATATTAGGCATCTTTTTGGCATCTCCATCTAGCTGACTTATCATTTGTCAGATAAAGCAGAACATTATCCTACTGTATTATGCCTTTTGGATTGCTGAACTATACAAACAAATACAGCACGACGTGTACAGAGATTGCTTGAAATGAAGATGGGAGACTGGCTGGAAACCAGTGAAATCTTACTCATGGAATGATTGATTAATTCAACCAATTAGTCAATAAAATTTTATTGAGCTACTTGCCATGTTCTGTGCTGAATTCTAGAGATATTAAAATAAATGAGATTCCCATGGAAATAGTTTCTATCCTTGAAGATATAAAAGCTATACTCATAGCTTGCTCCCTGGTACAACCCGCCAAACTGTCTTTGAATTTTTTTTAAGCTTGCAGCATTTTATTAGGGGAAAATGTAGCATCATAAGAAGGGACCAGAATTCAGTTCTCCTAATCACTTCATTGGCCAGAGGGCAACTTCTCATAGCCAATATTCCTCAGAGCAACAAAGGTAATGTCCTATCAAAAGCTGCCTATTTCACAGTCCTAAATTGTAGTTTTCTGTAATATATGTTTCAGGGCTGGAGAGATGGCCTAGCGGTTAAGAGCACCGACTGCTCTTACAGAGGACCCTGGTTCGATCCCCAGCACCCACATGGTGGCTGAGAACCATCTGTAACTCCAATTCCAGGAGAACTCCAGTTCCAGGGGAATCCGTCACCCTCTTCTGACCTCCGCGGCATTGCACAACACCAGTGCACAAACCTACATGAAGACAGTACATTCATACACATAAATAACTAAATAAAAATTTTAAAAATGTTTAAAAAATATATGTTTCAGTCATGTGAGGTCAGTCCCTATCTTTGTGTATTTATTTTAGCTTCATCTCTCTCTCTTGCAGTATTAACTTGTGTAAGTCTGTTTTCTGTAGAAAAACTTTGAAGAAAAGTAAACCTATTAATATGTGCTAGTCATATCTTTCTCTTCTCATGACCCAAGGGTGAGCCCAGGAGAACTAACAAGCCAGTCGGCCAGGAGCAAGGCACACTGCTCCTAGCACTCCTGGACACTGGACCTGATCGTAAGCACTTCCCAGTGCTTCCTTGCAGAGCAGGGCTGTGAGCTTCCTTAAACCGGGCATGTTCTCAGTGGGTGCACATTATTGCATCTTACTCTCTTTTTCCCATTTGTTCTAGGTTCATAGACTATAGGTTTGATCCATGCAGAATGTTAAAAAGGTAAGTTTAATAATAGCTTGAGATTGTGTGCAGAAACCATCATGGATGAGAAAATAGAGGGTAAAAGTCAGCAGGTCACTAGAGGGTGGAGGGAGTCCTTTGAGATGTGAAGGAACTGAGAAGTCATCAGACAAAGGAATACTGTAAGCTGAAGAATCTGGAGGGAAGACAAGAAACATTTTTCATATATAAAAAGAAAAAGAAATCTTTAAATGATGCTTTAAATAACCCTGATTCAGTAGCACTCTCTGTATCAAGAGGGCATCAGCCTTGCCAACAGGAAGATATGATTATTTTATTGTCCTTTCTGAACTAGATAGACTTCTTTTAACAAGAGATTTCCTGTCTCATTCTTATCTGACTCTCTTGAATTTATACTAAAGTCATTCCTGTCAAAATTAAAAAGAGATAGATGAATTTCTAAATGAAACAGACCACTCACTGACTCTGACTGGTTACTTAGAAATGAAAAAGAAATATCAGATATTTTGACCCCATATCATTTTTGTCAAAAATGTCCCAAGTGTCAGGGTCTTGATGGAGAAGGCAAATCAGATCAAACTGCTGATGAATCTGGTTTAAGCTGTACAAAAGACCTCAAGCTTACGTTTATAACATTTTATAGGAACAAGGATGATCCCATTGTCTCTGGACTCGCAGATGGATCCAATTTTCAGTGTAAGGAATACTTAAGGGAAATATGGTAGTAACCTGAGTGAGTGGTTCTGTTGGATGGGAGAACAGAAATTTGCAGAATTTCAGAGAGGGAAGTAAGGACAGGGGGGAAGTGGAAAGAAACTCCATTGCTCAAGATCACAGCCCTCCAAAGTGTGGAGACCCCATTGCCCAAGATCACAGCCCTCCAAAGTGTGGAGACCCCATTGCTCAAGATCACAGCCCTCCAAAGTGTGGAGACCCCATTGCCCAAGATCACAGCCCTCCAAAGTGTGGAGACCCCATTGCTCAAGATCACAGCCCTCCAAAGTGTGGAGACCCCATTGCCCAAGATCACAGCCCTCCAAAGTGTGGAGACCCCATTGCTCAAGATCACAGCCCTCCAAAGTGTGGAGACCCCATTGCCCAAGATCACAGCCCTCCAAAGTGTGGAGACCCCATTGCTCAAGATCACAGCCCTCCAAAGTGTGGAGACCCCATTGCCCAAGATCACAGCCCTCCAAAGTGTGGAGACCCCATTGCTCAAGATCACAGCCCTCCAAAGTGTGGAGACCCCATTGCCCAAGATCACAGCCCTCCAAAGTGTGGAGACCCCATTGCTCAAGATCACAGCCCTCCAAAGTGTGGAGACCCCATTGCCCAAGATCACAGCCCTCCAAAGTGTGGAGACCCCATTGCTCAAGATCACAGCCCTCCAAAGTGTGGAGACCCCATTGCCCAAGATCACAGCCCTCCAAAGTGTGGAGACCCCATTGCTCAAGATCACAGCCCTCCAAAGTGTGGAGACCCCATTGCCCAAGATCACAGCCCTCCAAAGTGTGGAGACCCCATTGCTCAAGATCACAGCCCTCCAAAGTGTGGAGACCCCATTGCCCAAGATCACAGCCCTCCAAAGTGTGGAGACCCCATTGCTCAAGATCACAGCCCTCCAAAGTGTGGAGACCCCATTGCCCAAGATCACAGCCCTCCAAAGTGTGGAGACCCCATTGCTCAAGATCACAGCCCTCCAAAGTGTGGAGACCCCATTGCCCAAGATCACAGCCCTCCAAAGTGTGGAGACCCCATTGCTCAAGATCACAGCCCTCCAAAGTGTGGAGACCCCATTGCCCAAGATCACAGCCCTCCAAAGTGTGGAGACCCCATTGCTCAAGATCACAGCCCTCCAAAGTGTGGAGACCCCATTGCCCAAGATCACAGCCCTCCAAAGTGTGGAGACCCCATTGCTCAAGATCACAGCCCTCCAAAGTGTGGAGACCCCATTGCCCAAGATCACAGCCCTCCAAAGTGTGGAGACCCCATTGCCCAAGATCACAGCCCTCCAAAGTGTGGAGACCCCATTGCTCAAGATCACAGCCCTCCAAAGTGTGGAGACTGCCATTGCCCAAGATCACAGCCCTCCAAAGTGTGGAGACTCCATCCATGTTTTTTGGTTATCTATTACTGTATAACAAAACATATAAAAAACTTGGTGGTTTTTAAAGTCACAATTTAGTTCTCATGATCTTTTGTCCTGACTGTTTTCTTGCTGCATGTGTGTCAAGTACAGCACTAGAAGAATCAGCATGTCTTGGTCACGGTAGTTCCCAGTCCTGGCTGCCAGATGTAAGCTCAGTTAGTGGTGTTGGCCAGAGGCTTTGGTCTCCCTCCAAAAGGCTTTACCACGTGGTTTCTGGGGCTTCCTCACATGTTGGTACTCAAGTTCCAAGAAGGAACATTTCAAGAATGGTGAAAGGAGAAGATGTAGATCTTCAAAGTCCAGGCCTCAGGAGATACATGACACTATTTGCCACATTCTATTCGTAAATTCCCAAAGGAGGGAAACAAGCTTTGCTTTTTGATAGGAAGAATGACAAAAGAAAAAAGGAAATGGGAAGAAAGGAAAAGGAAAGGACATTTATATGTGTATGCAAGCATGCTTGTTTAAACCCAGAGCATCTCTCATCTGCCAGTCTCTTGCAGAGAGAGCATCTTGTGAGAACCACTTGGTCTGTTTCTATTGGCAACTCCCTAAGCCTCAGAAATTAGTCCAGGAGAGTCTGGTAGAAAGACCAGCCCACCGAATCAATCTTCCCATGCCCAGCAGTCTCCTTCCCAAGTTCCCTATGCATTTCAGTCACCCACATTTCTTATGACTACCACATTTATCACCAATGTGTCTTTTTGAAACTCTGTATTCATTGGCTTACTCAGAAAAGCATAAGTTCACCATAACCAGGAAGTATGCATGGCCCTTTTTTGAAAAAAGGTTGTGACACATCTCAGCTACTCATCCAATACTGGCACCTACATGGCAAGATCTTTAGAATGTTCATGACATCCACATATTCCTGAAAGTCATCCAATTCTGATTCTAACTCAGCAGTTCTGCTCTTGGGATGTGGAGCTTGACTAAATGAACTTGGGCTACTCTAGAAAGACTCAGAGAGTCGAGTTTTCCAATGGAACTGAGTTGGAGTAACTCTAGAGTTTCCTATTTTGACATCTAAGAGAATGAGAACTTTCCCCCAGATCGAACTCCACTCCCAAAAAGCTTTCTGCATATCTAAAACTAGCAAGAGGTCTAGAGACATGCAAATTAGGAAGCAGAGTTGGATAAAGAGGAAGAGGAATGAAGGATTTACAATGCCTGTCTTGGCCCTAGTCTAGAGTAAGCCAAACACTGCTAATGCTGCAGAAGAATGAGTTTCTTCCTGACCCATCTCTGGGTAATCAGATTCTAGTTTTGGCGACCTGCTAAAACTTTCCTCAAGGACAGTGATTAATTAAACAAATTGAGCCAGAGATAAGATACAGTTGTGGGCTGCCAAGCTTCTTTTCCTCTCTATGGAACAGTCAAAGAGGTAAGAAAAGTTTCCTCTTGTTGTATCTCTCAGCCACTGACTGTCAGCTTGGCTATTTAGTTATGAATATTAAAAAGGGAAAGATACAATCAGCAAGTGTGGGTGGCTTGTGATAAATCACCATCTTGGCTTATATTGATTAATTGCAATTCATTATCCAGACAGGGCATTCATATTGCTTCCACACCCTGGAGATTATCAGCAAAGAAACTGTACAAACACCTCAGTAGGAAAATAGGAGCAACTCGGGACACCGAATGGTAGGGTTGCTAAATGTTGTTTTATTAGTTTTTCCCATCATCATCTCATGACGAACCAAGTTTCTAATTCAGATGGCCCTGGACCTTCCTCTGGAAAGTCCAACAGCAAAATGAGCTTCCTGCTAATGAGAAAAGTAGGACAGAGCGTAGTGTGCCATACTGTGCGCCATTGCTATTACTCCTAGGTTCAAACACCTTGTCCTCTAACATCCATCCTCCCTTCCCTCTTTGTTCAATTCATGTTCAGACTCTATCTTCCCTGGAAGTCTCTGCTGACTCTACACTTAATTTCTGCTCACTTGTGACAGAACTTTCCCCTATGATATTGAACTTATTTGTGCATAAGTCTCTCAGGATGAGAAGGCTGACCCAGAACTTATAGCTTATTCTGCTTTGCATCACGTCTAGCTCTTTGACAGTATCAAGTTCTCATTGATTTGAACTGAATGGATAATTAACAGACTATTATGTTACTTTTAGCACCTTCTATATTCTCCTCATGTCACCAAATAAGTTATATCAGTCTGTCTTGTATTGATGCTAAGTGAATTTCAATATTGCTTTAAGGCTGCCTGGTCTCTGCTCTCTAGAATAGTGTGTATGATCATTTTCATCAGTGTGATGCAATAGCAGTACTTCCTACCATCTCTTTTGAAGTAACTTTGAATTGTGTTTCAGGCAAGAAGTACTGTGATGGTGTCCACACTGCCTAGGTTCCTCCATTTTGTTTTAATGACTCCATCTTAATGGCTGAACCCTAGCCCAGAACAAGTCCAGGAAGAGCCAGTTGGTTATCTTCACCTTGGAAATCCCCCCTCCAGGATGTCTTGTGACAACCTATCTGCCTTATCCTTTGTCCATGTTACAATTACCTGCAGCCTACCCATTTCTTATTTTAGTAATCCTGCAGCAGGGAGGAACTGAGGTTTTTATTGTCTGACTGGAACTTCTCAAAAAAAAAAAATTACTGTGGAATTGTATTTGGCTTTATAAGCCTAACCTGCCTCTGAGTTGAGGCTGTACCCTCCCAATCCAGATCTGGGCTAGAGTCCTGGCCAGTCCAAATTAAAACCCCAATCTGGCTAATTAGAACCAGGAGTCTGTGGGCTTTCTTTTTCTCCCAGTAGTCCAGCACCATAACAGTACCACTTGCTAAGTCATTTACATCCTCTACTGAGTCACTAGTGGGCCAAAGGCAGATTTTTGTGAGATATGTTTCCATCTTAGGAACACAGTCTCACTGGTTGATGGGATCAACTTATGCCTAACCCTTATAAACTTTCTCTCTCTCTCTCTCTCTCTCTCTCTCTCTCTCTCTCTCTCTCAGCTCCATGCAAAGAATATAACAAGTTACAGAGGGTTTCTAAGATTAGCCTTGAAAACGACACCATAAAGCTTTTCTAAATAAAAGTACCCTAGATGGCTCTCAAAGGCTCAGAAATAGTTATTAACTGCAATTAAGAGGATTGATTTCTGGATCTGGAGAGATGGCTCAGCGGTTAAGAGCATCAACTGCTCTTGCAGAAGACCAGGGCTTGATTCCCAGCACCCACATGGAGGCTAAGAACTGTCTTTGACTCCAGTTCCAGGGGAATCCGACGCCCTCTTCTGACCTCCGTGGCATTGCATGACACCGGTGCACCAACCTACATGCAGACAGTGCACTCATACATATAAAAAATAATAAAATAAAAAAATAATTTAAAAAAAGAGGATTGAGTTCTGCTTATCATCTTTCCAAAGTTGTCAATGTCAAATTTCAAAGGCAGACATTTTCAGGAGTCTTCTGATAAGTCACATTTTTAGCCTCCAAGTTTTCCAAAATTGAAGATGACCATCCAAAAGACCTGAAGTCTTGTCATTATCATTCTACTTGATCCGGATAAACACTATGGATTCTCCGCATTTGATTAATTTTTTTCAATTTTATTTATTTATGTGTATGAATGTACTGTCTGCATGCAGGTCTGTGCACCCGTGTCGTGCAATGCTGCAGAGGTCAGAAGAGGGCGTCGGATTTCCCTGGAACTGGAGTTCTCCTGGAAGTGGAGTTACAGACGGTTCTCAGCCGCCATGTCGGTGCTGGGAATCAAACCCGGGTCCTCTGCAAAAGCAGTCGGTGCTCTTAACCGCTAGGCTATCTCTCCAGCCCCCTGGATCTCTTTCTTATACTGTATGCAATAAAATTAACTCAATATGAATAAGAATTTTTAAATGGAAGGCCTGAAGTTGTAAAGTTAGTAGGAGAAAGCACTGTGACATTGGTCTGGACAAGGACTTCCTGTATAAGGCTTCAGAGTAGATAACGAAAAGCAAAAACCTACGTGGAACAGCATTAGACTCAAGATCTCTGAATACCAAAGGAAACTACAATAAAGAGATGGCCCATGGGGCAGGAGAAAATATTTGTAGACTATATTTCTAGGCCATCTTTCCAGCCCCCGATTCTCCGCATTTGAACTGAACATTTTGACCCAGCTTATAGATATTCTCAGGATTACCTAAGGAGTACATAGTATGTGTGTTCCTGATTCCTCAAGGGAGTACTTATTTAAAGTCAGAAACACAGCCAGAAGTTTTAGAAAAATCTGCCGTTTGGCAATCAGGCTTTCTGTGGAAGTCCTTAAACACTTTGTAGGTGAACAGGCACAAGGATGAGAAAGTAGGCAGGTAGCTAAGTAGAAAATCAGAGTTCCCTCTGCTTTTAGGTCTCTAAAATGAGAGGGGCTGGACTAGTTACTATGTTCTGTTTTGGCCTTTGAGTCTGGGAGCCATGAGCTAACCTCAGGCACTTTCCTGCTGCCCTGACAGTCTCTCCCTTCGTCTTTTCAAGGTGACTCTAGCCTTACCGAGGTCTGCTCTCTTAAATTTCATTTCTTTATTGCCCTGGAATTCTAAGCTCTTCTCAGTTTATGACTCCTTCCACCATGGTGGCCACTCACCCTTCAACCTTTAAATATTTTCTGAGTGTTAACAAGTACCAAAGAAAGGCACCTCACTTGCTTGCTTCCTGTGGTGAATGATTCTGAAGTGACCTAAAAAGTCAATGCAACTTCCTCACTCACCAGCCTAGAGAAGGGGGGCCTCTGGCTTCGTCATCTGTCTGTAATTGAATCAGTCCTCGCATTAGCCACAGGCTTTCGTTTCACAGCCTGGGATGAGTGTGGCAGCCTTTCACCACACACCTCAGGCCTAAGAGGAGCTGTCACGGATATCTCGGCATTTGATAGTTTTCTTTTTAATATTTATAAACACAAAAGCATTTTTCTCTCCTCCACTTGAAATGTATATATTCATTCATTAAAAGGCATTGACGTTGCTGAGGTAATGGTCTGTCGACAGATTTATAGTAGGAACTATCTCACTGCCTAAGGGCCTGTGCATTTTAATATAATTAAAAGGCTTCTGTTTGGAATCTTAGCTAATTAATATTCATGCTTTGCTTCTTCCACCTGCCTCTCTCGATTTGCTGTCTTTTAGCAGATTGATCATGGCCCAATTAATGCAACCACCGATCAAAGCACAGCAGGCAGGGAAGAAATCGAGGATGCCACCGGAGCTCTGTCTTTTTAATGAAAAAGGAGCATGATAACTAATGGAAATCTTTTCCTACTTTGTGAGAAAACTTAAGGGAGAGGTTCTATAAATACGGGGTTTTGGTAGGGCTTGAATGATTGAACAAAGAATAGAGGTTAAATCACATTCGAATTGTACTGATCTTGGAGAATTTTCTCAAGTTTTCACTCTGCCATAAATCATAATACTTACTTCCCAGTTGACCCATAATTGGCCAATGTGAGGGAATAAGAGACTAAAGTGCTTATCTCTGAATTGGACACCTGTAGAAAATTTGTGCCTCCAAAGACTCAGGGATCATTGTGAAGAGGTGGCAGAAAGATTGTAAGAGCCATAGGTGGTGGATGATCACAAGGTAATGGATATTTTCTACAAATTTTTATTTTTTTGAGAATTTCATACATGAGTACTGAATTTGCATTATTTCTACCCCCTCCCCTTTACACCTTCCAACTTTTCCAGCCGCTCCTTCTCTATTCTATGACCTCATCTTTAATTATTATTGTCATATATATATATATATATATATATATATATACATACACACATTTCTCTACTTATTTATCATCTGCCTAGTCCACTTAGGGATGCTTATGTGTACATGAGTTTAGGGTTAGATAAGCTATCAAAGAGCCCATCCCTGGAGGAAACCAATTCACTTACCAGCCACTGATTACCCGTACTTCTTCATCTAGAGGTGGAACCGTGTGAAATTTCCCCTGTTCACACTGGCATTCCCACTAGAATTATCATTAGGAAGTTTTGTTGGGGCAACCATTCTGTTGAGGTTTCATGGGCGCTGCTTCCCTGTCATGTCTGGGACACATCGTCTTGCAGCAGGTGTCCTGATCCTCTGTCATTTACAATCTCTCTGCCTCATCTGAGCCTTAGGTTCAAGGGCTGCAGAGTAGTTCTATCAGTTGGGGCTGGGCACCCACAGTCACTTACTCTCTGCATTTTGAACAGTTGTAGTAGTAGTTTACATTTGTTTCAAGAAGAAGCTTCTTTGATGAGTGGTAAGAAGTATACTTATCTGTGGATATAAAGATATTTAGAATATAGTAAGAAATTGCATTGGTTTAGGAAAAGGGCAGAAATGGGTTATCCACTAGGGTCCTTGATTTCTCCATCCATGAGAATTCACAATACCATGCATGGATTCCCTCCTATTTCAAGGACCTTAAGTCCAAATAGACAGCTGCTAGTTACCACCAAGATAAAAGTGACATTATTGAACCATTAGAGATGCTTTGCTGGGCTATCATCACTGTGGTTGTAGGCTTTAAAGCTGGGTAGGAATATTAATTGGTCTGATCCCAGGCAGACAGCGTATCACCTTCTGATACTGTAGAGCTAGTTTTAAGAGATGAAGCTTCCAGGTCACTTCTGGCCTACTTCCTCAAAGTCTTGTGTCCAAAGTGTATGGTATCTTCAGCAGTAGAGTATGACCTCCAAGTTCTGGGTTATGACCAAGAGCTGTGGTATTAACCCATATTATTTTGGAAGTGTTTTGGACTCCCCTGGCCAACAACTGAAAGGGGGATTTCCTGCGTATGCCACTGGGGTTTTAATTAGATAGCCTTCGCCTGTACAGATCCACATACACACATTATATGAGTACTTTAAAGTAAGCTTATAAAATAATGTTTTCCTGTGACATCACGCATCCTTAGTATTCTTTATTTCTCCTTTCTCCCTCTCTTTCTGTAAGGTAATACATAGTTTTCCAAGAAACAGAGCTGAAAGTGGCAGTGACAGGTGTTAACACTATTCAGTAGCTAAAAAAGCCATTCATACAAATGAATGCGATTTCACTTACTTGGTACTTTTGAGACTCGGTCAGGTTCCTACGAATTGGTCACATTTTCACTATTTTTCATTCCTCATGTTCTAACAAAACACTATACAGTTAGCAATTTATAAAGAACAGAAAAATATTTACCAGAAAACTCTTAGAAATGATTAAAAGTTTCAGTAAAGTGGTGGGATACAAAAAAAAAAAAAAAAACTACCGGGTGCGATCCCCATTACCCACATGGCGGCCGAGAACCATCTGAAACTCCAATTCCAGGAGAACTCCAGTTCCAGGGGAATCTGGCACCCTCTTCTGACCTCCGCGGCACTGCACGACATGGGTGCACAGACCTGCATGCAGACAGTACATTCATACGCATACAGAAATAAATAAAATTTAAAAAAAACTAAAAAAAAAATAGTAGCTTTTCTTTACACCAACAATATAAGCAACTGGGGAAGGAATATAAGAAGACCTTCCCAATCACAATAGCCTCAAAAAATAAAATAAAATGCCTAGGAATAAACCTAACCAAAGACTTCTACAACAAAAAATTTAAAACCCTGAAGAAGGAGATTGAAAATGACATCAAAAGATGGAAAGACCTCCCATGCTCATGGGTTGGAAAAATTAATATAGTAAAAATGTCCATTCTACCCAAATTAATATACAGATTCAATGCAATCCCAATCAAAATCCCCATGAGCTTTTTCACAGACTTAGAAAAAAATCCTTAAATTCATATGGAAAAACAAAAGTCCAGAAATAGCTAAGAGCAAACCCTGGAGTGAAAAGTGGCAAATACTAGTAGGGGGATTACATTTAACCAGAGTTGTTCAGGCTATATTCACGGGCTAGCGATCATAAAGACAGCCTGGTCTGGGGCAAAGAAAAAAAAAAAAAAAAAAAAGCCAGAACCATTGACAAATGGAACAAAATTGAAGATCCAAACTTGAGCTCATATAACTTCAGCTACTTCATATTTGACAAAGGGGACAAAAAAGCTCAATGGAGGAAAGATAGCATCTTCAGCAAATGGTGTTGGCAAAACTGGATCACCATTTGTAGAAACAAAATTAAACCCCTACCTCTCACCCTGTGCAAAAATCAAATCCAAGTGGATCAAAGATCTCAACCTGAAACACAAAACCCTGAAGCTGATAGAAGAAAAAGTAGTCAGCAACCTACAAGACACGGGTGTAGGAAAAGACCTTCTAAATCAAAGAGCAACTGCACAGGAAATAAGGACAACAGCTGACAAGTAGGACCTCATCAAACTCAAAAGCTTTTGTACAGCTAAAGAAACAATCAAGAAGTGAAAAGAAAACCCACAGAGTGGGAGGAAACCTTCACCACTGATACATGTGACAGAGCATTAACATCCAGAATATATAAACTACTGAAAAAAAAAGTAAGAAAACAAGGGACCTACTCAAAAGATGGAGTAAAGACACAAAGACACATGCACTGCCATGTTTATTGTAGCTCTCTTCACAATAGCAAGGAGCTGGAACCAACCCACGTACCCCTCAACTGATGAGTGGATAGAGAAAATGTGAACTCCACATCTACACAGTGGAGTTCTATGCAACGGTAAAGAAAGATGACATCATGAGCTGTGCAGGTAAATGGCTGGAGCTAAAAGATATTATGCTGAGTGAAGTAACACAGTCCCAGAAAAACAAACGACGAATGGTATACCTCATCTGTGGATGCTAGCACCAATTACCTAATTGTATGGCAAAATGAGTAACATCAATGTGATCTGAAAATAACTGTACTCTTATATTGTGAATCCCTTAAAATATAATAAACAAATAAAAAAATTACTCAAAAAACAAAGGAGCAAGAAAAAAAAGACATATTCAAAAGATGGAGTAAAGAGCTGAACAGAGACTTTACAAATGAAGAAGTAAAGATGGCTGAGAAACATCTTAAAAAGTGTTCAAAATTGCTAGTAATTAAAGAAATGCAAATTAAAACCACTTTAAGATTTCATCTTACCCCAATAAGACTGACTATGATGAAGAAAACAAATGATACCAAATGCTGGAGAGGCTTTGGGGCAAGGGGAACACTCATCCACTGCTGGTGGGAATGCAAACTCATGCAACCCCTATGGAAAGCCATATGGAGAACTCTTAAAAGACTCAAAATGAACCTACCACTTGACCCAGTCATACCACTCTTTGGTATATACCCAAAAGATTCTTCCTATTGCAGAGATATGTGCATGACCATGTTTATTATAACTCTTTTCACAATAGCAAAGAGCTGGAAGCAACCCAAGTGTCCCTCAACTGATGAGTGGATAATGAAATGTGGTACAGCTACACAATGGAGTTCTATGCAGTGATAAAGACATCATGAAATTTGCAGGTAAATGGATGGAACTACAAGCCATAGGCTAAGTGAAGTAATACATTCCCCAGAAAAACAAATGAAGTATGGTGTCCCCCATTTGTGGATCCTAGCACCAAAGCCTTATATACTGTCATTTTGGTATATGTGTGGAGTGTATTATGTGTGTATTTTGGAGTAATATAAAATTAAAGGGAACAATTTTGCATGAAATGCACAAACCTTTAATAAAAATTGGCTTTGGGAAAAAAAAAAAAAGATGGATTAAAGAGATGAACAGAGACTTCACCAGTAAGGAAGTAAAGATGGCTGAGAACCATCTTAAAAAGTGTTCAACATCATTAACAATTAAGGAAATGCAAATTAAAACCACACTAAGGTATCATCTCACTCCAATAAGACTAGCCAAGATCTGACCCAGCCATACCACTCCTGGGTATATACCCACAAGACGCATCCTACCGCAAAGATACATGCACAGCTATGTTTATTGCAGCTCTCTTCACAATAGCAAAGAGCTGGGACCACCCCAAATGCCTCTCAACTGACAACTGAATAACAAAAATATGGTACATCTCCACAATGGAATACTATTCAGTGGTAAAGAAAGATGACATCATGAACTTTGCTGGTAAATGGATGGAACTTGAAGCCATTATGCTAAGTGAAGTAACACAGTCCCAGAAAAAAAAAAAAAGGCGAATGGTTTTCCTCATTTGTGGATGCTAACACCAAATCCCCAGTTGGCAGGCAAACTGAGGAACTTTATTATTATATTTCATTGTAGCTGAAAGCAACTGTGCTATTATAATGTGAATCTCTTAATGGGCTCTAGAATTGTCCTACCACTTGTATTCACACATTGTAATTACCATATATGGGTGGAAGATATGTATTCATATTCTAAAAAAAAAGAAAAATATTTCTCACACTTTAAAAATGTAAAACAAAGGCACCAGTAGATTCCACCATGGAGCCTTGTTGCTTTATCTCTTTGGTAGACTAACATTTTCACATGGCTAAAAGGAGAATAGAGCCTAATTCACCCTCTCAAGTTCTTTTAGAAGTGCTCTAATTCCCTTCATAATATCAGAACTTCCAGGCCCTTATCACTGAGAAAGACCTCACATCTTTCGTTGTTTCCTTGTTTGACAAGGATAACCTAGAGACCAGAAATCCTGCTGCCTCAGCATCCTGAGTGCTGGGGTCACAGACATGGACCAGTGCTTCCACCTAAGGGCTCACCTCTGAATACCACTGCTTTGAAGATTGGATTTCAACATGCATTTTGCAGAAACACAAATATTCAAAGCATATCAGTCATTTATTTCTTCTGGGCCTCCAAATGGAAAATGTTTTGCCTTAAAAAGAAAATGCTTAAAGAAAAAAGGGAGCACAGTAAGTGATGAGGATATCTCTAACTGAACTTTCTTTAGATATGTGAAAGCCTGCTATAAAGGACAGAAAAATAGGAATCTGGGCATCATTTTAGTGAGACGCTCAATAACCACAAATCTGAGTTGGATATGGGGAGAGAGGGGTCTAAACTGAGAAAAAGAGGAAAGCTTTGGGGGCTTTGCTTTCCACACAGAGTGCTCTTTCTAAGCAGGGTGTCTTGAAGACACGTCATCATGGTAGCTAGGCACTAGAGAGAAGTTGCTAGAGAGAGCACTAGAGAAAGTTGCCAGAAGGACCCCCTTTCATTTAGGGAAGTTGACTTCAGTCGGGTTATACTGCAACATCGAATCTCATGCACAGAATGGAATAGCTGGGCCTCTTTGAGAAGACTCTTGTGAGTCCTTTAAGTGCAAGGATTGGCAGATACTAATTACTTTCACCTAGTCATGGTGGAACAAAATACAAAAGAAATGACTATTCTGTGTTATAATAGAGAACATTTTTTTTTCCAGAAAGAAAGGAAGACAGAGTAGGAAGAATTCACTTTCTTTGCCACAAAAATGAGTTATAAGTGGGAAAAAAGCCTAAATGGATTTTTGTTAGACCTCTAAACCTTTCTCGCCTAGCGCATTGAGTGTTAATGATGGAACAAATAGAATTTACAGAAGCAAGATAAAAATAAACCGAGAGCACCGGATGTATGCAACAGGTACATGTAGTTTGTCCTGGCGATGAGTCACTGGCTGAAGCTTCTCTTAGGTTCAGAAGGAAGTGCACGAACAGTTTCATAGTCCTTCCACCTTCTCCACTATTGCTCCATTGTGAGCAGAATGCTCTTTATTTTTAAAGCCTCTGACTGATCGGTCTTCCTGGATGAGATCATGTAAGGATTATATTGCTGACACACCCAACCAGAATGTCCTTTTTACTTTTCCATTTATCCAGTACCTTTTATTCCAAGACAACACTGATCTACATTTTATTGTTGTAGATGAGTTAAATCTAGCCTCCAACCTCTAATAAATGGAATACCAAAGTATGTATTCTTTCCTGTCTAGTTTCTGCCACTTTAATGTCTTGGTGTTTCTCTGTATTGCTGCATATATTCAGAGTGCTGCTTTCCTTGTTCCTGCAGATATCTGTCCTCTGCTATGCACACACCACAATTTCCTACCAGATAATGGATATTTGGATTATTCTGACTTTGAGACTATTATGATTTAAGTTGTTAAGAATTGCCATGCACTAGTCTTTGTGTATTTTTATTTCTATTGAAATAAGATTATTAAGTTATATGATAACTGTACATGTCACTTTGCCAGATTCTTTTCCAAAGTGATTGAACCACTTTAACATTCCCATTTGCTCCATATTCTTGCCAATGCTCCATGCGGTCATTTTTTTTAAAAAAAGAATTTTAGTCCTGATGGAGATACAATATAATATCATAGTGGTTTTAATGACTTTTCTTGGTGAGAAATTATATTGATATATTTTTGTGTGCTTCTTGGCTGCCTATCTGCCCCTCTCCTTGCACATCCCTTCATGTCCCCACTATGGTATTTTCTCTGTATACATATGCCTTACATCTTTGTAACTTGGTTATTTTTAAAATAAATATCCAATCTCCAAAATAATCATATTCTCTTGTGTGCTAAAGGTTAATACTTCAACCTATGAATTCAGCCACTTATAACAATCACTGCATACAAATTTTTAAAAACATATTTTTGTTTTCTATGCTAGTTAAGATTCTTCAGGAAAACAGCTGTAAGATATCTACAACTATATTAAAACAAGATTTATTGGGAGGAATTGGCTCACACAATTATGAAAGATAAGTCATCCCACCATTTGTTGTTTGCAAACTGGAGAGGCAAGAAGGCTGATTGCATTACTTCAGTCCACTCGTGAAGGCTGGAGCAACAGTGGAGACAGTAGGTCCCAGAACAAATCCAAAGGCTGGAGAACCAGGAGAAGCAGTATCAGAGTTCAGGAGAAACTGGATGCACCACATTCAAGCACAGAAAGCAATGCACTTTCTCTACTTTTCTTCTATTTGCTTTTGTGTCCGCTCACACTGGAGATGGTATCTGCTTTAGGCAGTCTACTGATTGCTTATCTCTTCCCAAAAGACCTTAATGGACACACTCCGAAATTACATTTTACCATTTAAGCATCTCTTACTCTGATGAAAGTAAAATTAACCATTTAAAATTAACCATTACAACCAGCTAGAAGTATATAGTGAAATATCAAAGATGTGAAAACAGACATCCTGGACTTACAATTAAGTGGAAATGTTCTTTTGTTCCCCATTAAGCTCTATGATTAATATTACTTTTTGTAGATGCACTGTAAGTCAGAAGTACAAAAAAATGTGAATCTTATTCTTAATTTGCTGAGAGTTTTGGTCATGAATGGAAGCTGTATTTTTAACATGCTTTTTTGGTCTCATACTTTGTAGTGATACACATTGTTCTAAAATGTAATTTTAATGATATTGATATATCAGCTCCAGCTTTCATCTTATTTATGCTCATCTAGTATATATGAAAATATATATTCATCCTTGTATGTGTATGAATGGACTGTCTGCATGGAGGTCTGCGCACCCGTGTCATGCAATGCTGCGGAGGTCAGAAGAGGGTCTCGGATTCCCCTGGAACTGGAGTTCTCCTGGAATTGGAGTTACAGACGGTTCTTAGACACCATGTGGGTGCTGGGGATCGAACCCAGATCCTCTGCAAGAGCAGTCAGTGCTCTTAACTGCTAGGCTATCTCTCCAGCCCCTAGAAGATATTATATTAAGTGAAGTAACACAGTGCCAGGAAAACAAACGACAAATGGTATCCCTCATCTGTGGATGCTAGCGTCAATAACCCAGTTGTAAATATTTCTTGTGGAGAGGGATGCATATTAAAAGAACAACAACAGAAAGACTGCATCAGAAAACTGACTGAAATGGTGAATCTGGAGGGGTGGGAGGGTGGAAGAGGGACACGGGTCTATATTCGATTAATGTATATTTAATTGACGTGAGCGCCGACTGCTCTTGCAGAGGACCCGGGTTCGATCCCCAGCACCCACATGGTGGCTGAGAACCGTCTGTAACTCCAGTTCTAGGAGAACTCCGGTTCCAGGGGAATCTGACACCCTCTTCTGACCTCTGCAGCATTGCACGACACAGGTGCACAAACATACATGCAGACAGTACATTCATACACATAAAAAACAATAAGTGAAAGAAAACCCGACAGAGTGGAGGAACCGTCACACTGATACATGTGACAAGAGCATTAACTTCCAGGAATATAGTAAACTACTGAAAAGAAAAGTAAGAAACAAGGGACCACTACCAAAAGATGGAGGTTAAAGAACACAAAGACAGCATGCACTGCCATGTGTTACTGAAGCGCTGTCTTCAGCAATAGTGCAGGAGCTGGAAGAACCAACCACGTACCCCTCAACTGATGAGTGGATACGAGCAAATATGGTGAACTCGCCACATCTACACAGTTGGATGTTTTATCAGGGTAAAGGAAAGATAAGGACATCAGATCTGGGTTGCAGGTAAATGGCTGGAGCTAAAGATATTTATGCTGGAGTGAGTAACAAGTCCCAGAAAACACAAACGACTGAATGAGTATACCTCATCTGTGATCCAGACACCGAATTACCGAATGTATGCAAAATGATTAACATCGAATGTGATCGCGACAATAACGTGTACTCTTAGTATTGGTGAGATCCGCTTAAAATCATAATAGAACAAAAAAAAAATTACTCAAGAAAACAAAGGAGCAAGAAAAAAAAGACCATCAAAAAGATGGAGTAAAGAGCTGACAGACTTTACAAATGAGACGTAAATATGGTTCTGAGATATACATGCTTAAAAAGTGTTAGAACATTGCTAGATAAGTAAAGAGAATGCGCAAATTAAAACCACTTTAATAAGATTTCCATCTTACCCCAATAATAGGCTCACTAGATGAAGAAACAAATGATACCAAAGTGCTGGAGAAGGTTTGGGGAAAGGGAACACTCATCCACTGCTGGTGGAATGAAACTCATGCAACCCCTATGGAAAGCATATAAGAACCTTAAAAAACTCTGAAAATAAATTGACCACTTTGCCCAGTCATACACTCTTTGGTATATACCCAAAAGATTCTTCCTATTGCAGAGAATGTGCATGACCATGTTTATTATAACTCTTTTCACAATAGCAAAGAGCTTGGAACCAACCCAGTGTCCCTCAACTGATGTAGTGGATAGATGAAATGTGGTCAGCTATCAACAATGGAGTTTCTATGCAGTGCTAAATAAAGAAACATCATGAAATTTGCAGTAATGGATGGAACTCAGCAACAATATGCTAAGTGAAGTAATACACATTCCCAGAAGAACATGAGTTCTGTGTGTCCCCATTTTGTGATCCGAGCATCCAAAGCCATTATATACTGCTTCATTGTGGTATATGTGTGGGGTATTATGTGTGATTTTGAGTAATATAAATGTAAGAGGACCAATTGTTATGAAATGCACCAACCTTCTAATAAAAATTGCTTTGGGAAAAAAAAAAAGATGGATTAAAGAGATGAACAGAGACTTTCTACCAAGTGAGAAAGTAAAGATGGCTGAGAACCATCTAAAAATGTTAACATCATTAACAATTAAGGAAAATGGAAATTTAAAACCACGAGAAGTATCATCTCATCCATAAGACAGCCAAGATCTGACCCAGCCATACCACTCTTGGGTATTACCCACACAAGACTCATCCTACACCGCCCGCAAAGATACATGTACACATCAATGTGTATTGCAGCGCCTCTTTCACAATAGCAAAGAGCTGGGAACACACACCCCAAATGCCTCTCAACTGACAACTTGAATAACAAAAATATGGTACAATCCACAATGGGAATAACTGATTCAGTGGTAAGAAGAGGACATCATGAAACTGTTGCTGGTAAAAATGGATGGAAACTTGAAGCCAATATGCTAAGTGAAGTACGACAGTCCCAGAAAAAAAAAAAAAGGCGAATGGGTTTTCCTCTTTGTGGGATGCTAACAGCTACACCAATCCCCAGTCTGGCAGGCAAAGTGAGGAACTTTATTATTATGTTTCATTGTAGCTGAAAGCAATGTGCTATTATAATGTGAATCTCTTAATGGGCTCTAGAATTGTCCTACCACTTGTATTCACACATTGGTATTCCATATATGGGTGGAAGATATGTAGTCAATTCTAAAAAAAAGAAAATAATATTTCTACCATGTTAAAGAATGTAAAACAAAGGCACCAGTAAGATTCCAAACCATGGAGCCTTGTTGCTTTATCTCTTTGGTAGACTAACATTTTCAACATGGCTAAAAGGAGAATAGAGCCTAATTCACCCTCTCAAGTTCTTTTAGAAGTGCTCTAATTCCCTTCATAATATCAGAACTTCCAGGCCCTTATCACTGAGAAAGACCTCACATCTTTCGTTGTTTCCTTGTTTGACAAGGATAACCTAGAGACCAGGCTGTATTACACTCCGAAAATCCTGCTGCCTCAGCATCCTGAGGTGTCTGGGGTCACAGACATGGACCAGTGCTTCCACCTAAGGGCTCACCTCTGAATACCACTGCTTGGAGATTGGATTTCAACATCATTTTTGCAGAAACACAAATATGAAAGCATATCAGTCATTTATTTCTTCTGGGCCTCCAAATGGAAAATGTTTTGCCTTAAAAAGAAAATGCTTAAAGAAAAAAGGGAGCACAGTAAGTGATGAGGATATCTCTAACTGAACTTTCTTTAGATATGTGAAAGCCTGCTATAAAGGACAGAAAAATAGGAATCTGGGCATCATTTTAGTGAGACGCTCAATAACCACAAATCTGAGTTGGATATGGGAGAGAGGGGTCGAAACTGAGAAAAAGAGGAAAGCTTTGGGGGCTTTGCTTTCCACACAGAGTGCTCTTTCTAAGCAGGGTGTCTTGAAGACACGTCATCATGGTAGCTAGGCACTAGAGAGAAGTTGCTAGAGAGAGCACTAGAGAAAGTTGCCAGAAGGACCCCCTTTCATTTAGGGAAGTTGACTTCAGTCGGGTTATACTGCAACATCGAATCTCATGCACAGAATGGAATAGCTGGGCCTCTTTGAGAAGACTCTTGTGAGTCCTTTAAGTGCAAGGATTGGCAGATACTAATTACTTTCACCTAGTCATGGTGGAACAAAATACAAAAGAAATGACTATTCTGTGGTTATAATAGAGAACATTTTTTTTCCAAAAAAAGGAAGACAGAGTAAGGAAGAATTCACTTTCTTTGCCACAGAATGAGTTATAAGTGTTGAAAAAGCCCTCATAATGGCTTCTTTGTTAGACCTCACCTTAAGCGTTTCTCTTCGGCCTCGCGCTTGAGTGTTAATGAAATGGAAACAAAAAGATTTAAACAGAAGCAGATAAAAATTAAACCGAGAGCACCGGATGTATGCAACAGGTACATGTAGTTTGTCCTGGCGATGAGTCACTGGCTGAAGCTTCTCTTAGGTTCAGAAGGAAGTGCACGAACAGTTTCATAGTCCTTCCACCTTCTCCACTATTGCTCCATTGTGAGCAGAATGCTCTTTATTTTTAAAGCCTCTGACTGATCGGTCTTCCTGGATGAGATCATGTAAGGATTATATTGCTGACACACCCAACCAGAATGTCCTTTTTACTTTTCCATTTATCCAGTACCTTTTATTCCAAGACAACACTGATCTACATTTTATTGTTGTAGATGAGTTAAATCTAGCCTCCAACCTCTAATAAATGGAATACCAAAGTATGTATTCTTTCCTGTCTAGTTTCTGCCACTTTAATGTCTTGGTGTTTCTCTGTATTGCTGCATATATTCAGAGTGCTGCTTTCCTTGTTCCTGCAGATATCTGTCCTCTGCTATGCACACACCACAATTTCCTACCAGATAATGGATATTTGGATTATTCTGACTTTGAGAGCTATTAATGATTAAGTTTTAAGAATGCCTGCACGAGTTTTTGTATTTTTTTATTTCTATTGAAATAAGATTATAGTTATTGATAACTGTACATGTCACTTTGGCCAGATTCTTTGACCAAAGTGATTGAACCAAAAAAACCTTTAACATTCCCATTTCTTCATATTCCTATGGCCAATGCTCCAGCGTCATTTTTTTAAAAAAAATTTATTTTAGTCCTATGGAGATACAATATAATATCATAGTGGTTTTAATGACTTTTCTTGGTGAGAAATTATATTGATATATTTTTGTGTGCTTCTTGGCTGCCTATCTGCCCCTCTCCTTGCACATCCCTTCATGTCCCCACTATGGTATTTTCTCTGTATACATATGCCTTACATCTTTGTAAAACTTGGTTATTTTTAAATAAATATCCAAATCTGCCAAAATAATCATATTCTCTTGTGTGCTAAAGGTTAATACTTCAACCTATGAATTCAGCCACTTATAGACAATCACTGCAATCAAATTTTTAAAAAACATATTTTTGTTTTCTAGCTAGTTTAAGATTCTTCAGGAAAACAGCTGTAAGATATCTACAACTATATTAAAACAAGATTTATTGGGAGGAATTGGCTCACACAATTATGAAAGATAAGTCATCCCACCATTTGTTGTTTGCAAACTGGAGAGGCAAGAAGGCTGATTGCATTACTTCAGTCCACTCGTGAAGGCTGGAGCAACAGTGGAGACAGTAGGTCCCAGAACAAATCCAAAGGCTGGAGAACCAGGAGAAGCAGTATCAGAGTTCAGGAGAAACTGGATGCACCACATTCAAGCACAGAAAGCAATGCACTTTCTCTACTTTTCTTCTATTTGCTTTTGTGTCCGCTCACACTGGAGATGGTATCTGCTTTAGGCAGTCTACTGATTGCTTATCTCTTCCCAAAAGACCTTAATGGACACACTCCGAAATTACATTTTACCATTTAAGCATCTCTTACTCTGATGAAAGTAAAATTAACCATTTAAAATTAACCATTACAACCAGCTAGAAGTATATAGTGAAATATCAAAGATGTGAAAACAGACATCCTGGACTTACAATTAAGTGGAAATGTTCTTTTGTTCCCCATTAAGCTCTATGATTAATATTACTTTTTGTAGATGCACTGTAAGTCAGAAGTACAAAAAAGATGTGAATCTTTATTCTTAAATTTGTGAGAGTTTTGGTATGAAATGGAAGTGTATTGTTTTAAACATGCTTTTTTGGTCTCATACTTTGTAGTGATACACATTGTTCTAAAATTAATTTTAATGATATTGATATATCAGCTCCAGCTTTCATCTTATTTATGCTCATCTAGTATATATGAAAATATATATATTCATCCCTTGTATGTGTATGGAAAAAATACTGAGTGCTGATGAGGTTCCTGCGCACACCGTCGTGTCATGCAATGCTGGCGGAGGTCAGAAGAGGGTCTCGGATTCCCGCTGAGAACTGGAGTTTCTACCTGGAATTGGAGTTAGCAGACGTGTTGCTAGCCACCATGTGGGTGCTGGGGATCAACGTGGGTCCTCGGCAAGCAGGCAGTCCGTGCTCTTACTGCTAGGCATCTCCTTCCGCTCACCCCCATGGGCAGACAGTACATTCATACACTTACAACAAATAATAAAAATGACAATAAACATTAAAATCATATATATTTCTCCTTTTATTTTTTGTATCTTTTTGTGGAAGTTTTGTTAGATTGCTGTGATTTAATGCGTTTGGCGAAGGAATTCCACAGGGTAGATTGCTGGCCAATCCACATTCACACCCAGAGCAGCCTATTTGGTTACATATTTTTCCACCACTCACTTCTCTTTCAGTTTGCTTCCCTCTCACGCACAAGGTTGGCTCATCCTTGTGTGGTTCCTGTAACGCTCAATATCGTCCATCCCCAATCCAACAAACTTTTTTTCAGTCATGGCCACCCCTCCATCCATAGCCTGGGTTATACCGCACTATCTAGGCTACTTTCATACCATCACTCAGCCAAAAGAGCAGGGTCCGTCGGGTTATAAACAGTTTTTATGGCAGAGGAAAAGAGATATGGAAAGCCATGAAAATCCCTTACAACTTGTGCTTTGAGAATGACACATTTCTATACTTTATTGACCAAAGCAGTCACAAAGCCAAATATTACCTCAACAAACCAATGATATGTCTTAACAAATAGGGGAGCCATGGAAAGAACTCCAAACCTTTTAATATAACTCATTCTCTTTCTATACACACCTAATCTTCAGGCATAAATTTAGTTTCTTGTNAAAAAATTTTAAAAATAATATCTTCTAGCTCCATCCATTTACTTGCAAAGTTCATGATGTTTCTTTCTTTAGCATGCTGCATAGAAACTCACATTGTTGTTATAGATGACACCACTTTTCATCTATCCACTACTCAGTTGAGGGCACTTTGGGTTGGTTTCCAGCTTTTGCTATTGTGAACAGAGTATGCAATTAAACATGGCTTTGCACTATTCTCTGCAATTAGGAATGAATCTTTGGGTATAACCAAGAGTAGTATGACTGGCTCAGAATGCGCGAATCATTTTGATCATTCTTTCAGGTTCTTACAACTGGCTTTCCAAGGTGCCTATGCAGTTTCATTCCACCAGCAAGTGGATGCGTGTTGCCCTTTCCCAAACGCATCTCCAGCATTTGTTCATTTGTTTCTTTGATCCTGACCGACTTGTGGAGAGAGATATAGTCTAAGTGGTTTAATTTGCATTTCCCTAATTATTAGTAATGTCGAACACGTTTTAAGATGTTTCTCGCCATCTCTATTTCCTCCTCTGGGAAAGTCTCTATTCAGTTCTTTGCTCCATTTCTTGAGTGTTCCCATTTGTTTCTTTTTTCTTTTTCAGTAGTTCTATATATCTCTGGAAGTCAATGCTTTGTCAGATGTATCAGTGGTGAAGGTTTCCTCCCACTCTGTGGGTTTCTTTCCACTTCCTTTATTGTTTCTTCGCATGTACAAAGCTATTGAGTTTATTGAGGCCCTACTGTCATGCTCGATTTCCTTACTTTCTGTGCGTGTTCTGTCTGATATAGGAAGTCTTTTCCTACACTATGCTTGTCAGTTGCTGACTAACTTTTTCTTCTAATCACCTCAGGGTTTTGGTTTCAGCATTGAGATTCTTGAATCCACTGCCGCATATTGATTTTTGTACAGGGTGAGTTAGGAGAGTTAATTCTTTTCTACAATGGTGATCCAGGTTTTGCCAACCACCAGCTGAAGATTGCAGTCTTCCTCCCTTATTTTGTTTTGCCACCTTGTCCAAAATGAAGGTGCTGAAGTTTTATGTGCTCAGGTTTTGTTTATGTTTTGTTCCAATTGTAATCTGGTTTTTTTGTTTTGTGCCCAGACCAGCTGTTTTTGATCGCTAGCCCTGAAATATAGCTAATAACTCTGTTAATGTAATCCCCTACAGTATTGCATCTTTTCACTGCAGGGTTGCTCTTGCTATTTCTGATTGTTTTCCATATGAATTAAGGATTTTTCTCAAGTCCTGTGAAAAAAGCTCTTGGGATTTATTTGGATTGCTTGTCAAATGCTGATTAATTTTCGGTTGGTAGAATGGACATATTTTTACATATTATTATTTCCCAACCCATGAGCATGGGAGGTTTTCCACTTTTTGATGTCTTCTTCAATCTCCTTCTTCAGGTTTTTAAAGTTTTCTTGTGAAACTCTCTGGTAGTCTATGTCTAGCATTGTTCTAGTATTTTTTTTTTGAGGTTTGTGAGTGGAAGGTCTCTTGTATTCCTTCCCAGTTACATTGCTTGGTTGTTGTTGTAAAGAAAGGGTTTTACTGATTTTTTAGATTGTATTTTTATCTGACACTTTACTGAAGTCTAAATCATCTCGTAGGAGTTTTTTCGTGAGTATGTGATTACCTTAAGTTAACGATCATATCATCCGCAAAAAAGGATAGCTTAACTTACTCTTTTTCCATTGAGAACTGCCTTTAATTTCCTTTTCTTGCCTTATCCTGAGGCAGAGGGTTTTCAAGCACGTATATTGTGAAAGGGAGGTGGTGACAGGGGAAGCTCCCATGTTTACCTTTAAGGGAAGCCTTCAGTGTTTCCCCATAGATGAATTGGCTGTGGGTTTTCGCTGTATATGGCTTTATTACACTGAAGAATATGCCCCCAAATCCCAATTCCTCTAGGACTTTTAAGATGAATGCATGCTGAATTTTGGATCACAGGCTTTTTCTGATCAATTGAGATGATCATCTCACTTTTGTCCCTCAGTCCATTTACGTGTTTTAAGATATTTATTCATATGAACCAACCCTGCTTTCTGGATAATCCAACTTTGGTCAGGTGGATTCTTCTTGATGTGGGTCTGTATGTGATTGCCAGCATCCTGTTTAGTATTTTGCATCGTGTTCATTAGGAAAAGGTCATAGTTCTTTTTTGTTTGTATCTGCCTGGTTTTGGCAATAGTGTGATGTGGCTTCATAGAAGGATCTGGCGGGAGAACTCCCTCGGTTTCAATTCTTCTAAACAATTTGAGCAAAAATGGTTGAAAGTCTTTTTGAAGTGTTTTATTGAATTCTGTTGTGAAACCATATGGGCCTGGCATTTTTTAGTTGGGAGGTTTCTTATTTACATCTTCAATTTCTTCATTGTTATGTGGTCTATTTATGCTGTCTATCTCTTCTTGGTTGACTTTGGTGATTCCCAGGATACTCATCCATTTCTCCTAGGTTTCAAACTTAGTAGACTATAAGGTTTTGAAGTATTCCTGTATATCTGAATCGTTTCACTATCTGTTGTGATATTTCCCGGCGTGTTCATAGCAGATTCTATTGATTGGGAATTTTCCTTCTTTCTTTTTGGTTTAACTGGGCTAGAGTTCGTCTATCTTGATTTCTTTCAAAGAACCAACTTTTTGGATCATTGATTTTTTGTATCTTTGTTTCTATTTCACTGATCTCTGCTCTGATTTTGTTATTTCTTTCTCTCTCGTTTTTAGGATTCATTTGTTGTTGTCTCCAAGTATTTTTAAAAATTTTTTTAATTTATTTTTGTATGGGTAAGAATGCACTGTCTGCATGCGGTTTGTGCACCCAGGTGCTCGTTAGCAATGCCATGAAACCTCACCGAGAAAGAGAGGGCTTGGATCCCCTGGAGAACCTGAGTCTTCTCTAGATGTGTAGATTAAGGTCAGGAGCAGGTTCTACAAGGCCGACCGATGGACCAAGCCTGTGTCGATGCTGGTAGATCAAACCCGAGTCGCTGTTGACAAGAGCAGCTCTCGATGGTGCTCCAAACTGCTAGGCTATCTTCTCCAGCCATCTCTCAAGTATTATAGCTGCAAGTTCTTAGACGGATAAACAAAGACTTATGCTCTTCTGTTTTTTTTAAACAAGTTGTAAAAACATATTTATTTCAAAACAAGTATATTTAGAGATTGTTATGATGCAACCCAACAATCGCCCTTGCCAAGCATCAGTGATAGGTAATTAAGAACGCACCACCCCGCGTAAAACGAGTGAAGACACGACAACAATAAATGATTAAAGACCACACAGAGAGCCGTTGCAATGAGTTGATAGAGACAGGATGGCTTTCACCTGCCTGGCCAGGATGTGGCAGAAGAACCCTCTATGAGCAGAACTGTTGACGATGGGAGGAGGGTAAGGGTGGTGGTGGCCATCGATAAAGGTGTCTGCGGTTGAAGAATGGTCTAGAAATATGTGGCAATTAGTTTCAGTTATCCCTTTGACATCGTGTGATCCAATGGAAAGCTATTTAGGCATGGAGAATTAAAACTAAAAATGTACAGGACTATATAGGATTTTAGGATTAGGATAGATAGAGTTTGATCATGATAGAGACAAGGAATTTTATGTTGTATTGTTGTTTAAATACAATTTAAATTAAAATTTTCTTATTTATGTATATTTTTCTTACTATGCTATGCGCTGTAATTTCCCTCGCAGATGCTATGTTATTGCGTGTGCTGTGGAATCCAACCCCGCGGTCCTTCTAGTACAGAGCAGTCGTGCTCCTATACCTATATGCTATCTCTCCAGTCCCTCTTTCTGTTTTTTTTTGTTTTTTTTAATGTTAGCACTGAGATGCTATAGAACTTCCCTTCGTTTGACTTGCTTTTAAAGATGTTTCCCATAGGTTTTCTGTTGTGTTGGATATAGGTTTACATCGATTTAGTCATTCAGGTTCCAGGAAAGGTGATTTATGTTTTTTTATTTCTTCCTTGACCCACTCGTTATTTGGGAGAGTGTTGTTTGATCTCCAGGTGTTCGTATAAGTTGTAGAGCTTATCCTGGTGGGGGCTCGATATGCAAGTTTTGAGATGTGGCACTGTAGCGTCTGAGAGTTTAAATTATATAGAAATGTTTGTGAAGTGATTATTGTCATACTGTTCCAGTGCCTGTATTTCTGAAGTTGGTTTTTGTGCCGTGGTTGTCACCAGTATCATTGGATGACTAATTTTCATTGACCGAGAATGGTGTCTTGGTGCTGGCACAAAATGTCATCGTGCTATAGGTACGCAAGTAAGCTGTCTTTAAGTTTCTGTGCTGGAAGCTTGTTGTGATGTGTCTTGGAACTCTTATGCACAATAGACTCGTCTCTGTGAGAGGTACACTAAATATTGTGTTGTATTGTGGATTATTCAGTTCAGATGTCTCACTGTTTATACTTTGCCCCATTGATGCTGTTTTTCTAAAGCCGATTGACTTTAGTTGGTGTTCAATTTAAATTGCCTGGTATTTGATTATGTCCCATCTACATAGATTAGTAGTTGCTGGGGGGTTAATCTTTGGCCTGAGATCCTGAGATTGTATCATTTATGTAAAGTTTTATGGTGCAGCACTAGAGTGTGATATGGGGTTCGCAGAGGGACCAGCTTTATATTATGGTTCGGGTGAATTGTGAGATCTTTATCGTCAATTGTTCCTTAAGAAAGTATTGTATATTGTTCACTCTCTTTCTTCCTTTGAACTCTTTGTTTGAATACGCTCTCAAGTGAATTTGTGTCGTGTATGATTAGAATTAGCAAACAGAACAACCGTGCCATTTCATATTTGGATGTGAGATTTGCTTTATTGTTAGAATACTTTCTTCCCAGCCCTTCACTTAAGTAGGTGCCTCATTCGCTTGAAGATTCGACGATTGCTGCATATCTTAGCTCGGACACGCGCCATAGTAGATGGATTTTGTTGTTCCTCTAATAAATACCATCATCTGTCCCAGTCTATGACTTTTCGATTGTTGAATGTCATTTAGCTCAAACCTTCTTGGCCTCAAGTATTATATAGGGTCGTGAGTAAATTGATAAGATGGCACCATATGTTGCTTCCTAAGTTTACCTTTTATCCTTTTAGCCTCTGTTCTACTGCCTATGGTATTTTGGATTTGATGAGTTGATTTGATATTCTTCCTACCCTCGCTAGAGGGGTGCAGCTCTTTCTCTTTCTGCAGCTCCTTTAAGAATGCTTAAGTCTTACCTGAGTAAGACGTCTCGGTTCCCGGTGACTTATGCTAGTTCATACATCATTCTTGTTATATCGTCATGGAACCGATTCCGTCTGCGTCTTAACTCTAATATTCGACCTTTTCTGGGTAATTGCACATTCTGGGTTGGCCATCCATAGTCCTTTAACACATTGGGTGGGAGTGCTTTGCTCCATTGTTCTTCTTGCTTTCATAAATTGCACTGAAAAGTCAGGTGTAATTCTGATGGTTTCCCTTTGTTTTTGACTTGTTTTTCTTTTGTGCCTTCAGAATTTTGTCTTTGGTTTGTTTATCCCAATCTAGCCATTTTAACGTATGATACGGACCCCTCTTAGAGTTCTATGTCTTCTTGGTAGTTTGTCTTGAGGTTGGTCAAGACCATTTTAGTTTGGAGGAATTTTCCAAGTCATACATTTCTGTAATTCCTGTCTGAAGAATAACTCGATCAAGTACTATTCTTACTTACGTAGAATTCTTTCTCCATTCCTCTAATGTCGCAAATAGATCGTGCGAGGTATTGATCTTTCATAGTAGTTCATATTCTAGGTTGTTCATTCCACTTTATGTTGTATTTTTGTTAAAATTTCATTAATCTTTTATAGTTCAAGCTTTTGTAGTTGACATCTGTGCCTAAACTTTCAGGTCTGATATATACTTTGTCTGGCTTCCTCCATTCATATTAGTTGGGCATTTTTCCTATTCCATTTCTTCTTAGATTTTCAGTTTCTATTTCCTTTTTTCCATTTCATGCTGGATTTCTTAGTATTTTCCATTTCCTTTTGTAGGCTTCTCAATCTTCTTCTTGGTGCTCCTTACTCCGCTGGTTGGTTGCCTTTTTCAGTGTTCAACTTCCTTGCAGAGTTTGTTTTTTTCTCCTCTAGCTTAAGGATTACTTTCTCGAGTTTGTTACTTCCTTGCCCTTTCAGTTCTTTTTTGAAGTGTCATTGGTATCCTCTTTAAGGTCAACTTTTGAGTTTTTCATTCTCTCTTCCTTACGTCTCTGACTTCTTTATTTTCTTTAATTTCTTCTGCAGATTGGTCTGTAATTATTCCTCTAAGATCTGTTCTTGGGTCACTCTGGGGGATCCCACTGTAACTATCTCCTACGGGTTGGTAGAGCTATGGTGCAGAATTTTATCTAGCACCTCCCATGTTAATCCTTCGCATGTGTCCCTGGAATTGATGGTTTCCTTTTTTTTTTTTTTGCCTGTATTTTCCGATGCAAATCAACAAATGTCTTTCACTATGTGAAGCTTGGATTTCTTTGCCTCCTTTCTGAATGTTTTTCTTTTTTTTCTCTCCTTGTTTTTATCGGATTTGACTCTTGTCTCCGGGTTTACAGGCTGTTCAATTTATTCTATTAATATTGTGAATATTGAATCTATGTCACCTCCTATTCCCTTCTTCTGAAGGTTCTCCAAAAAGAAAAAAAAAAGAAAATCCACTTGTGATACTCTTTCCTCAATTTCCAGTTGGTGGTGGTCGGCGAATGCTCTGTTTTAAGCGCCTGTTGGAAGAGCGACGAGGCTCGTAGTATCCTGGTTCAGGTGTGGTCTGGTCTTAGCATATTCGGGTGCAAGCCTCGTTAGTACCCCTGCACCGATATAGATTCACTTGTATGGCGCCTCTAAGACCGCTTGCCACCTGCCACAAAAATAAAGGGCTGTGAGGGGGAAAGGGCGACCCACCAGGACAGCCACACCCTTATAAGGTTTTAGATTAGCACCCCAAGCCAGGGCTGGGCGGAATGTTGCCAGGCGGGCCTTAGTCTCTCCTGTGCCCACTCAATCCCCTTACCAACGTGGCACAGTCTCTGTCAGTGCTTTTGCTGTGCTCTCTTGCTCTTGGATTCATTACAGGTCAGGACGCCTAATGTTGCCTTTGAAAAGATTTCTTTCTGGCTTAGTGTTCCATCAGAGTTCAGTATGTTTTTATAAAGTTATAAATTGCTTATATGTCAAACAAATACAAAATATAATACCCTCAGGAACGCAACGTTCATATTCTCAAATGATATCATGCTTAAGTAATAGCAGCTTAAAAGAATGGGTCCTAGGGAGAATTTACAATAGTGATTATCAATATAAGTTTTACCATCTGAATTCTATTCTCATAATTCTCTGTGATCATTCTAGTCCCTCTTGACTCAGTTATAAGAAGCCAGAGAATCATGGGTTACATAGCTTATGATAAGGCGTGTAATTGGAATAGCAATAGCATATTAGAATGGAAGTTTGGTCTGTGTCTGGCTCTGCTTACATATCTCACTAGATTCTCCAAGGCTTCTGTGAGACATGTGCTTCCACTGTGGCCATTTTACATGTAGAAGAATAGTATCCAAGCTCCTTTCAGACACATACACATGTCATCCCTTACCAATCCCTTCCTCACTTCTGAGTAGAAGGAGGCTCTGATTTAAGTAGCCAGACACTCTGTGAATGTTAACGTCTGTAGATCCTACAAGTTACAGGAGGTCAAAGCCCAAAGTCCGCTCATGTACCCAGTATCTGTAGTTAGAAACACTTGCCATAAAGGCTGGACTCACTCAGCAGAGAGAACTGGATCCCCAAAATGGACAGGGTGGATTGAGGAGAAGCCAGAAAGTGAAACTAGAGAAAGAGGGGATTCCCAAACCATCCAAATCATCAGGGAATTTGCTGAGGAAAGAAGTCGTTTAAGATGCTGGTACAGGAACCCCACGAAATGACCTGAAAGGTGCCTGGTATTTTATGGGCAGTTCGGATCCCTTAGAGCGATGAATGGCAAGACCTGAGAGACATGTGGCTAGCCCTGGGGGTTTCCATAGAGATGAGGGCACTTCAGCTGAGAGAAGGTCAGTAATTTGTTGATAATGTACAGCTAGAACTGGGGAAACAGACTCAGAATGTGGCCGTCTGATTCTGGAGTCCATGCCCCTAAACCACTTGGTTCCTCTTGAGAGAGTGGAGAAATTCCTACTTAATGGTGTTTTACCCACTCTCACGGGAAGTATCAACTCTTCCGGAGATTAGCACTCACACCTCTAACCTTGCCAATTTCTTACTTCCACTTTCTTGGCATTGTATATTAAACAGATTTTTAGATCTCCCCATAGCGTGTGGCAAGTGCCTATACTATTTTGTGTGCGCCCCTCCTCATGATCCAGCCCAATTTGTTGATATAGTAGAACAACTTGCTTTCTCTATTGACGCGTGCGAATACTCTATCCTGAATCAAGGATCTGCCATTCTTGGACCCTTTGATATAGTGTTAGGCCAAGAATGACTATCTGTTCACCCACTATTCATTGTAGTTAACAAACTTCGCTACCCCACCCGCACTAATGATTTTTGGATGGTGAGCTTCTTTTGGTTAGCAGTGAGGCAGTGGCCCTCCCTTCTCCTACCTGTTTATCTCATGAGTGATGCTCGCTCATATGCCTGCACCTCCTTGTGGTGCTGGTCTGGTGTTTATGTCATTACCCCTATTTGAGGACTTTTTTGATTGTGGGGCGCGGAAGAAGTAGAGCCACTTATCGAGCTCGTTATTTTTTCCGACGTTACGGACTGGGAGTAGACATCATGCAAAACTTTCCCCAGAGTAGGTAGGCGTAACTATTCTTTATGATATCTTCTCAGGCAAGACGGAATTCTCGCAATACTACCAGATCACTGTAAACTCAGTTGCTTGACCTCTCCCACTATGCCACTATTCTCGTTGGACGTGTTAGATATAAGAGGAGAAAGAAAAGGGTCTCTTGGCAGTCTATAGATAGGTTATCGAACCACATTAACAATAGGATGATAATATATTTTTATAGGCCTCCCCAAGTGGATTTTCAAGGATCATGCCCTTAGCAAGCACTCTCTTCTCTCTTAGCTTAACCCCTCAAGAGAACTTAAAGGAAGTAGTTGTCTAGGTCATCGACCCACTCAAGGGCCCCAATTTACAGGAATTTAACCATCAACAATTTCATGCTTGCATTCGGGTCGTATGTGCTAACCACACAAAGCAGTAGATCTACTCCACATTAGCCATGGTTGCACTAGATCCAATATCAGCCATTATTTTTCCTTGTTTATTTTTTTTTTCAATTTTCACCTACCAAGATTTATCGCGAGTACCCAAGAGCGACAGGCCTTTCCAAGAGCATTTTATAGAAGGATCTTCCTCAGGCACTTGAGAGGTTAGACAAGAAGCATTTCTCTCTCCAATCAACAAATCACGCAATTCCAAGTTAGACAGTGAAAATAGAATATATTGACAAGCGTTAGCACCAGCACCATTAATTTGAGCTCTCCCACGCTACTAATCGCCCTCGCACGGTCACTCTTGTAAATTCATAGTGTGTGGAGTAGACCCAGTCTCAAGAGAACTTATTTCTTCTCGAACTGTGGACGAGGATGTGAGGTGGGGTCAAGTCCATGGAAGTAAGTTCAATTTGGCATGGACTTAACGATGTCGTTCAACAACGTTAACTTGTGAGCGATTGTTTATCTAGTTTAAATGCACAGAAAGAAGGAGGACAGAGACGTCCCCTGACCCGCCATTTAACTGACCTTTGACTCACATAGAATTTCCACTCTGGGTGGGCATCCACTATTTGCTCAGGCAATCTAATGGACGTTTCCCCTTATGCAGCATTGTCGCCAGCTCGAGTCCAGGGGTTATCATCTTGCTCCCAGAGTTGTGGTAATCTATGGAAACAGCATACTCACGTAGCCTAGCAGCCCCCATTGCTAGGACTGTGTTCCAGGTCAGTTCCAGCCTGCTCGTGAGAGATAGGACTAGTGGCATTCTTAAGAAATAGAAACTTTGCCCTCAATCCACAGCCCCCTGCGTAGTGTTGAAGCTGCCTAATACCAAGTTGCCACTTTAAGATGATTGCGTGTGTCCTTCACAGGGAAGACACAATACGACCTGACTCTTTGTGGGGCATATGGCATTCTTTACGAGAAATGCATCGTATTTAGGTGGGAGATCACACGAATCAGCAACGATCTCCTCTCACCACAACTAAATCATGTTATGAACTGTTTACTTCCACCTCTCACCGACCTACGTCTCTCTCCACGTTGGATGAGATAGCTTTGCTGGTTCGAAGTGCACATGTACCGCTGACTGGTATTATATTTCACTAATGATTGAGTTATACAAGTCAACACGCCTTATCTCGTGTTTTCGCGCCATCGTGTGCGAGAACTATCTTTTGAGGCTTCTTTGAGAGAAGTGTGTTTTTTCTCTCACATATTTTTTCTCTCTATCTTATGGTCTCTCTTTTTTTTAGTAATTGTGTCGCTGATTAGTATTTTGAAAATCACTCTCATGTATGTTTGTGGGAACATTTAGCGATAACATAGATACTGCAATCGTGGGATCAAATTAGACGGAGGATCCTTTGTGGACAACCACTTCGGGTGGTGGTTGACCGTGTCGCTCTCGATCTCACCATCCTCAGAATTCGACTTGGCCACCGTGGTCAGAAGAGATTCAACACATTAGGAGAGTTAGGAGTCAGGGCCTCGTCGTTGGATATTCCCCTAAACTGAGTCTGCTGAAATTGGAATGGTTGAATGCGACGAGCGTGGTGGGTTTTCATTCTTTACGCTGCACCCTCGAGTGTGTCAAACACTAAATCTGATACTGGTGCTGATATTATTTGGAAGCTAGTTTTTTTCTGATAGTGTGTGTGTGTGTGAGTGTGTGGTGGTGGGCGGTGATGTAGCCTGGAGGATATAACTGGCTGCGAGGATGTAGTGTCGAACCCTGCGGTTACCTCCTCGCACAAGTGGTATGGTGCTCGTAACGATGGCTCGCTGCCAGGTTCCTAGTAAAGAAAGGCCGCGGTCTCAGATATTTCCCCTTGGAGAACTGGTAGTGCTCCTTTTAGAATCTGAAGTATTACCTACGATTCGCGCTTTGCCTCCTCAGCTCGCTCCGATTCGTAGGTTTGTTGTTGCTTGGGTAGTATACGGATCACACTGGGTTTCTCATTCATACTTAATTATGAGCAGGTTTCCCAAAGTGCTTCCGAATATAGAATCTTCACTATAGAAGATTGTCTATCGTCGGTCCTATACAAGGCACCTTATGGAGCCAATCGTTTTAGTAAGGTGCCATTAGTGATGGAAGCTAATTTTGTGCCTATATAGCGTGTAAGTGTGCATTTGCCGAGTAGAAGTGTGGAGCTGCCATTTATTGTCAACTTGAGCTCCTCCCCCCCTTACACCATCCCACTACACCTGTCTGATCCTATTGGTACACACAGAGCCCAGAAGGTGCATTCATTGCTTCCCTCAAATCTGCAACCAAACACATAACACATCTACTAAATTACAAAGTGTTAAAGCTAAGGTAAAGAGGGGAGATTTCTTTTGGCATTCAATGTGTTGAGATCTAGCTGTAAAGCAAGTGGATTTGTGGCACTGCGCCAGCCTCCCATTTGTTTCTGTAGCCGTTAGACAAGCTTATGAAGGGAGCTTGGCAATCATCTGTTCTTGGCCACCAGATCAAGGAATAGAAACCAAGATGAGATGAGAGGGAAAGATTGCGAGTTGCGAGAGAGAGAGACGATACTAATACATGGACAAAGGCAGAGAGAGAGGTAGATAGACGAGCACGAGTCTACTGAGCATAGAGATAAATGGCAGGGTACAACTGTAACCCCTAAACTCTGGCCCCCACAAACCCAGGTTAGATGCTCAATTAGAAAGACTTTTTAAGGTAGTGAATACTTCTATTATAAAGGGAAAATGAATCAAGTAGCATCTACTAAATGAAACACGAATACCACCATTCTTTGATGGTCATCCTTACTGTTTGAAAATACTTTAATATGGGTTGCGGTTTCTAAGGTGGAAGAGCGACCCACAACTAATAGATACGACTCAAACAGTGTATCTGCTAAGATGTTTGGGCGTAACGAATAAACGCTGCCATTGAGCATCTGCCACTCTTGATAGGGGTTTCTTTTGTTTCGGGGCAATGTACCCCCTGACTCCACTCCAAACACAAAAAAGATCCCCCCACACCAAAAGGATTGTTTTGTTGCTAGATGCTTTCTGCCCTTCAAAATAGCTATTATAAAATATAATATATAGATAAGGAGTATAAAGGAATGGAGTATTCGCACTCTCAAAGGCAACTACGTAGCAGTTAAAGCGCCACTGGATACTTTCTTTTGCCAAGAGAAAAGACCCAGGGTTGGGAGTTCCCAGCAACTCGTAGCAGTTCGATGCTAACAACTCGCTTTGAAGTAACTCTTTGCAAGTTTCCAAGGATCTGTACCCGTGTGATAATAGAATAGCTCCCCCACGGATTGGAGCTTCTAGATTGGCATGGCATGATGTGCAAGCTTTTACTAGTATAATGTGATGTGCGCACAAAGGCTAGCCAAAGTGCATACACATAAGAAGATTCAAACAAAAAATAATATTTAAAGAAGATTAGATAAATTAAATTAATGTAAAATGCTCTCGCCTCCAGAGCTCTCTAGTACAACTAGCAAGAGAATGGAGTGATTCCCTTCGAATGTGCTCTCAGCAGAGTGGCTTTTATTTGGGCCCCTCACTGCCTGTGATGACTCTAGGTATTGAACTAACTCGAAGAGCTAGCCCCCAAAATGACCTTGATGTTGCTGTCTTTGTGCACAGTAGTTCTGGAATAAAATACGCCCCCTACTAACATTCACTTATGTTGTAAGTTTTTATCATAATAAGCTATGGCCCAGGCGCGCCTCAGCGATTATATCGACTTAAGGAAAGGGTAAAAGCCCCCACTCTACACATGATGAACTGGTTTACTGCCTCATCTAGGAAAGTGAGATTTCAAAATTCGGGGAACCCCTGCTCAACAGGGGAACTGGATGGTATATTCAGCTCAACAACAAGCCTTCTCAGATTTGCGTAAAGATTGAACTTCTGTGTGGTGTAACATTCTATTAAATCAACATAGTTTTGAGGTAAGAATTCCTAGAGTATAAATGTGAAGAATCTGCATTGAGGAGAAGCAAGGGCAGGGCAAATGAGCCGTTTGGAGCTCATAAAAGGCAAAAACAAACAAACGAAAGCAAATCAGCAACTTCATGGCTTCCACTGTGACGCGGAGCGAAGATGTTGCCCGCTCTTTGGTGAATTTAAAGTTGAACGGGGAGCCGCAGAATTTACAAGGATTATAAAAGTGATTTCGCCTATACGACTGTGACTAATTACAGTTTGGATTAAATAAGTGGCTTCATGTGCACGAGGGACTTCCAAAGTGGCTCTTTCTCCGTACGCGATGCACCCAAGTTACAAACAGAACGCTGCTATTTGCTCCCGCAAGATTATACCTATTACGAGTGTTACATATGAAATACCTAGAGTAGCCAAATAGATTTGAAAGCAGCACTGGAAGTGTGGTCAACTTGAAGTGTGGGTGGGGCCCTGCGTACTAAGCCCGTCGTCCCCAAGGCTGGAAGAAATTACAGAAATTGAACAGTGATCCCCCCTTCTGTCCTCTGGGGTGGTCTCCCAATGTAAGAGAACAAGGATAGGCAACCCCAGGGTTCCATAGCACCACCACTCAGACACTCAGCAAGCTCTAATTTTATAGAGGAAAATGAAAAAATCTGGTTATCGTTGGAGGTTATTTTTGATTTATTTGTAGTATAATCTTTTCCTATTAATTTTATTGACGCAGATTTTTAGAGTACCTATAGAGAAAAGATTATATATGTTTTAAGAAGGATTTTTTTTTTTTTAATTTATATTTATCTAATATTATATTTTTTATCGCGTGGCTTATGAGGGTGGTATCTCTTGTCTCTGACAAATAGGTTAGTGTTTGAACAGACACCCGGGCTCGATAAGGTCAAGATGACCAACTATGACTCGATCAGGAGCAGTGAGGTGCAGACAATTGGGGGGTGTACGTGGATAGTACCCCTGGACCGGCATTCTCCTGGAATCTCGGTAGTACAGACAGCTTATCTTCCAGGCTGCACTTCAGAAGGACACAGAAGCTTGGTGCTGGGGATCAAACACGGGTCCTCTGCGAGAGGTAAGGTACGCTCTTAACTGCTAGGCCGATCTCTCCAGCCCGAGAAAAAAACTATTATTATTATCTGTTTCTGAGTATGCGACTCCTCCATCTCTTTTTTTTTTTACATATAAGTTTATATAGGTATATTTTTTTTGATGTTCCAAATATAAGGTGTGTATCTCCAATTCCACAATTCCTCCGCACGCCCCACCTCAAGAGCTTCATCATTTATGCACTTACAGCATATAAACGATTGTGACATTATTTGCATCCTTCATTACTCTTCACTAGTCTTTCTCATTATAGTCTGCCTCTATGAGACGCAAAGTTGACTTGTCATTCTGCGACAGCCAGGACAACGTTCACTGTTTCTCGCAATCTCATTTTCATTGAGTGTCGCCGAATAGTCTCTTCTCTTGCTCAGTTGTATGGTCTTCGCTATTATGGCCATATTGCAAGGGCTCATGCTGTTGACGAATCAGAATGCAGGCGGCCCTACTATAATTATATGAATTATCTTAGTAGGTAGATTTTTGCTGGATTCCCACTAACATTTCTCAACAGTTTAGTGGAGAGATTATACTTTTGTGCTATTTGTTGTGTGATGTCTTGATGTGGACTGTGTTACTTCAGCTCAGGAGCATAGAATATCTTCTAGTCTTCGCGATCAAATTTACCTTACAACAAAAGAACATCTCGATGATTCATCTTGTCTGTAGTGGCTGAAATTAGGGCCATAGAAACTCCGTATTGTGTAAGAATGTACTAACTCTCTTTTCGTCCTATACCAACCCTGTCAGTGATCAGGCGGCCATATTGGAGTAAGGTCTCCCGCCCTTGCTACTTGTGACAGGAGGCTTGAAATTTACACTACCGATGGCTGTTTGCACCTAGAATTATTCTCTTGCTAGTAAACCATTCAAATTTGTGGTGTTTAGGGTGACATTAGGAGATGATTGTGTCTTGTGGGTACTGCCGAGTTTAAGATGCCCAGGAGATGCTAGTTGTATGGCTTGGTCAGGTGGCAAGTTCCTTTCAAGTCTTCCAAGGGTTTCTCCACACTTTTTCCACATTGGCTTACCGAGTGTTACATATACTCCTTGCAGCTCGCGAGGTGAATGGATGTGGATAATATTCTACCCACTTTCCCTCACAGCACTCTTTTCCACCCTGTACACAAAATCAAGTACCTTCCAAATTGGGATCGCATATCATATTATGATCTTTCTTTGACCTAGCCTCGTACGCTCAATTATGTGGTAGGAACCTGTAAAAAAGTGATCTGTATCTAATGGATAAGAAATAGGTGGTTCATTTGCAAAATTAACACTTTTAGTTATGATTTGTCGCTCTACCTTAGACTACTATTTCCTTAAGATATAATGACTCTCAAGGACAGTTTCGTACGTGAGATATAACAAGACCTTTCTATCTTTTAGTGATCAAGTCGCGCAGCTGCTTTTAGCAGTTCTTGCCGATCGAATAACTCTTGAGTGGGAGTCAATGGTTGTTGCATATTCACTTCATTTTGTTTTGCATACTCGAAGATGTTTAGGAACGTATCATCTATTCTGATATTTAAACGATCCTGACATAACTTGGTGGTCATTGTATGTTATTCTGCAGTGTGTGAAGGTTTCCTCCCACTCTGTAGCGAGCATTTCTCATTCAAATGACTACATTAAGTATCGTTAGTTCGTTATTGATGTTGTTAACAAGAAGCTTGATTGAAGATATTGTAAATAAACTATGTGAGTGACCCATTTTCATTTTGTCGACCATATAATTCTTGTTCAGCTGCCTGGTTCTTGATTTTAAGGTGAATGCTGTATTCCTACGCGATGTCTTGATAGGTACAATCCGTCCAAATACTTGCTTCTCTAGTACACCTTGCATGTTTCTTAGAGAAATGCTTTACTGCACGTTGAGCGTTCTTTGATCCACTGAAGTGACTTTGAACAGGGGTAGAGATGGTAGTGTATATCTAATATCTCTCATTCCTGCTCAAGAATAGAGTAGATTCCATTTTGTCAATAACCCACTTAGCCTCGTTAAGATGCCTATAATATCTCAAACATTTGTAGGGCATTGTGTAAGCCCGAACAATTTGTCCATTAATTGAGTGACTGCATGGAGGTCTGTTACTCTGGGTATAAGAGTATGGAGTTAAAAAAGGTTTCACTGACACAGAGCTTCACACAAACGGAGAATATTAGAGGATGGCACTTGAAGGAAAACATCTTAAAAAGTGTTCAACATCCTAATTAATTAAGGAAATGCAAAAATTAAAACCACTTTAAATAAAGATATTCAGATTGCTCACTTTGATAAGGCTGGCTAGGATCAAGAAAACAAATGATGACCAAAAAAATGTTTGGAGAGATTGTGGGGAAATGGAAACACTCAATCACTGCTGGTAGGAATGTAAAACTTGTACAACCACTATTGAAAACAATATGGAGAACCCTTGGAAGAACTCAAAAATGCAGCTTTTACTACCTGACCCAGCCATACCACTTCTGGATATATCTCATCGGGAACTCTTCCTACCACAGGGATACATGTGCAGCCATGTTTTTGTATTCTTGAGCTCTCGTTCACAATTAAGCAAAGAGGCTGGAACCAAACCCAAGTGCCCCTCACCCAACAAGCGGATAGATAAAATGTGGTACAACTACAAAACGGAGTTCTATTTGTCGAGGTTAAAGAAAGATGGTGTCTTGATGTGGATTCTAATCAATATATTATTTGCCATTGAGTCAACAGGTCTGTTTTTGGTGATAGACCATGGAGATGGAGCATTACTCAGGGCTGATATATATATTGATGTTGACTTATCCTCATTGTATCTCTTATATATCATTTTGCAGGGTTGTTTTGGCTTGATATCGGTGAGAGTCCACTCTTTTGGTTTTTCCAAATGAATTAATTAAGCAAGACTTTTAGTTATCCAAGACATCTAGAAGAAGACTCTATCGGGATTTTGAATTGGGATTTCGTTGAGAATCTATACAAATAGGTCTTCATCCTTATGCTTAAGTATGGAGCATGCTTTTACAATGTTAATTTTCTACCAACTCCATTTAGGTAGAGCAGTGCTAATGGGGTAGTTTTTCTACGAAAAATTCATTCTGATGTCTTCTTCAATTTCTTTCCTTTAAGTGTGTGATTTTAGTCTGAGTACGAGATCTATATGGTGGTCTTATGGTTGTTATATAGATTTTCTCTGTTCTTAGGTATTTATTGTTTTTGAGGCTATTGTGATGTGGGATCGTGATGTATTAAGGTACAAAGAACAGTTCTACAATAAAGAAATTTCAGAAGCAACAGGGATGAATATATTAACTAAGATATTAAATTTACTCGTGAATTTTGATTCAGCGATGACGGAGGTTATATCACGTTGTAGTCCAGAGAATCTGGTAGATGTAGGGCCAGGAATCCAGGGGAACTGCTTGCAATTCCGCCTAGTAACAGGACTGGAAGTACCTGTCTTAGTGTTTCTCCAGTTCTAATTGAACTGGAGCCAACCGATGATGCAGACTCCAGTGAGTGCTTGCTCCTAGTTATTCATCGTATCTCGCATGTGGAGATTCTAACCAGAGACACCAAAACTCTCTATGCACTGTACTGCCAAGAACTAAGTCGTCAATCAGCATTGAGAGAACGCCTCAAGCTACAAAGAGGGTATACGGTAGAAGCTGAAGGGACGAGCTTCCGCTGCCGTGGCCTTAAATTGACTTGCCTGCCCGCAGAAGGTAACACCCAACATTTGGGGTGGCCATCCGGGTTGAGGCGGACCAATCAGAAGACCCTTTTCTCTTTATTTTTTACCTTAGTCCAGTCAAGTTGACACCCAGGATTACACATCACCTAAGTCCACCCCCCTTTGTTCAACTTAACACCCAAATAAATAGCGGCTTTCTTGAACACTTATTAATTATATTGTCTCATTATGGACCTTAGGGTTTTGGATGTACTAGATTAGTCATAAGTGTCGTGCATGCCATGAACATGTTATAGGTATCTACTATGGGTCGAATTTAGCCAAAGTCTTACTTTATTAGATCATGTTGGAGAGATTTTTATGGGGGTTGTAATTAGTCCTTAGTTAATAGTTCAATGGGAAAAGTATATGTAGTATGTAAATATCAACGCTAAAATAATTGGATACCTGAAGCAACAAATATTCATACACGAGTTTGTCACCTAGTTCTATGTTTCCGCGAGAAAGAACACAAGTTATCCAGTATACAATTTTTACAATAGGTAGCTCAATAATAATGATTGAGCTAAAACGAGCGGACATTTTTCTTTCTAACTCAAAATAGGGATGACATATAGTTTAAATACCATTTAACTTATTAAATCCAGCCGTTTTCTGCAAACTTGGTCCTCATGCTTCAAGCTCATATTTTTTTACTTACCTAATTCTTTTGGCTCCACGTAAACGCCGGATTACTGTATTTCCTCCACCAGCTCAGCAAGCCCACTCATTAGACAAAGGAGTTCTTATGAGCATCTCTTGTTTTCCTTCCTGCGAGGCACTGTGCAACGACAGTAACCTTTCACAATACCCTGAGAGGGGTCTTTGCGGTCAAGTTTGAGTTTGTCCTGATCTGGTTTGGCGTGTTTGCTAGCTTATGTCTTATAGCGCAGAACATCTTTTTGCTTCGCTATAAAAATCATTAGGAATCCTGCGTAAGATCATCTTCGAGGAAAGGCGCGCCTTCACGATAATTCTCCTCCAGTCCTTTTCCAAGTGTACTCTCTAACTGTTCGCCTTCCGCCCCATTGTGGAGAATAAGTCCAATTTCCCCCTGGTGGTGTGGATCAATCACTCCTCCTACCACTGTTATTCCTTCCTTAGTCTGATTCGGTGAAATGGGACCCTTCAGTCAGTGAGTGAAGCCCGACCCAAGGTGCCAGGGAAGTTCTTATGCTCATACACAGATTGACAAGGGAGACGTTTTGCTGTATTCCTGCAAAAGCACTCCCCACATTTGAGGCCATACTATTATCTAGACCTAGCAGTAGAACCCAAGGACTGGTGCTTCCATCTTCAAAAGGGTCAAGCAGCGTTACAGTGTAAGTAAATAATTTTCCTAGTGTGGTCACTATGGGGTGATTAGTGCAGTGATAATCATTCCCACTTCCACCCCTTGGTACCTGGACCCATGAATTCCGCCTATAGGAGAAACAGTACCATATAGTGGGCATTGTTTCAAAGCATATACTGCTTGCTTGAGAACCTTGCCCCAGCCCTTCACGGTATTGCTACCTAATTGGCACTGTAACTGTTTCTTCAAGAGGCCATTCCATTTTTCTATCAAGCCAGCTGCTTCTGTATGGTGGTGCTCGGGAATACATGGTTAAGGATCCAGTGGGATATCCATTGATCTAGTGGGCCACGAGTCCCATCAGAGCTCTCTTTGTGGCTGTTCGCAATTGTTCCGCAAGTTCCTTCGTGCAGAAGCAGAATGTCATTAGATGACTTGGGTATACATGTATCGATAAGGTGGACTGAATAAAAGGGGCATTAGCTCTCAGAAGTCCTGTGATAGGTAGATGCCTTTTAGCCAGACCACGTCATTGCATCCGTGCAGGAAAAGGGCTACACCCATCCATAAACCAGAGAGAAAATAGATAACCTCCCTCCCTCTTGACGCGTGCGATCACAGGACATAAACGCTGAATGTCACCTTGCCCTCCGAGTGGAAGTTTCCTTCCCAAATTGTTAGTTCAATGCCATCTGACCGAGAATATAGATCCAATGTAACCACCGCTTAGGGAATAGCGATCCATAATCTCTCGGGGCTAACTGAATCTCTATGAGGTACTCGATGGTTAGCTCTCTATGCTTTTGGCAAATCTGGCACTTGGTAGCAGCTGTAGCCAGATCAGTCTTGTTGAGTGGAAGTCCATGTTGTTAACGCATGTATACCCTCCATCTCTGCCACCATGACCACTTTGTTCATTGGGCCACATTGGCAACAACAGGGAAGCTGGAGAGAAGAGGCTGACTATCCACGAACGAGTCATCCAATCTACTTGATTATTAAACTATCCTCTGCTGAGATCACCGTTTTTGATGAGCATTCACATGAGACACAAGTATCTTAACATCCTTTGACCATTCATTCAGAGAGCTCTATCCACATATCTTCCCCAAGTGTCTTTCTCACCAATTTCTGGTTCAATGCTCCTCCACAGTGCTCCCTGAGCCATCCTCTAAAGCCACTAACCACCATAATGAGCCGAGAACAAGGCCCCTACAACTGGAATGAAATCGTAAGTAATAATTAAATCGGAATCCCTTGGCCAAGTTTTCTGCACCTCAGAGCAAAAAATGACACCAACTCCAGTGTCACTTGCCCTGAAGTTAGCTTAGCTCAACATAGTGTAGGATCATTTCCTCCTCACCAGAGGTAAATAAATAGCGCAATATAAATGAAGAGAAATATAGATTATCAGAAATATGGCGAGTGATATGATGTCTTAACTGTCTCTAACGCTTCTGTTGTGTTGTGCCCCGTGGTGGTCTTTCCCTACATAGCGAATTTGTCAGACTTACAATCAGTGAAGCACCAGAGCACCATAGTCTCTCGTGTCCTCGTCAACACTGATACATAGGGCAATAACCCACATCCATTCGTCTCATAGTGCATGCTTTAAAGCCCAGGAGATGCATTTTGTGAACAGGGCAGTGGTGCGCCGACCAATACCATAGTCCATTTTTTGGTGGGCACTCGCAACTTTCGTTCAATGGTATCACTTGCGACTACATGTGCCCCCTTAGGGCCTTGCGCCGTCACCACCTCCCAAATATCCCGTAATGTACCACTTCCATTTGACAAACTGAACTAGTTGGGACCTGTGCATGTCCTACTTTATCGTCTGGTGGGTCAGATAACAACCAACTCATGATGTCTCTATGGGGCAGCTTTCAAGAAGTTCGCTTGCCTGATTTGGTGCGCCAAAACCACTCTGTGTCAACAAATTGGTCTTTCAGTTGATACTCTGACTAGGAGAGGCTACTGAGACCTCCAGCTATGGATATCAGGCAAGAGCTTCTTTTTCAAAACGTAAACGAGTGACATTTAATTAGTTTCAGGGATATCGACAGGTAAGAGAACTCATCTGCTCCATAAAATTCCGCTACAGAATGGTCCACTGCACTCTACGTTTGCGATCGTAGAACTTCCCTGGGTATGGGAGTGCCTGCCACCAGACTCCAGAACAGCATCATCTATGCTTGATCACATTGGAATGACCTTAAGTCAGCCCATAGATTGGGTCTGCTGATCATATGGCCCTAGGGGGGCAGAGGCGGCCGTAGGGATCCGCACTGTGATGAAGAGCCACTTTTCCTGTTTCCAAGGCCCCCGCACTCGAAAGTTTGCTGCCTTTCATTGCAATGGTCACGTCTTGATATCATTAGGTGGACGTGTCATTTGCGTGACAGCTCACACACGCCGATGAGGAATTGTGACTAGCCTCTAGGAATCAAGAAAGACCGAGAGCAAAGACAACCCATTGTGGATGTGCTAATTAAGCTCACTCATTGGTGAATTGGGAGGGGTCAGGATGTGTTGTTTGGTGCAACAACTTATTTCTTGTTACTCATAGAAGGAGGAAAATGTCTACTGTCTCAGTGCATGCACTACTTCTTAAAGGCCACCACTGAAAAACTGACATCTAGTGATATAGCTTGCCACCAAAGGAGTAAAAAGATAGACACTCTCCTCCTGAAATATCTCTATTTAGTTGTGAGCGGATATGGTTTTAATTTCCCTGATATTTTTTTTTTTTTCATTTTTTATTGATGCTTTGTGTATTTCATACATCATTTTCCAATTCAGTTCAGGCATATTTCCCTTTCCCTTCCCCCCACCCCACCCCACCCCATCCCAGATCATGCATTCTGCCATAACTGTCCTGCATCTTTCTCTCAGTTTTTTTTCACTTTTTTAACATTAAGTAATAATTTATGAGTACAAGCATCATTCATGTAAAACCAATTTGCAAGCAGTTGTGCCTAAACCCACACAGCCCATGGGTCCCACCATCCAGCAGGGGGGACTTGTATGTTCAATCAAGTTGATCAAATGAGTGTCCAGACTATATTGCTGTAGTTTCACCATTCACCCCAATAGCAGCCCTTACATTCTACCACACCCCCTCTTCCGCAGATTGTTCCCTAGGCTTAGAAAAGGGGCACAGGTGGATGAGAAGCAAAACAGTCTACAGATTAGTTCTTACCAAAAAGTTAAACAGCATCAAGGAATGCAGCTAAGCATTTGAACGTGGCTTCCATCCTAAAACTGCATGGAGAGTTTTCTTTAAGCATGTGATACCTAGTAGGTTGACCAATTCCAAGGCATGGAACTACACCCAAGAGCATTTGGAGAACACAAATTAGACTCCATAGGACTTTAAAAATAATAATAAAGAACACAAAGTCAGGAAGGTAGTACGGTAAGGGTGGATATGAGGAGTTAGGGAAGAGGTTAATATGATGAAAGTAAGTGGTATGAAATTCTAAAAGAAGCAATTAAAATATTTTAAAAGACTGTATAAGGATCTAGATTGGGGAACATCCTCTTATGCTTTTTAAAATTTTCTGAAGCTGTTAATTATTTTCCCAATGGCTTTTAAAATTGCCCTCTAAATACATACAGAGTTCTAAATACATGAAGAGTTCAACATCAGTCAACCCATTTCCCCAACAATTTTTGATGTATCATAGAGAGTAGACACAGAGCTTCTTTGCACACTGGAGACAGCAGAGAATCAATTAATAGTGAACTCTTCAGAGTCATGTCATGAAGTCCTTCGAAGTTTTCAGAAATACACCTACTAAAGAAAAAAGAATAAAATGAAACTTGAAATGTACTTGTTTCCATCCACATAGATAAAGTCATAAGCTTGATGTTTGTGCTATTCCTCCTCTCCTGTCTTTTTCTTCCCTACCTATAATCCTCCTGAAAAACAAAAACAAAAAGAAAGGGGTCTGCCTACATGCAGCTCACAACTATATGTAATTCCAGTTCCAGGGCATCCTGGAACATGTATACACACAAAACACTCATATACATAAAACAAAGCAAGAACCAAAAAAATAGCAACCAAAAACTGCTCAAAGGAGCTATTCCATCTCCTGATCTGAACATGTCCCTCTTGCACATGGAAACATGGGGAACATGGAAACCATTCTAGAATGCCAAAAGCCAATTTCTTGCTACATCCCTATAGTGAAACAGATACTACTTTCTGCTGAATTTCTACATCACTCTACTGGAATTAGAGCCTCATCACTTAGAAATAGGGTCTGCCTCACTCTGTAACATTGTACATAGTGAGTTCTTGTTTTGTGAGAACAAACAAGGAAGTTTCAGAGCCATAGAACAATGTTTTAAATTTTTGTATGAAACTAACTGAACATCTCTTGACAGTCTCTTGTTCCTATAGAAGACAAAAGCTTGGCCACCAAAGACACCCACATCCTTTTTCTGGAATCTGTCAATATGTTGTGTTACATGGCAAATTACAAAAGTAAATTAGGATATGTGGGAACTAAAGTTGCAAATGGAATTAACATTTTTGATCAGTTGACCTTAAAAAGGGGAGATTTCCTCTGGAATAGCCAAGTGGGCCCAATGTCATCAAAGTGTTCTCAAAAGTGGAAATGGGAGGCAGAAGAGGAGTCACTATCAGAGTGATGAAATATGAGACAGACTTGACTAAACATGGCTGGCTCTGAAGCCGGACAAGAAACATCAGCCAAGGAATGTGAGCAGCCTCTAGAAGCTGTCCTAGGCAGAGACATTGATTCTCCACTCAAGCATGCAGAAGTGACACAGCCATCCCAAATTTTTATTTTAACCCAGGCTGGACCAGTAAGAACTGTGTCAGACTTCTATACTACAGAGCTGTGACATAATAAATTTGAGTATTTTAACTCACCTCAGCACCAATAGGAAAGTAGGCTGTATCTTCCACTCCCGGTGTTAACTGTGTAGAGCACTGGAGTCTCACATATAGGACATAAATCACTTTTACTAAGCAGCCTAGGAGAAAAACACAAGACTAGACTCTACAGGCAGCTTGCATTTGGTGCTTTTCTCATTACTGTGATAAACTGTCTCAAAAATGCTACTCAGGGAAGGAATAAAGGACTTATTTTGACTCCTGGTTTGAAGGTACAGTCTATCAAGGGGTGCATAGCAACAAGAGTGAAATAACTGATCACATCGCATCTAGTCAGGAAGCAGAGAGGGATAAATGCAGATGTTCAGCCTGGTTCTCTCTGGTTTCCTTTTTATGCAGTCTCACATCTGTAGGATGGTAGCACCACATTCAAGGTGAGTCTTCCCTTCTCTGTTAAACTTCTTGGAAACTTGTAGATAAGCCTGGAAAGGTTATCTTCTAGGTTGCTCTTAAAGTAGTCGTTGACAATAAAATTAAACATCATATATCTGATCATATTGAACCACTTCCTTCAAAAAAAAACACTTATTTTTTTATTTTTTTATGTGTATGAATGTACTGTCTGCATGTAGGTTTGTGCACCTGTGTCGTGCAATGCCTCGGAGGTCAAAAGAGGGTCTCGGATTCCCCTGGAACTGGAGTTCTCCTGGAATTGGAGTTACAGATGGTTCTTAGCTTCCATGTGGGTGCTGGGGATCGAACCCAGGTCCTCTGCAAGAGCAGTCAGTGCTCTTAACCACTAGGCTATCTCTCCAGCCCCCAAAACAAAACATTTAAATATTGAAGTTGTTTGTGGGGGGAAAAGCAATTTAGTTGACAATGTCATGCACAAGCATTCTACAGCACTTACCCACTTTATGTAACAAGATGGGAATGTTTTCCTAATATGATCCACCACACACCACCCAAAATACACATAGGTGGTATTTTTTTTTACCTGAATGTTTGATCAGATACATTATCTCTTTCACAGAGGTAAAGATACTATTGAGAATAAGTACACATGTTTGATTGGCCTAAACCAAAAAGACAAACCTTTTCCCAAGAAACTTTAATCCATAATTGATCATTTAAATTCCATTCATTATTTCAAGGAAAGGTGTTCTAGATTGAGAAGTTCTAGCAGAATGGCTGAGAATACAAGTAAATCCATCTCTATCATTGTAGCTCTGTAATAGTTACTGTGCTGCCACCAAAAGCCAGGTATGGCCTCCATTAGTACCATTTAAGTTTAAAGATATATGGGCAAGAACATTGTCTTCAGCATCTCCATGTGGTTCCAATGGCCTCAAACAAATTATTTGACTTCTGAAAAGATGGTGGATATACAGCTAATGCATCTTGACTCAGAAATTTAGAAAAAAAAAAACCACTGAAAATTAAAATGTCCAAGGTTTATCCTCCTGCTTAATAGGTCTTCCTATAATAAACAATAAACAGCAGTCCTGCTTACTTTTTAAAGTTGTACTTACTCAAGACATTTTTATGTTCGTTTATGTACATCACTTTTATACTCGTGTATTCCATAAGAGATTATCTTTTATTAGCAACTGTGAAGCTGAACCACAATGCATTAATTTTAAAAATGAGACATTGGCGTCACTCTCACAAAACATTCAGAGAGAGGCTGCAGAGTATGGCATCACCATGACGACCTGCTGTGATGGAAACACCCAAGGGCAATGGACCACAGGAAGCCCATTAGAAAGCTCTCCTCTGGAGACAAGTTGTTGGTTTTTACTCAGCCACTTAAGGAATGATCAGGGCCACAAAGCCAAAGAAGCAATCACACTTCTCAGAGGATTGCAAAGAATGGAGTGAGTCTCTGGCCTCTTCCACAACCATTTGTACTGACATAACCTCGAAAAAGGCTTCCCCATTTTTGACTGGAAAATTACATTAGCAAGACACAAATGCCCAGGGACATAGCTGTTCATTGTTAGCTTGGTTGCTTCCATTTTAAATTCCTGTAGCTTCAGTTTCATCAGTTTCAACAGAGAAGAGGGTGTGAATTTGGGGTTTGCAAACAAGTGACCCCAAGGGATGGAAATGGGGATGAAATCAAATAAAGAAACTTCACCTAGAGTTTTGCAGCAATGATAAGCTTCCTTTCACAAAAAAAGAGATTATTTGTTTCTATTTATCTCTCAGAATCATAGGACTAGGTTGTAAAGGAGACTAGCTAAAGAGCAGGAAGGTATTTATTAGAAGCCACTAACTTTTAAGAGATAGTAAAACAGTAAGGAAAGATGCTTCCATCAACTGTGAATTTGCCTTACTGCTGCAACTTCTGTTTTTACTTTGGGGACTTTATTTTGTGAGTGAGCTTCTATTTCTTTAATACATACATTTTGTGGTTTACATTTAGAAGCAAGGAAAGTTGACACAAACCAGTTAATGCTAACCCAGCAATATTCCAGATACTTAATAGACTGAGGGAAAAACCAATTTGCTCAGATGAGGAACAAAGAAGAGCAGGTGTCAGTCAGTATTTTAAATGTGCTGCCTTGGGATAATTTCTCAAGGACATAGGAGGCAGACATGCAAGGCATTTGCCAATTAATATGGCTGACGTCAACAGTAACCATGGTGGAGATTTACACTGTCACATATATAGGTTAGGGGAAATCGGTATTGAGTCATTAACAGACATTAATTCCAGTAAGAACTGATTATGTTTGATTTACTGGATGGCAACATGATGTACCTCAAAATGCAGCCAGAAATTTTCTAAATTTGTGCTGTTGGTCAAAACAGATTTGCAATAAAGAGGCCTAATTGCAATTGAGACTGTAAAACAGTAAAATCATATAAATCAGATGTGAGATAAGTTAATTGGTCTTGTAGATGTGTACATGAATCTGGAGATTTAGCTTTTCTTTAAAAGTTGTTAAATTAAAAAAGGTTTTGGAAATAAATTAGATCTTAAATTAAAAAAAAAAGAAGCATTCTTTTGTCATTGTTTTAAGGGACAGAAAAGTACTATATTTATATTTTCCTTAAAACTCATTTTCTTACTTTTGAAGGATAGATACATAGAAATAGGAATATACATAGAAAAGAATTCTAATTTCAGGGACGGGGAAAAGAAACAAAGTAATTAGAAGAGCATTTTATTTTTATTGAATTGATGAAGGTTCACAACTTTCTACAAATATTTGCCTATTTTTAAATTTAAAATTTTTCAAAGTGTCACCTCTGCTTTGTGCTTTATTTGTTCATGTACATCTAAACAGTACTCACCTCAGCATCTTGTTTCTTATTAAATTGCAAAGAGCTGTAAATATTTCAAACCTGGAGCAGGGTGTTCTCATTTATTATTGAAAGAACACGGTGATCTCCAAATACATACATATATACAGAGACACATGACAAACTCAGATCCAAAGAAATGTTGCAATTACTTGTTCAGTTACCAAAAGCTAGGAGAAGGACAGTAACTTGTCCATAAACCCAAACCTAAACCAATATTGACCACATAATAGATTAAAGAATGAGTTCACAGTTGTCCAGAAAGGAAGGACTGTGGTAAGGCCAAACTTCAGCAATCTATTCTCTTTACAATGCTTGGGGTTTTATTTTTATTTTATTATTCTTTTTGGCTGGTTACTGAACACTTTGTGGGACTAGGAGAGGAGGAAAGAGGTGTGGAGGAGCTGATGATAGGAGCTGCTCATTGTCCTCCCCTCCCCAATGCCAAGGCAGACCTGTACTAAAATCCAAATTTAGGGATCACAAATACACTCCAAAGATCTAGACACTGAACCAATGAAAAGAGGCCTGTACTTTTCCTCATGAGAATCCATTTGAATATCTCCTGAGCTCAGGGCTTCCAACCACTTGCTCATAATGGGTTTAATGAATTTCCATGCAGAATGTTCAAGGTTCTTAAAATCCTGAACGGACAGAGAATTAAGAGGTTACTATCTGTGCTGGATAGCTTTAGTGTCAACTTGACACACCTGGGTTGAGGGAGCCTCAATTGGGGAATTGGCTCCATTGGATTGACCTGTGGCCACATCTGTGGAGTATTGTCTTGATTGTTGAGCAGTGGGGGGGGGCAGCCCACAATGAGTAGTGCCACCCTGGATGGGTTGTGGTGTACTGTATAAGAAGGTGGGCTGGGCATGAGCCAGAGAAGCAAGCCAGTAAACAATACTCCTCCATGGCCTGTGCTTCAGCTCCTGCCTCCAGTTTCCTGCCCTGAGTTCTTGCCTTGGGCTCCCTGAGAACTGTGACCCAGGAGATGTAAGCTGAATAAACCCTTTCCTCCCCAAGTTGGTGTTGGTCAGAGTGTTTTGTCACAGCAATGGAAGACAAACTAGAACACTATCGACCCTCAGACTATTCATTCACCTGCCTCAAAATTCCAATCAGTCTTCTAACTTACTATCTATTAAATACAAAAGTTAGCAAAACAGTTTAAGTCATTTTGGCATATGAACATTTCTAAAATATATGTAACCCTCAATTAATTGCTGTGACTAGAAATCATAGGCAGCTCATGACCCAGTCTAGTGAGGGCGAGTTTCCTGATTAGACACATGGCTGTTTGTCCGGTCAGGCAGTCATATCACTTGAGAGTCTCCGAATATCCCTGCTTGGATTTTCTTAGCTTCTAGTTATATAATAGCAATTTATATTAGCATAAGAAAAACTTAAAAATAAAAAGAGTGATGCAAGGAAGGAGGAAAGAAAGAAGGGGAGAAAGAAGGAAAGGGAAGCAAGACAAAATAACATGAATTGCATTAACTCAAAAATGAAAATACAGAAGCTGCCCAAGTGTGGCAGTACTGGAGACCTCAGACATACCACCTGGTATTTCTCCTTGTATGTGTTCTGTCTACTTCTTTCTGAGTAGAGATGATTTTCTGACCATACCTTCTAACAAGAAAGGAGGATAACCACTCACTCCTTCAGATTTAGAACTTGTATCTTCATGATCTCAGAAACCAGCATTTCAAGTTCTGATTAGAAAGCTCTCAAAGTTCCCAGTCGCTTGACTTGTGATGGGAGCTCGCTCTGAAAGGAATCTTGGGATAAGGAAAGAGGGTTTCATAAGCAGAAAAAAGGTCCTAGAAGAGGGCAAAACAAGGAACAAGAAGTATGCCCAGAAGAGAAGGATGCTCAGAAAATAGAATAGAAAACGCCTGCCCTCTCCACTTAACGTACATGGTCTTCCAGATGCTGAGGACATTTATAGAACTTAAGATTTGAAAAGGACAATAGAAGCTTCAGTTCCAGCTCTTCATCACTGCGTCTAATTCTGAATACCTTATTTTCAAAAGGACCTAGGATGCTAAAAAAAAAAAAAAAAAAAAAGAATATGGATTGTGGGACCAAAGTTCGTAACCCAGATCCCAGTACCCACATAAAAAGCTGGGCATCCCATCTCTAACTCCAGCTTCAAGGGGAACTAATGCTCTCTCCTGGACTCTATGAGCACATGAATATCCATATAAACCCACAGAAACAAATACACACAAAATTTTAATTAATTAACTAATTGCTTGTTTTTTAAAGGACCTACATAAGCCAACAGAGTGTTCATATGAGTGATGTAGAGAAGAAATAGAAAGGCATTACCTTACAAAAATGAGGAGTTAAGGATATGGTAAACTTCAAATATTTAAAAAGTCTTTCAGGTAAAAAAATGAAGTCTATGTGCTTTAAGCTCTCTACTCCCAGGGTACACATGTAAATAAGTGCTAATAGGACTTAGGAAGATGCCATAAAGGAATGGAGCTAACCAGGTGATATTTAAATAATAGTGCATTTGTGCTATCCAATGGCCAGTGACACCCACAGCATGTGAAAATCTCTGGGTAGAGGAGAGCTATGGAGAAATGGAGAGCTTCTGCTCCCTCCAAAGGAGGCAGCCCCACCCAGGTCTGGCTAAGTGCTGTCTTGTGGGAATACCGGTGCAGCCTTTCAAGAGCCTTCTTGTTGAACAAGAGCCAGAAAGTCTTATTTTTATGCAAAATCTCTCAATGTCTTCAATGCTGGCTTATTAAGTTTTAAAAAAAAACACCACATGGGCCCTGTCAGGCCCTAGTTTGAAAGCTCTGCTCCAGAACTAAAGTTAGCAGTTCAAGTTTTTGAGAGTCAGGAATTTAGTATAATAATAATAAATATATATTAGTAACTTTCATTCTGGAGTCATGATACAGCAAATACTTTTTGAGACATCAAGTGCACCATTTTTAGAAATACATGCTTAGAATAACCTGATGGTCGTCATTATGAAAAATTGAAATGTGTGCTGAACTAGGCATTGGAGGGGCCCAGAGTGAAGACACACCCATTGGCGTGGAAATGTTTGAAATAAGTTCAGAAAGGATTCTGTTATGAAAGAGCTTCTAAAGCAGTAGGTGATAGGTGAAGACTATAAAATATCATTGAAATTTTGACAATTATAAAGGCAAAAACAGCACACTATTTCCAATCATGGGCAAGAGCACATTAAAGATGCCGGGCGTGGTGGCGCACGCCTTTAATCCTAGCACTTGGGAGGCAGAGGCAGGTGGATCTTGTGAGTTCAAGGCCAGCCTGGCCTACAGAATGAGTTCCAGGACAGCTGGGGCTACAGGGAGACCCTGTTCTCAAAAAGTACAAAAAAAAAAAAAAAAAAAAACAAAGATGCATGGCTTGTGTGTCTTGTTAATGAGTTAAGATTTTAATGGACAGAAATCCAAATCTCTTTTATGGAAAACAATTTTATTGGCCCTATGTCTTGTTTAGGGTATTTGGAATGAAAGGAGCATGGTTTGAGGGGTTAAATGTCCCAATTTTAGTCCTTTTTCTCTTATTCCCAAGTCGTGTAACCATAGACAGGTCACATTCTTCAGTTCCAAAACAACTTGAATGATTTACCATCTTGGAAATTTTAAAATGCTAAAATAATATTCTCTACTTTCATCTTCTCTCATGCTCCCTTGATTTCTTCATGTCATGAGAAGCACTAAGATCTGACCCCTTCCTAGATAACAACAGCCCATTTTCCACCATGAGGGAGAAAGATGAGATGACATCATGTGCGATACTCTTGCAGAGAACGTTTGGGATCCAAGTATAGAATGGTAGAGTAAGGAATTCCCTCTGCCATCTAATGGGAACAGGTCCCCAAAGCAGGAAATAGTCTGCTGCTAAGTCTCCTGAACATATATACCCCAGGCAGTGTAAAGACCAAACCAAAGTTCAGAAATTCCTTTACAGAGACCAGATATGATCTCAAGGACCATCCTGTTTCTGTTCTTGCCTGAGGACTTAGGACAAGGAAGAAGCTTTTATCTTCTGGTTGCCTCTGTGTCCTTCAACTTCCAAGTAAAGTCAATATTTATATAGCTCATCATATGCATTTGTCAAACTCTATGATAACTTCAGATATATTCTTATAAAGGAAATGGCAGCCATGACTTATAATAAAGGGGAGTTTGAAGTGGGTATGATGATTATACTTGTAAATCCAGCACTTGGGAGGCCGAAGCAGTTTTGTCACTCATTCCAAGCCAGCCTAAGCTACAGGAATGAGACTGTCAATAAACAGTTATGCTGGGCATGGTGGTGCATGCCTTTAATCTCAGCACTTGGGAAGCAAAGGCAGATGGATCTCTGTGAGTTCAAGGCCAGCCTGGTCTACATAGTGAGCTCCAGGGCAGCTGGGACTAAAGGGAGACCCTGTCTCAAAAATATGAATAAATAAATAAATAATAAATAAATAAACAGTTATGACCATATTCCTAATATTACCAATGCACAGCCTGAATATATTTAATTTAAAAAGAAAAGAAAGGAAAAATAACAGTGACTAAAGCAAACCCAACTGTAGAGTGTAATGGTCAGTGTAAACTTATTTGTTTAAATGGAGGTGTATATGAAACTGGTCTTAATAAAATTGTATCCCTTACTACTAAAAAGTGTCAAGACTAAAATGTTTGTTTAGTAGAGGAAGTTTCAATATTGCTTCCCATGTTAGAAACAACAAACAAAAACAATAACAAAAAACATTTCTCAGAAAATGGCGATCATGAACATTGCTCTCTGCAACATCCTACTGGTAAAATGTTTCTTTCTCAGGGGACTTGCCCAGCTATCAATAAACATTATTGACTTATAAATAATTAATTATAAATAATACCTACATCCAAGCTAAGAGGAAGTTTAGCAGAGTGAATAATAAGTCTGACCTCTTGATCCAGATGACCTAGATTCAAATCCCAGATCCACATCTTCCAGCTGGTGAGTTCCTTAATTTGACTATAGTCTCTACTTATATTTAAGTAATTTAATAAGACAACACCTGCACATAGCTAACACTGTATAACTGTAAACTGTTACTTCTTGTCTTCTAGAAATTAATTTTCCAATAGATACTCACTAGACTGATTCTTCTATCCAGATGTGGAATACTTGCAGTATTTTCACACTGGCAGCAGGAAACTGACTTCTACATAGCCACTGCATGCACAAGGGCAAAAGCCAGATAGAAGGGGAGAAATTGGGGCAAGCTTCTTTCACCTGTCTAAGTATGTAAATTATAGACTGAGATAACTTCACAGGAAGGCAGTCTGAAATTCGCTGTTAGTTACTCAACCAGGTGGTTTAGGCCATGTTTACCTTAAAATTTCCTCCTGCTTATATTTCTGTATTAGTTGATGTCACCAATTTGTGTTTGGGGTTAAGGTTTCATTCCCAATGGGGAGAGAGGAAGTTACAAATGAAGAGGCCATGTTATCAGAAGGCCAGTGGGACAGAGTTCTGCTGTGAGCACTCTGTGCCAGTTCTTGTATGTCTATAGCCCAGGCCAAAATCTGCCCTCAGTTATGCATGCACAGCTTTCATTGACGTCAGTAAGAACTGTGCTCATGTAACAGGAGGCAGAAATTTGGCTCTTTGATTTTAATAGAATTAAATGCCAAAAAATTTTGCTGATGCAGGTTGCAAATTTAAATCCCAAAGAGAGAGAAAAATGCATCTGAATACTGTTCTTTTGGCAATATCATCTGTTGCACAGGCCATGTAATTAAGCGTGCACCAAAATTTCTCAAGCCTAACTCAGAAGGCCTTACCACTGTTGTGCCTGTATGTGGCCTCCCACCACAGGAAGACCTTTAAGTATGGTTCCAGGATTTATTCTGTAGCTTCAGACACAATCCTAACACACAACTCTAGTTCTTTGTTAGTTGCAGAGTTTCATTTCTAGTCTGGGTCTTCGGAACAATGTTGAAATGAGTTCATGGTGCCAAGTAGACACCACACCCCACCTAGGATGATTGGTAAGTTCTTGTAATGAAACACAGGGGCTTAGCCTTCTTAGATTATTTGGCTTCAGTTTCAGTCTAATTTATGTTCAGCCATATCCATAGCTTTGTCTCAATATTTGTGTGGTTTCTAAAATCTAATTTAATTTTATGCAATAATGTTAACAATTGGGTTTCCCAGACCTGAGCATCTGGTAATAAGATTCTGAGTGGTGAAACACAAGTCAATTGCAATACTGAGCCAGGCCAATGACAAAAAGAAAAAAAATACCCTAAGATATTTCTGGTTCCTTAATCAGCTGTGCAGAGTTCTCTTTCCTGATTTGGGTCCAGATTTCTCCTGAGCTGTTTGGAGATGAGATGGGGAGACGCCGAAGCATGGTTCTCAGTCTGCCAGTCTCCTGCAGGTGACATGGTTGAGTGGAACTTCTGAGACATGTGTCATTTCTCACTCTTGTCTCTGGGGAAGATTTGGAGCCTATTAAGGGTAAGTTTGAAAATAGCCCTTCTCTCTTCCTCCTCACTCTTTGAGTATGGCCCTGCTTACAAAGAAAATGGCTGCTTCTCTACAGGAAGAGAAGTGATGTCTCCTATAACTGGAAATCCAGAAACAAATTTTATTCAGATCAATGGTTTGAATTCAACATATATAAATCCCAAGAGGCAAGAAAACTGCTGTTTTGCTCTCTATTGGCCCAATATTTGAAATAATGGTGGATTGGATAAGTAGTCGTTATTTTATATCTGAAATAAGTAAACAAAATGTTTTTAAAATTCCGACAGTATTGTCTAGAAACAGAGGGAGGAAATATCAGATTAAAAGGGTTTCAAAGTAGTTTCCCTTGAAAATCAGGTCTGGGGGTACAGTGTAACAGGACTAGGGGTCACTGTCCTCACTCTAATTCAGGGTTTAAGCTTGTTCTGTATTTAGTGAGTAATTCATGATTTCCCATTTCACTGAATTGTGGAACTGCCCACATCAAAGTACAATTGGCTTCTTATCCAGTGTTTCCAAAGATGACAGTCACAAGTGGTAGCCATATCATAAAATCAATGTATTAAGAGTGACCAATATTTTTAAGTGAAAGGAAATAATGGAATAGCATAAAATAGGTCATAAGTTATAATGGCAAATACTTCCTATTGTGAATCATCATTAAGAATATTTGAAATCTAGAGTTTTTCCAATATCCTCCTCAACCTTCAATCTGATTTCAGTGTCTGTAAACCTATTGCCTACTCTGTTCACCAAGCTAAGGAGTTATAAGTGAGATTATGCAAAAAAAATGCTCTGAAAACATAAGTTCAACCCATGTTTAACTCACTTCCATAATTACTTTTTTATTACTACTGTTGTAATGATCTGAGAAGTCCAAACTATCATACTTTCAATTCTGTACACTTCTTTGACTTAAAAGACACCCAGCACCAACCAACCCCTACTCTTCTGAGAAGTTATAGGTCAGCACCTCCATGTCACTCAGTTCATTCTGAACTGGGAAAGGTAATGATGATGGTAAACCATGGAGTTATGTAAACTGGGACTAAGATTAGGATTTTCCACTGAGTGTATGACTTAAGGTAAATCATTTAACCTCTGTCAACCTCAGAATATCACAACCATTGTCTTCAGAACAACTATTACTACTGTATAGTCTGTAAAAGTAGAGGAAAATAATTGTTATCACTTTTACTGGAGATCCTGCAGTGTCACTAGACTAAAGAAATCCTACCTGGACTAATAGGGAACAAGGAAAACAGATAAGCTAAGCCAGCTCTTCAGTCAGTTCACATGGCCTGTAAGAAGCCCAGCAACATCTGCATCTTGTTTCTGAGTAGAAGTGCTGTGAGATAACACTGCCTCTGCTCTCTTGATATCAAGATATCCATTACTTACAGATCTTCACCTCTTGCTATTTCCAATCCCAGCCATGTGGCTCACTAGTAGGGGATTCCGTTGTTGGGATTCAGAAGTGTGCTGTGGGCATTGAAGTGAAAGCTGGCCCAGTATTCCACGGTCTTTGTCAAGTACTGGACTGGGAGACAGAAAACCTCTGCTCATTTCTGTTCTGTCACTTTCTCATGGGACCTTTGCTAAATCATCTCATCTACATTTTACTTGCTTCCTTACTCTACATCTCCTTGTGATTAGATTGTAACTCACATTCAGGCTATGGAAACCACCATATATAGCTATCAGATATTAGACAGTGCACAACATGGGCTAGAATGGGTGGCAACAAGAATGAAACAAGTGAACTGTATTTGGAGAATCCTGGATTCTGGGTAGACTATGGAGGTCCTACCAAAGATGTGACTGTGAAGGTTGATAGTCAGTGGTCTGATTCCTTCAAAGCTGTCTCATTGTAATGTAAAAATCCAGGCCAACAGGCACTGAACCATGATTGAGCCAGCTGACTCCTTACTCCTATACTGGTTTCTTTGAGCTTTGGTCACTTCTGAGAAACATGACTTAATGGATCATGAACCCTAAGGGTTTAGTGGAGACTTTCTGCATGCCTGGAGGATGAAAATGAATATATCTGAAATATTTGGAAGAAAATGCATAGCAACAAGTACCAAATTATGCCACACAGAGCATAAGTTGTGTGGGTTATACCTCTGTAGCATATAAATATGACCCTAGATGGTTTTATAGGTAGAGTAAGATGAAGATCTTTGGTATAAAATTTTAGTACAGTTAGAAAACCCTTTCCATTTCCCAGATCTATCTCAAGTAACTCTATCATAAAAGTACCCAACAACTGAAGACCAAGCATTAAGTCTACCATTCCTTTGAATTGATGATTCTCATTTTCATTAAAGCAATGCATTCATCAAAGAATGAATTCATTTATCAAACCCTTTGATAATAGAAGATGGAACCTGAATCTTGAAATCTTAAGCCAAGGAAAGACTACCATTGGAAGGAGAAGACCAAAGAAAAAGTATCAAACACCCAAATGACTTACCCTAAAAGGTTTTCAAAGATGCAGGGCAGTTATGGCAGAATTCATGATCTGGGGCGGGTGGGGGTGGGTAAGGGGACTATGCTGGAACTGAATTGAAAAATGATGTCTGAAATACACAAAACATCAATAAAAAATTGTATTGGGAAAACAAAAGGTTTTCAAGGTTTGTTGTGGGGTGGGGAGTTGAGACAGGGTCTCCCTGCAGCCCCAGCTGGCCTGGAACTCACTCTGTAGACCAGGCTGGCCTTGAACTCACAGAGATCCTCTTCCTGCCTCTGCCTCCAAAGTGCTGGGATCAAAGGCATGCACCACCATGCCCAGTTTAGAAATTACCCTAAAAGTAATATAGCCAAAGCAACATCTGTTCTTGAAGTAGGGCCCCTTTTTCCAGAGCCTAACCCAGCAAGCATAAGGTAAGACCAAGAAGAAGCTCTTGTCTGAACCTGTTTCGCAAATTCACTTCAATTACTTTGACAAACATTTGCTGAATATATACCACATGCTAGGCCCTTTGATACAATCTTTAAGTAAATGATTGAATGAAAATTAGTCTGTGCTTTTATGGAATTAATAGTTCAGTGGAAAGAAAAAATATACAAATGGAACAGGTCAATTTAGTGCCATAGATGCTCTGATCAATACAAAGTTCAAATTATAAACAGGGGAGCAATGTGCCTGAATCTTGGCCTAAAAATAAGTTTAAGAGTCCCATATACTTAGACAAACATAAGTGTTTATACATGTGGTCAGAGACCTTTCCTCTACCCACAGGATCTTCCATGAGACCCCAAAAGATATACAAGCACTGCCTGTCTCAGGCATTTACCTACCAAGTGTGTTACCAGCCTCTCTAGAGAGCCAAAGGGATCAATATTCTAGTGTCTCCAAAGAATGTTACTTCTGAGTGAAAGCTACTTTCTATAAAGTATTCATAAAGGATATGTGACTCCAGGCTCTAGAGACTACAGCCCTTGGGGTGCATCTATATGCATTAGAATCCCATATGTTACCGTGAGGATGGTGTTAATAACAGTGTTATTAGAACTCCAATCCCAAACAATGGCTGATCATGAAATCAATTAACGTGGCTAGGACATGTTATTTTTAACAACATAGGATAGAATGGAGTAATATATAAATATCAGACTATCCCATGCATAATAATGGAAATCATTATCTTATGAAACTGATTCTCCCATTACATTTGTGAGTATAGTGCTCTGTTGTTTATGTGTGTGCACACATCAGATGAATACATCTTAGTCACAATGTAGGATGTAGCCACCTTGTACAGATAAAAGTACTGAGACTGAGAGAAATTAAAGTACTTGTCTAGAATTATACAGTTCATTGGTGGCAGAGTTAATTAGAACCTGATGTTTTAGCTACACCTAAAATCAAATTCCCACTTCAGTATTCTCCAAATTCTAGCACAGTTCACACAGGATTCTCATGGGGAGGGCAAAGATGATAGAAAGTAGAGGCTAGAGAGGAGAGGAGAGAAGGGTTAGAGGAGCTGAACCTTTGGGTTTCCTTTTACCAGTGGCCACAGCCACACTTGAATTCTTTTCTGACCGTAAACAGCCATGCTTCATCCTCAGAAGTAGTGTTTACAACATGCTTGTCATGGGCTTTCCATTATGCAAGGAGATTCCCATCTCTGCCCTGTAGACAATGCACAATCTTATCATCCCAGTTGTTCAGGCAAGGGAAAAAGAAACAAACTCTGAGTTAGGTGATGATTCAAAGCCACAAAGCTATTCAAGGGCTGAGCCAAAATGTGCACTCAAATATAATTTTGAAATTACTCCTTTAAAGTCTCCACCACAATCCTGTTTCCAGAAGTTCCCATATTTTACCGTCTTTCTCCTGTCTACATAAAATAGCTAGAGAAAGAGCAGGATAACACCACACTAGAAAGAAGAAGCAGAATAGTAACATGAATATCTAATGTCTCCAAAGATGCTTTTACTGTTCATTCATAAAACTGGAATTAAAAGCAGCCTCTGTGCTTCTGTCAAACTGAAAAGTAGTAGACTTTTGAGAGCGTTGCGGTGTGTATGTTTGTGTGTCTTAGTGTGGGCACCCATGTGTGCAGGTCAGAGAACAGCCTCAGGTGCTGATCCTTCCCTCCTTATTTGAAGCCAGGTTTCTTTATTCCTCACCACTGCTTCTACCAGGCAGCAGAGGGTTCTCCTCTCTCACTACTGCTTCTACTAGGCTAGCTAGCCAGCAGGCTGCAGGCGATTCTCCTGTCTCTTTCTCCCATCTCCCTGTAGGACCACAGATGCAGCCTATTGTGCCAGCTTTATACATATTCTAGGGATCCAGACTTAGTTCCTCATGCTTATGTGGCAAGAGCTTAGCACACTGAGCCATAAGCCCAAGCCCAAGAAATCCACTATTAACCCATCACCCCTATTTGGAATGTAGAGGCTGCCCCTGTTATTTTTTCTTTTCACGCTCTAGCATCAACCCTCTGCTAGGTACACACATCTGTCCCTACTCAGATCTGAACCCCTTGGAGCAGGAATAATATTTTATTTCTTTAGGGGCCCACTCATACTCCCACAAAGCCCCAGGACCAGCCCTTGTGCATACACTCAATAAATGTTTATTAGTGTCAAAACAATAAGCTTCTGGGGAGAGAGCCCATCCTCATTTTCTCACCAAGCCTGGCTACAGGAGTGCAGGACGGCCTATATTTATTCTGTAACTATTGACCCTAGCTACTCACTTGACTATTTGTTTGTTTCCGTATGGAGACAAGTGCTTTTGACCAAAAATTAGAATTACCAGGACTGGAAAACAATGAACATTTGAAGTAATAATAAACACTTCACATTTCTGGGATTTCTCATACCCAGATTTCTAATCATGGCTCAGGAATTTTTTCTTTAGAAGCTCAGCAGTTTGTTTTCTTGTTAGAGTCTGACTACCTGGCTGTGGTTCTCAAGGTCAGAGCAAACTGCAGCAGAGACAGCAGCGTTGCCATCAGCTCTCCCAGGAGTCAGGGCGGTGCAGTAATCAAGCACCCTCAGGGGCCATATGGAGCTTGGGAAGCTTCAGGCTTTCCGAATACTACTAGAGTTGTTTGGAGCTCTTTTCAAAGGGAATGCATTCAAAAATCATCTACATATATGATCCTCACTAAAATAATCTTTATTTTACATTAGTTTCCCTTGAATTTCTACTAATTTTCCCACAATATATCATTTCCCAACCCCCCAAACTGCTTCCCTTTGGTCAATCACTTCTCTGAAACTATCATTCTTTGTATATAAGCTCCTGGGTCTTCTTTGAATTTTCACTTTTCTCTGAAGTTCCATGCACATAAAAGTTTAGCATTGATAAAAATATCTACCTTTTCTTTTTTTAAATTTTATTTATTTTTGTACATGTATGAATGTACTATCTGCATGTAGGTTTGTTCACCCGTGTCGTGCAATGCCGCGGAGGTCAGAAGAGGGTCTCGGATTCCCCTGGAACTGTAGTTCTCCTGGAATTGGAGTTTCAGACGGTTCTTAGCCGCCATGTGGGTGCTGGGGATTGAACCCGGGTCCTCTGTAAGAGCTGTCGGCACTCTTAACCGCTAGGCTATCTCTCCAGCCCCCAAAATATCTACCTTTTCTAAGAAAACCAAAATAAATGAGAGATATCGAAAATGCCATAGCCGAAATGAAGGATGGCTTTGACAAGTTTATAAGTAACAGAAAAAAAGAAAGACTCCAAAGACGCGAACAGTATCTTCAAGAACTTAGAATAACAACAAATGATATAGCATAATGGGAATGTTAGAAGAAGAAACATTAAGGAACAGGAAACATGTTTGAAAGAAAGACTGGAAATTGGGCTGGAGAGATGGCCTAGCGGTTAAGAGCGCCGACCGCTCTTACAGAGGACCCGGGTTCGATCCCCAGCACCCACATGGCGGCTGAGAACCGTCTGAAACTCCAATTCCAGGAGAACTCCAGTTCCAGGGAATCCGACACCCTCTTCTGACCTCCGCGGCATTGCACGACACGGGTGCACAGACTTGCATGCAGACAGTACATTCATACACATACAGAAATAAATAAAAATTAATAAAAAAAAAAAGAAAGAAAGACTGGAAATTTCCCAGAGTTACTTTCTGATGCCAAACCACAGATCCAGGAAGGTCAGAAAATACTGAGCAGGATAAATGCCAAAAAAGCTCGGGGTAGACATACCATCTTCAATCTAAGAAAACCAAAGACATAGAAAACTCTTGAAAGAAGTTGAGGGAAAGAGAACTTTATGTACAAAGAATTGTATCCAACTTCTTCAAAGAAGTTAGACTTGGAGGAAAACAGTGAAGTAAAACATTTTTAAAGGTATCGAGACCAGGGGACCAAAGTGGAACATGCAGTGAGAAGGCAAGGTCATCCTCAAGGTGAGTGGGACTGCGACAAGGAGGGAGCATGGCCGCCATCCATTCCTGGACACATTCTGTGTGGAGAACCATCCCAACTTGCTTCCAGGTGAAAACAAAAGAGAGCTTGACTCCAGTGCTTTGGCCTGGGCAGCCTCAAAGGGAGAGCTACAGTTTACAGAGAAGTGGGTTTGTTTTGGAGCTGTTTACATAGGACTGAGATTATAGGAGGCCTTCACCTTCACAACCCTCATAGGCCAGCTAAAGTCCATACCCTCCAGCAACTGCCTATGCCATCCATCAAATTTCTTCATCACTGACAGCCTGCCCTTGCCAGAGGCAGCCAAGGCTCCTTCAGAGAGATCTGAACCTCAGCTGGGGCTTCCTTATTCCTTCTCCCCAGAAGCAGTAGCTGCTTACACATTTATTACTTCTCCATCCCGCAGAGTCCTCTTTTACCCCCATCTCTCAACCACTTTTTACTATTGCACAAGCGTGCTAATAAGAACAATACACTGGAATAAAATGATTCTTTGTATGTATTGTATGTTTTCTGTTCAAATCACTGGTGTGGTTTCTGATTGGACCCTAATTGATGCAGCAAAGGAGAGTAAAAACAACCCACAAAGGAGAAGTCAGTGAAGGACAAAGGCAAGCAGGGGTAAGAGAATTAAATCCAAGTGAAGCAAACGCAGTAGGATGGCAGGAATGGCTCCATGTGGCAAGTGATGCTGACCATCGTGCAAGAGGGAGAGCAAGAATTAACCATGGTATTCTGCAACACAGAGGACTTTGGGAACCTTGAAAGGTCCTGTGTCAGTATTATCAGCCAAGCATCATGGTATGAGTGCCCTGATTTTCCTTCCTTCTCTTTACATAGGGTTTAGATCCATGTGGTCCTTAGCCTAGCTAATATGCCATACCCACTGGTTCCTGTTATTTCAAGGTTGAAGATGTAATATGCATTTGGTTCAATAAGATTCACAGCCAAGATGTTTTCGAGAATGGGACAGTGTTGAAACAGGGGTTCCATGTAGCTCCAGCTGGCCTGGAACTTGCTATATAAACCAGGCTGGCCTAGATCTCACAGAGATCCATCTGCCTGTGCATCTCAAGTTCTGGGATTAAAGGTATGCATCACCATCCCTGGCTGTGGACCCAATTTTGCTGGGGGAAATAGGAATCCAGTTCCCATTGGATAAAATCTGAGGTGAAGCTAGTCATGAGCTTGCTACCAAAAGAATAGAGCTACCCAAGAGTGGGGCAGCACTGAGCAAACAGAGTAGGAAGAACCCAATGTCTGTGATGTTCTGTGAGCTGGCTATGGTGCTGCCCCTAGGCTTGGTAGTAACTGGAGATGATGGATTATTTGTTCCTCTTCATGCTAATCCAACTGTAATGTTCTTACTTAAAACCAAGAGTCAGAATAGTAACATTCAATTAGTGACTACGGAAGATAAAGCAATTGATAGGTTAAGTGACTTGCCAAGTCTCAGTGACCAAGCTGAATCTACATGCCAGGCCTCGCCAACTCTGGGTGACTTTTTGAGCCTCCACTAACGAAAGCGGCCACATTTGAATGACAGAACGTACACATATCACTTTAAGAGTTTGCCTTAACTCAGTAAAGAAAGAATTCGAGGGGCTGGAGAGATGGCTCAGCAGTTAAGAGCACCGAGTGCTCTTGCAGAGGACCCGGGTTTGATTCCCAGCACCCACATGTTGGCTAAGAACCATCTTTAACTCCAGTTCCAGGGGAATCCGATGCCCTCTTCTGACCACGGCACTGCACAACACGGGTGCACCAACCTACATGCAGACAGTACACTCATACACATAAAAAATAAAAAAATTTAAAAAAAGAAAGAATTTGGACTTGAGGATTTGGGTATGACTGGAACATTTTTCTGGATTGTGCTAAATGGCCATCCTCTTTCCTCTGTGACATGAGACTTCCAGAGAAAAGCAAAGATGATTTCAAAGTCCTAGAGCAGTATAGTATTCCACAATGAATAAAAAAAAAAACTGAAGAAACATATTCTTTTAAGAGTATCCATTCTTGTTCAAGGTCTGAGTAACTGAGTCATAGCCTCAATTTCTTCTTTAGCCTCATGCGGTGTAATGAAAATGGAATTTTCCCTTTCCTTAGTTCAGTGCTGAACACTCCAGCGCTGGGTAGCTAGGGAGGTTAGTTTTCTCAATGAATCACAAATTCGTGTTAAGCCACTATTTGTCTTCTGAAAACCTTGCCCTGGCCACTGGATGTCCCTGTTACATGTAAATTTAGATCCCTGTGAGGTTAACGGATGAATCTGCCTCAAAGCTACCACACGGCATCACCTGAAAGCCATCTGGGAACCCAGAATCAGGAGAGCAGCATTGCTGCTGCTGCTGAAAATAGTGTGTGTGTGTGTGTGTGTGTGTGTGTGTGTGTGTTTTAAAATATCGATGCTTAAATCAACGTATGCAATATTTATGAGGTCTAAAGTAGTGGGCAAGCTAACAACCTTCTTATGGGAATATCAATATTCTTGGAGCCAGTCTTAATCCAATATTCAGAAAGCTTCACTTCCCCGTTCATCACTTTGGGTTCAGACTTGTTTCCAGAAACTCTCCACCCTACATAATCCTGCTCTATTATCAGGGTAGATAGTGGTAGGTGAGCCAAAGTTAGAGTGAGGTGACAAGAAGGAAGCAGTGTGGGGTGCAGTGGGCCACAGAGAGGAGTTCTCACGCAGACATAGTCACGGGTACAGTCAGGACAGCCTTTTAATGAGAAGCCCGAGGGCAGAATCCCTTCAGGTGGGCGACTGTCTTAGTGTTTCATCTGGTCTACAATTCCAGGTGTGTCCACAGGGAATTCCTTCCTGGTAAGAGAGTGTGTGAGGGGTGGAGAGAGGGAGAAGGAGAGATCCTAACTAGTGTCATGGAAAGAAATTACTATTAGAAAATATTTTCTGGGGCTGGAGACATGGCCTAGCGGTTAAGAGCACTGACTGCTCTTGCAGAGGACCAGGGTTCAATCCCCAGCACCCACATCGTGGCTGAGAACCGTCTTTAACTCCAGTTTCAGGGGAATCCAACACCCTCTTCTGACCTCCGTGTCATTGCACGACATGGGTGCACAAACTTATATGCAGACAGTACATTCATACACATATGAAAATAAGTAAATAAATAAAAAAGAAAGAAAATATTTTCCTTCATCTATTCTTTGTCAAATCTGGTTGCTCCTCATGAGTGTGTGAAGAGGGTAGGTCAAACGTCCTCAGAAGCAGACACCTCAGCAGACACGTCCAGTGCTGTCTCCTTGCCCACCTGGCCCTCCAATCTTCCCCGCTTGTCTACCCTCTGCCTACATGCCTGCCCACAAGGTGAGGTGGAATTCCACATTTGCCTTTCACATTTGCCTTCTCAGCCTCTCCGTTCAGACTGCCAAAAATGGGGCCAATTCAGAGGGTGGTTTCCTGATGTGGTACCTGTCCCTCCGGACTAGAATAAGGCCTGCCAGCTCCTTCCAGGTCTGCCCGCCCAGAAGCCATGGAGCAGGATTTTCCCAGAGCTGGTCTGTGTTCCTGAGGCCTATTCAGCCTGCCCTTTCAGGTGCCCCAAGAGCCTGGGAGGCACAGAGGCTTTTTGGAGACAGGGAACAGGGCAGTACTTGCCAAGCCACGCTGGAAACTCAAGAGGCCCAGTTACAGGTCAAGAGAGGTAGTTGTGGGCATCATGGCTGGGGAGACTGTTGCCCTCCTCACCCCTCCCCCGTCGGCTGACTTCTCTCCAACAGGAGCTGGTTAGTCCTAGCTTTGGAAGCCAGGTTTCAGAGGTTGTCAGTCTGCTGGAAAGCTTACCCTGTGTCCAGGGGGGACGAACAGGCCCATGGCCACAGGCACTTCCCTGGGTATTTCTCTTCCACAGGCTAAATCTTCAAATCCAGACACAAAAAATTTTTCTTTTAACTATGCTTTAAAGTCGATGTTAGATATTGGGAGAGCAGAGCAATGACAGTCAATCAGGCCATTGCATTTAACTTGCATGATGAGGCTTCCTGAGCACAACATTTCGAAAAGAGAAGCATCTAAATCCAGGGCAGAGAGCAAGGTATTCAGTCCTTCTCTAGAGAGTCTTTGGTCATATTAGGTCCAGAATAGCATAGATATTAACCCACAATCAAATGGGTCTTTGAGGAATAAACAGACCAGAAGAGGACATTTCTCATACTCTCTACGCCAGCCCATTCCAAAACTACTCAGAAGCCAGGAGAGAGTACGTCACTTCCTGTTTGTTCATCTCTTCTGAAACAATACTAAGGACACTTGCTCATTTGATGTGTACCGAATCTGCTGCACAATCTCCACAAATGCAAAGACTAAAGAATGTTATGTGAGTAGCTGTCATTCAGGACTAGAATAAGGCTTGCCAACTCGCTCCAGGTTTGTTACAACTCTAATGAGTCTTTAGGAGATACGGCTCCACTCCACGTCATCCATCTTCCAAAATCAGCTGGATCTGACTGAGATGCTTTGAACACTGCTGCCCTATGCTATCATAGAATGTGGCCCCTGCTTTTGTTGACTAGCTGTGTGATCTACAGGAAATTACTACACTCAGAGCCTTAGTTTCTTCACCTTCAGAATCATAGATAGGGGCTGGAGAGATGGCCTAGCGGTTAAGAGTGCCGACCGCTCTTACAGAGGACCCAGGTTCGATCCCCAGCACCCACATGGCGGCTGAGAACCGTCTGAAGCTCCAATTCCAGGAGAACTCCAGTTCCAGGGGAATCCGAGACCCTCTCGGATTCCCCTGGAACTTGCAGCGTTGCATGACATGGGTGCACAGACTTGCATGCAGACAGTACATTCATACACATACAAAAATAAATAAAATTAATAAAAAAAATTTAAAAAAAAGAATCATAGATAAAATATCTATCCCAAAGGTTGCTATAATAGTTAAGTGAGTTACTATATGAAAAAAAATTTGCAGCCCATGGTAAGTGCTGCAGGTATGTCAGCTGATAGTGATATTGTAAGGAACATCATAACAGCTCCAAGTGTTGCTTAGTGGAGTTCTTATCAAGAAGACTCCATGAGAATATATCATCATCAGTTGAGAAATTTAAAGATATTGAAACATCCAGTTTGACCTGGAAGCCCTCTATAATTAGATCACATCTTATTCTACCTTGATCCAGCCCCATTAAACAGCAATGTCCAACTCCTGTGATGTAAGTGTCATATAAACATAGTTGTATATACTGTAATATAAATATGTGATTACAAATAAGGGTCATGATCTCCAAGACCATGTAAAGAGGCTGATTCAATAAAGATTCATCAAAACCTCCCCTGACTTTGAAACCAAATGACAGTGTGAGCATGGAGAAGACTAGCCAGTCTACATAAGGGATTGCTGAGGAACACGGTGATGCAATACTAAATGTTAAACTAAGGATCCTGTCCACAGAGTCTCAAAACACATGAAGGTAAAAGTAAGTCCACTATGTGATCCTAAATATTGGATCCCAAGTGAAGCACAGAATGACCACAAAGGGTGCAATGCATCCTGCCAAATACTTTATGCTCTTTTCTTTCATTTCTACAATTTCCCTATTGGCATTTTTCCTCTCCATCTTACTGATAAGGCAACTGAAACAGGGAAGTTAAGGAACGACTAAGAGCAAATGTATCAGTTACTTTTCCCATCACTGTGACTAACTGACAACAAGCAACTTAAGGGAGGAAGGATGTGTTTTGGCCTGTGGTCTGAGGGTACAGTCCATCGTGCTGAGACAGCAGGGCAGTGGGAGTGTGTGGCTGCTTGCTCACATCTCCACAGACCAGAAAGCAAAGATGAAGGAGGAAGCAGGACCCAGCTATAACCTCAAGCATCTCCCAACCCAGCATGCAAATCCACTTCCTCCAGTTGGTCTCCATATCCCAAAGTTCCACAACTTCCCCAAACAGTGACACCAGCTGGGGACCAAGTGTCAAACACATCAGCCAGTGGGGGACATTTTGCATCCAAACTGTAATAGAACACAGTATAAGAGGCAGGCAGGGACCACACTGAGGTTTACCTCCCTCCTCTTGAGTCTATGATCCTGAACATCATCTTTTACTCCTCTTTTCAAAGCATTTTCAAAAGAATAGACCATATCAGAATATATTCCATTAGAATGATTTTATGAAATAAATATGGATTCTTGACATATTTCTTAGTCTCTTCTCATCAAAAAGTCACTTTGATGGCTCACATCCATGTGCTGTATCTGACATATTTCTTCCTTTAAAAGATTCAGATATAGAGGGCTAGAGAGATGACTCATGGTTAAGAGCACTAGTTGTTCTTGCAGAAGATCCAGGTTTGATTCCCAGCACCCATATAGTGGCTAACAACCTTCAATAACTTCAGTCCCAGGGGAATCTGATTCCTTCTTCTGACTCTGAGGGCATTGCATGACATGGGTGCACTTACATACATGTAGGCAATATATTCATACACATAAAATAAAAATAATAAATGAAATATTTTTTAATTCAGCTATAGAATTCTTAGCCAAGGTGACCATGTTAGTGGTTCCCAGATACATCCAATAAGGCATTGCCTGTGTGCTACAACAACTGCTTGTTGAATCTGCAAGATGATCTTATGATGTTAAGGCAGACAATTAAGCTAAGGGCTCAGTCTAGAATCCTAATAGCAGTATTTGTCACACAGTGGGTAAGTCCCCTCAATGGGTCATGAAAGTAATGTGTACTTAGGCCAGAATGTTTCTACCAAAGAGAAAAGTACAAATTAAAGGATGTAGCATAGTATAAGAATAAGTAATACAGGGGCTGGAGAGATGGCCTAGCGGTTAAGAGTGCCGACCGCTCTTGCAGAGGACCCGGGTTCGATCCCCAGCACCCACATGGCGGCTGAGAACCGTCTGTAACTCCAATTCCAGGAGAACTCCAGTTCCAGGGGATTCCGAGACCCTCTTCTGACCTCCGCGGCATTGCACGACACAGGTGCACAGACCTACACGCAAAACAGTACATTCATACACATAAATAAATAAAATTAAAAAAAAAAGAATAAGTAATACAAAACCTTCAGATGACGGCACATCTAATAATGTTTCACATTATAAAAATTTTTTTTTATTTTTTATTGCGGATCACAAATTTAAAATGTTGGAAAGCCATGCTTTTACAATTTTAACATCATATCCTGGCCCTTGAAGGGAAGTACAGGCACATACAGAGGTCACAGGGAGAAAGTGTACTGGAGCTGTGATCCTGAAAGTGTGAGGAGGCAGATTTTGGTAGCAGAAATCAAGGAGTCAAAAACTGCCTTTCTTGTGCAGATCTGATTTCTGATCTTGAAAGCAGTTACGTGAGATTTGGTGGGTTTCACCTTGGAATTGCCCTTGAAAGGCTAAAAAGGAAGAGGAAAGTACCTACAAAGGAATTAAAGACCCCCCTACAGAGCACTGCCCCCCTATGAAAGTTCGTGTGAAACCATTTGCAGGGTTTCAAGATTCCTGGTGCCCCACCAACAGGGCATCAGGACCAATGGTACCTGACTTCAGCTTTATCCAGGCAAATATTCAAATGCCAACAGATACAACAGATAGTCAATTCTAAACTGACTTCATATCACAGTATGTTCTAAAAATAAATTCTCCAGAATGTTACGCATACAGAATCATAACTTCAGCCTAGCTATGTTGCCTAAACCTGCATTTGAGATTTGAGACCAAGTGAAATGAAAAGACCCCTCGAAGTGTGCTCAGCTTTGTAGCATATCCATGGAAATGAACCTGGACCACTACGCTGTCTGACTAATGGTTGCAGGTGACTCGAGTCAGGACGGCAGCAGATCAATCCTCACATAGGAGAATGCATACAGCCCCACTCGGGGTTGTGCATTTAGAGTACCTGGGCAGAACAAGTTGCCTATGACTCTGTTTCCAAGTTGTCTGAAGGTATCTGAAGCACCACGTATGTTTTGACCATTCCAGAGCCTTGGGTTCCCATTTACTAGTAAGTACTCACAAATTTTAAACATGCTTTAATGTCTAGAGAAGTTTTTCCCAGATACCTTACTTTCTCCAGGAATTACTAGACTAAATCAGTGTAAGAAATAGTACCAGAGATTAAGACCATGGGAAAACAGTTCACTGTCCTTCTTCTAAACAAGATTTCTAAAGACTCTTTTTGTCAAAGACAAGAGTACAGCAAATTTCCAAATGCTAGAGGATCTGAAAGGTTTGCATCTCATCTTGACAAAGCCCACCAAAAAATACACATACAATATCTGAACATGAGTGCATGTATTTACCTGAAGTCTACACAACAAAAAAACAATGCCAAACAGGAGAAACTTGTCTTTGAGTTGTTATCAGGGTATTCCAAGGAGACTCCCAAAATAATATAGGCTATTGCCAGGGCCTTTGATTACCTCCCAGAACTTGAAGGTAAGACCCTATTTCTGAAGACAGGACATACATTGAACACAGGACTTGGAGCAACAGAGCTGGAACTGACCTAGAAGCCTTCTCCTTGAAGACTATCTCTTATAGTTCTAGAGAATACTATGTAAGATTCTAAGGGAGAAAAATTAATCAATGGTCCAGCCCAATTGTAAAGCCCACTAACCACAAAGACTACCAGAGCAAACTATATCTATTGATGCAGTAATGTCACTTTTATCTAGGAGGCAGGGCAGGGGGGTAATCAACAGCTATCTAATTTGACTTAAAGCCCTGTCAATAGGAGGAAAACATGGGTAGCATTGTAAATATAGCCAAATATGTATTGCTGGAGAGGTCAAAAATCCCAGAGAAAAACCTTAACTATGTCATATCTCTAGACAAAGGAAATTTCTTACTGTATGCTAAATATGGATCCTTATATTTACAGACAAGTTTACAGTATACGACCGATCAAAGAAGTTTCCTTGCAATAGATGGAGGTTATTACAGAGTTCCGTAACTGGTTACACACTGAGATCATACATCTGAGAGAGATCCTGCACCTAAGGCTCATGGAAAATAGTGGAACACAAGATAGAGATAATACTAATATATCCCTCAACTCTCAACAGCAGTGCTTCCTCATACAAACAGAAAGGCCACAACTGGCTTAGTTTTAGAAAATAAGAGACCAGAGTCCATGTCACTGGATAGGGTTCATATATTAAATGTCAATCATGAACTGACCATTGAGGCAGAGGGTGTGGAAAGATTGTAAGAGCCAGGGTTGGTGCATGAACATAAAGAAATAGAAGCTTTCAGGTCTCTGAGAACTTGCTCATGAACTTGCAAGGATGGTGACAGCATGCACAAGACCCATGATGACTCAATCAGACAAAAAAAAAAATCCAGCATAAATCAGGGAAAATGGGCAGCAGTCTCCAACTCTAGCCAAGGAACTATTAGCCAATAATTGATGTGGGGTCAGAGTAGATCTTCTTTGAGGTGGTGATTCTAGATAGGCTGAGTAGACTGCAGGGGAGGAACTTGCACCAAAAGACATCTGGATGCAAATGCTTGATGACTGGACAGGACTTAACATGTCTGACAGAGTACCTGAAATCTGGGTGGGGAGGGGGAGGGGGGTACAAAAACTCAATAAAAAAGAAGATGAAAAAGAATATAATTTCCTGATATTCTCCCCAATCTATTCTCCCCCAAACAGAGTAGTGCTTTCCCCAGACATGTTATGTAGCTAAGAAGCCTGAAATGGAGAGAGCTGAGCACAGGTGACACAACTCCTATGCTAACCAGAATGATTTTGTGTTTGCTAACCATAATGCATATGGTTAGCATAGAAGCCAGTGGAACAAGTAAAGTATCCCCACTTAGAAATGTAGAAAAGGGGGCTGGAGAGATGGCCTAGCGGTTAAGAGCGCCGACCGCTCTTACAGAGGACCCGGGTTCGATCCCCAGCACCCACATGGTGGCCGAAAACTGTCTGACACTCCAATTCCAGGAGAACTCCAGTTCCAGGGGAATCCGAGACCCTCTTCTGACCTCCGCGGCGTTGCACGACATGGGTGCACAAACCTGCATGCAGACAGTACATTCATACACATACAGAAATAAAATAAAATTAAATAAAAAAAATCTTAAAAAAGAAATGTGGAAAAGGTGGGGTTTTCCATCAACTGATGATGAGCTTCATCTGAACCATTCGTGGATTCCAGTTCTTCTCTCCCCATGTAACTGATCACTCTGGTTTCTGCTTCCATTGAAATGTCTGAAATTCTCTGTCTATAACCATCTTTATACCCACCCCAAACATTGTTAGGATTTAGGTTGATTGTATGTTTGTTTGTGCCTCCTCTGATAAAGACAATGGTGTCCATGGTCTGCTATTGCCTATTCTGCCCAGACTCTATCTCTGCTTGTTCCTCCACAGTAAAGTAAGGACCCCCATATCAGGACCACTGGCTCCATGAGAAAATGGAAGTCATTATCTGCTTCTCTTATCTTGACGAGGACTTCAACTTCAGCTCTTGGACTTTGGGACCACAGGTGAAGCAGAGCAAATAATATTCAGTCAACAATGAACAGTGAGAATCCTCTGTGTGCTGGGCATTATTCTAGGCAGGTACCTGATATCACAGAAATACATTCTAGATACCAGGACATATGGTGCATGCTCATGTATGTGTGCATGTTTGAGTACAAGTGCACATCTATGCCAGAGAACAGCTTTAATAGTTGGTGTCATTGCCCAAAGGCCATCAGTGTACCTCTGGGTGTTGTTGGTGTTTGTTTGTTTGTTTGTTTGACACAGGGTTTCTCACTTGCCTGGACTTATCAGTTAGTCTATGATGGCTGACAAGTGACCCCTGAGGATCTGCCTATCTCCACCTCCCCAGCACTGAGCTTACAAACATTCACACTGTGCCTCGTGTTTTTACATAGGTTTTAGAGCTCAAACTTGTGTCTTTGTGCTTGCAAACCACTTTACAGATTGGATTATCTTTCAGCCCCCATGCTAGTATTCTTAAACCACATTTCTTTCATATCAGCACATGACTCAGATATTAGAGTACTAGCAAGACGAAGAGAGAGGCATTTTAGGGGTGTGGGGCAAGGCAAGGACCCAGAGCCTTGCAAGTACTAGACAAATGCTCTACTACTCAGCAATATCCTCACCCCCTTTTATACTATTTATTCTGAGGCAGAATCTCTTTGAACTGGCTCTATAGCCCAGTGTATTAGTCAGGGTTCTCTAAAGAAACAGAAGCAACAGGATGAGTATATATAACTATATACAATTTATTGATTTGCTCACGTGATGGAGCTCAACAGTAGCGCCGAACTGGAGAGGCCGGGAATCCAGGGAACCGCTCAGTCCACAAGGCTGGATGTCTCAGGAGTCCCAGTCTAGTGCTGAAGGCCAGAATGGATTCCAGGAGATCTGCCAGTCTCAGTACACGCTGGGATCCGAAAGGTTGATCACAGCAGCAAGACAACTCACACAGATGAGAGAAGCAAGCCGCAGAGGGAAAAAAAAGGGACCAGACTCCCGCTGTGTGGCCTTAGAATATACTGCCCTGCCTGGCAGAAGGTAAGCACCACATTTCTGGGGTGGGCCATCCGGGTTGAGGGGTCCAATTCGAAGACAAGACCCTTTTCTCTTACATTGTTCCTTAGTCAAGTCAAATTGACACCCAAATTCAGGATTAACCATCGAAATCCACCCTTGTCAACTAGACAACCTAATAAATACCCTCTGCTTAAAGTGTCAATTGCAAACGATGGCAGGGTCATAAGATTCCACCTAACATGTTATAAGTAGTCTGTCATGTGCAATAGCAAAATCATTATATCTTAGATAGGTGGTAATGTCCTTGAGTAAAACTTAGTCCTTCATATCTAATAACCTAAATATAACAAACACGAGACACACTAGTAACAGGGCTCGGTATTGCATCAACTTCAAAAGGGGACAGCAATATCCAACTAATATACATATATATTATTATATATATAAGTAGCATAATTATATAGAACAGAGCACATTCTTAACCAAATAGGACGAAAGTAAATACTCATGTATAATCTCATGTTTCTGCAACTGGTCCCTGGTGGCTTCAGCTGATATTATATGACTACCTTCTTCTACCTCTACTCCCATTTTGATTTCCTCACACCATCAGCAAGCACCTCTGAAGGTCTTGGTCTTTCCTGGAGGAGTGACCATACCTTATCCCTGAAGCGGTCTGGGCCATTTATTTGTCTGTCTGGTTTGGTTGTTGGAGTTTTCCCTGATTGCTAATCACAGGCACAGGTCACACCAAAAGGCACCTAACAGAATCTCCTGCACTTCTAGACTATAATATTCCTTGCCCATTGTGGAGAAAAAAGTCCAATTTCCCCATGGTAGCTCTGGATCAAATCACTCCTCACTACTCGTTATTCCTTCCTGATAGCCTGTTGACTTAAGAGTAGATAGCCCCGAGTGGCCAGGGGAAGTTTTATCTTCCAGTTCAATGGAATTTTGTGTGTATCTCCTGGCAAAAAGCACGTCCCCCCATTTGGAGCAAAAACATCTAGACCAGCAGAACTGCAAGGTCGTGGGTAAACGGGGAAGCAAAAATTTTCTACTGGGTCACTAGGGGTGATAGTGGTGGAATTCATTCCCTTTCATCCCTTGTTCCTGGACCCATTGAATTCTGGCTATAGGATGAAACAGTACCATATAGTGGACGCG
>VZQC01014416.1:2372997-2456191 GCA_009823505.1 Rhizomys pruinosus
TGAGTCAAATGGATCTATCTTCATAATTAGATCAAATAGTCTGCACCAAGGATTATCATTCCTCTTCATGCCACCAGGAGAGCCTTCAGTAACTCTAGGCTTCATTGGGTTGGAGAGCTGGCTCCAGAGGCTACCAAGCCCACTAAAGAAATTCATCCTTTCAATTCTGTTTCTCTAGAACCACTTCTGGTACCAAAATCTGTATTAGTCAGGGTTCTCTAAAGAAACAGAAGCAACAGGATGAGTATATATAACTATATACAATTTATTGATTTGCTCACGTGACGGAGCTCAACAGTAGCGCCGAACTGGAGAGGCCGGGAATCCAGGGAACCGCTCAGTCTGCAAGGCTGGATGTCTCAGGAGTCCCAGTCTAGTGCTGAAGGCCAGAATGGATTCCAGGAGATCTGCCAGTCTCAGTACACACTGGGATCCAAAAGGTTGATCACAGCAGCAAGACAAACTCACCAGATGAGAGAAGCAAGCCGCAGGAGGAAAAAAAGGGACCAGCTCCCGCTGCTGTGGCCTTAAATACGGCAGAAGGTAACACCCACATTTGGGGTGGACCATCCGGGTTGAGGTGGTCCAATCAGAAGACCCTTTTCTCTTATTTGTTCCTTAGTCCAGTCAAGTTGACACCCAGGATTAACCATCACACCCAGGCATGCCTTAGAATAGCAATCCTTGTACATCGGCCTCTCCAATGCTGGGACTGCCTTTCCTTGAGATTAGAGATTTTCAGTGTTTTCACTTCTTTATCTGGTATGCTTACCTGGGCATGAGAAATTATCTATGCTTTCTAAAACAGTCTTTACATAAAATTTGCAAATGCCTTTTAAAGTCATAGCATTAAATATCCACAGTAACTTCAATAATCCAACACCCTACTAAGTTAGAAAAACAATACTCTGCCTACTGGCCTAGTATTTGTTTTTATTTAATGAATTTTATTTTATGTGCATGAGTGTATTCATTTTTCTATATGTATGAAAGTGCACCCATCTGTGCAATGCTATGGAGGCCAAAGAGGCCATTGAATCCCCTGAAATCAGAGTTACTGATGGTTGTTAGCTGACATGTGGGTGCTGGGAATAAACCAAGGTCCTCTACAAGCCTGTGCTCTTAATCACTGAGCCATCTGTCCACCCCTAGCTCAGTAATTTCTCTTGGTTTTCTGTATGCCATGTTCACTATTGGTTCCGGTTGGTATCTTGAGGGAGATAATTCAGCTTCTTCCTTTTAACTTTGTCTGTTTTTGAACCTGGCCTCAAACTTGCTACATAACTGAGGTTGGTCTTGAACTCCTGATTCTCTTGCCCCCACCACCTCAGTGTGGGGCTTCCAGGCATACAGCACCACAGTTGGCCCTTTTAATATTTTACTAGTCTAATTGTTCAGTTTCCAAATCAAGTGGACAGATGGCTGTGACTCTTTTCATCCTCCCTAAACCATCTTCTTCTCTCACCCTCCAAAAGACAAAGTGAAAGAAAGCACTACAATAGCACCTTTCTACTAAAAGAAATGAAAGATGTTGGATTATTTTCTTGGCCAAACTAAGATATTACTGGATGGCTTTTTTTCAATCGTTTACCTTGTCTGGTGGGATTTTTAGAAAGTAAATAGAGCTGAAAAATGTGTTCCCTCTTCTCATCCTGGAGAATTCCCTAAGGACAAGAACTTCCCTCACCAGGATTACTCCTAGGTACCAGAAGGACCTCAGGGCCTGACAGCACATGGGTTCTTAGGACTGACTGAAAGAGGTAACCTGTAAGGACGCACTGGGGCCAGGAACAACCGATGCTGGGCTGGGAGCCGAGAATCTGGGCTTTTCATTTTCAGCAACACTCCATTAAAAACTCCTCACCTATACTAGGCTTTCGGTTATTTGTGAGCCAAGTCATACACACACACATATGCAATCATTCATTCATTCATTCAACAAATATTTATTGAGCACCTACTCTCTGCCAGCCCAGCCCTAATGACAGTGTTGCTCTCACCATAGGAGACTTCTTGTGCATGTTTTAGAGGAGCCATGTGCCCCAGGAACGGTCTTGTGGCATGGTATTCATACAGCATATGTTATATATATTTATTCTCTGCCAGTTTTCAGTAAAATGCAGAAAATAAAAATTTATTTTAATACCACCGACCAAACACAATGATCATGTTCATTTATTGTATTCTTCTTCACTTTCCTGTATTTTGTTTGACTGCTAGCTGTTTGATGCTTGGGCGTTCATTCTGCTCGGATGATTTTTCCATCTTACTTATTTTCCTGTTTGTCAACACAAAATATGCTGTTTCACACTGTAAATGAGTCTTCACAGCATAAGATTTTTTAGGGTAGTAGCACATCAGGACACTTCCTGTGGCAGTATAATACATATCACGCCTATTTACCTCATAACCAAAGTTGATAAAAATATTTATTTTACTGCTCTCAGAATTTTCCCCACATGAATTTCCTCCCAGGAAACATTCAAAAAGCTCCCTAGCTACTTGCTCTAACAATTAATCAAGCATCAGGTCGATGGCAAGCACAGCCTAGCTTCACACTGGGTGACTGATCTTCTTTCCACACTGAACTGATTAAACATGGGACATAATCAGAGGTGGAGAAAAACAAAATGAGATTAGAAAGTGGCAAAAGTCCTTAACAGATACTCCAAAGAAGTTCTACAGATAGAAAATAAGCACATGCAATGACACTTATCCTATGTCCAGAAGGACTCACAGGCTAAGACATCAGGGAACTATTACCACCACCTATCAGAATGGCCAAGACCTAAAACACTTGAACAACCAGATGCTGGAGAAGATTTGGAGCAGCATGAACTCTCATTGATTGCTAATGGGGACCCAAGCTGACGTGACCACTTGTGAAAAGATTTGGCAGTTTCTTGCAGAACTAAACATATCCTGGTCATATATTCCAGAAATCCTTATGATTGGTGTTTATTCAAAGGACTTGAAAACATGTCCAAACAAAAACCTGAGTGTAAGTATTTGCACATAGATAAAGTTTCACACAGCAACTTTATGGATAATTGTTCAAACTTGGAAGAAACTTTTGATAAGCAGACGGATAGATAACCTGTGGTATATCCAGACGTTAGAATATTATACAGCACTAAAATTCAATGAGAAAAGTTAAATCGATATTATTAAGTTAAATAATCGAATCTAGAAAAGCTGCATAGTATAATATTATAATCTGACTTTCTTATATGGGCAAAACTATGGCTAAAACATCATTGGTTGTCAGGAGTGATCAATTTGTGTGGCCAAAACATTTTCAGGCAGAGTAGTGTGATTATTCTGTATGCTATTATATTGGTAGATGCACATCAAACATTTACTAACACCCCTAAAATATGTAGCACCGAGGCAGATGAGGGTCCTAAAGTGAGCTGTGAGCATGAGGGACAATGGTGTATCCAGGCAGGATCTCAGGCTACAAAAAATATTACATGCTGATATTCTCTGACCTGAGGGAAACTTGCATGGGAAATGCTGTATCCAAAGTCTTATGCCTTCTAATCATTTTTGCTGTGAACATAAAACATAAATTTTATTGAAAGTTTTAATATTTTAAAAAAATCACAAAAAGAGACAAGTGCAGAGAGAATAAAAAGTACAGAGGAACTACTGCTGCTTGTGGCAGTGCACACCTGCAATCCCAGCACAGGGTAGGCGGACATAAGAGGATGGGGAGTTCAAAGTCAAGCATGGGCTGTACAGCAAGGTCCTGGAAACACAAAAAAAAAGTGTAACGAATAATCACACTGGTGGTGTCAGCACTAGTAATCTTCTGAGCCTGTTATATTTATAAAAACTTGTTTATAAAAGTTGCACTATAAGTATCAAAATGAGGTCATGAAGTATATTATCTTTAAAATATATAGATATTTCACAACTCTAGAAACCACAATTAGCATAAACAAACTTTGTGTATGCACTGTAGTTTGTTTGTTTGGGGGGATTTTTGTTATTTGTCTTTTTAAGAACAGGGTCTCCCTGTAGCCCCAGCTGGCCTGGAACTCACTGTATAAATAGGGCTGGCCTGGCTCCCCTTGTCTCTGCCTCCTGAGCGCTGGGATTAAAGCATCCACCACCCCACCCCATTCCCACACTGTAGTTTTAAAAGACCATTTTTCAATCGAAGAACCAAGGATTGGAAGATTCTAGATGTAGAAGAAGAAAAACATGTGGTAAGTCCCTAATCTTACCAGATTATATAGTAAGAAAGCAACAAAGACTGCTGAGGTCATGCCAAAAGGATCCAAATGCCAGTGGAAGAAGCTCTCAAAGATGAGACATGCATAGCAAGATGCCTCAGTCAATTGCCTGCTGTGCAAGATTGAGGATGAGTTCAGATACCCAGAACCCAGTAAAACGATGGCCGTAGGACTGTGTGCCTGTAACTCCAGCCCTGGGAGAGTGGAGAAAGGACAATACCTAAAATCACTGGCTAATCTAACTGAATCGATGAGTTTAAGGTTGAGTGAGAGACACTGTCGCAAATAAATAGAGAGATGATAAATGACAGATGATAAATATATAGATATATAGATACATAGATAAATATATAGATACATAGATAGATAGATAGATGATAGATACATAGATAGATACATAGATAGATACATAGATAGATAGATACATAGATAGATAGATAGATAGATAGATAGATAGATAGATAGATAGATTAGTGGAAATATAAATACTACTGACTAAGGAAAGACACCCAACATGACCAGCCACATGAACACCTAAGGCATATATGTTTGCAAAAGATGAGACACACCTAGCCTCAGAGCGATACTGATCACAATGGCATGAAGCAAATCAAACATTCTGAAAATATTATAAATCTGTGAATCCACGATAACTAAAATAATTTGGGGACCATGGTGAAAAATATTCATCACCTTGAAAACAAATAAAAGAAATAATCTTGACAGGTGACCCTCCTGTCTGAATTTTTAACATTCATTAACCAAACAAGAGACAAGAAGTATCTTCTGATAGAAATGTTTCAACTAATAAATTTAAAAGAAATAATAAAATTATAAATATTCCAGGGGCTAGGGATAAGGGTCAGTCAATAAAGTGTTTGTCCTGCAAGCTTGAAGACCAGAGTTTAAATCCCCAGCACCCATGTAAAAAGAAGGTAATGGTGATGTGCTCTTGTCACCTCACCACTGGGGAGGCAGAGACAGGAGGATCCCAGGTACTTGCTGACCAGATCAACAAGCTGAGATTCAGTAAGTGACCCTGTTGCAAAAAATTAAGGAAGATACCCAATATTGACTTCTGGCCTCTACATGTACACACATGTACCTGTACACACACTGGAACATATTTGCACACATGTACAACACACACATAGCCAGATTTTTTTAGTTTAAAGCATTATAATATTATAAAGAAATTAGTGCATCTAGGCAAAGAACATCAGTAACTGTCAAGAAGAAAATGATAAGACTGTGTGTATTTCCTGGTGTAGCCCTGGCTCTTGTAAAGGGATCCACCCTAAGTCTCATCAAGTCTGGAATCCTTCTGCCAGTTTGCAGGTAATAAAGAAAATCAATAAACATATTGAACCACATCAGAAGCATATACTGAGCAATATCAAACTGCCAAAAATGTTAGGTCAAGTGAAAAGATTTTATGTACAAATTAAATTGTACGTGAAAACCGATATGGTGGGAATATAGGTTTGAAGAAATCTTAAGAATATAGCTAAGATTTGAGTATGAACAAAACTAATTATATTATTTATAATTGGATGCTGCTTGGGTGGTGGAACTACAAAAATAAATACTAGAAAGAGATTTCTACAGGAGTCGGTGCAATAGATTCATGAGAAGTCCAGCTCGGTACTTAGAGGGCTGGGTCCCACTCTGGTCGATGGCATCTAAACCAGCAACTTTGCATTTATTTTTGCCTTTGTTTTCCTACACTGGTGCAGAATTGGATAATTGAAGGGTGGTTTGGCCTGAACTGGATCTTAAAAAACAGGGCAAAGAGGAGTTAGGGAGGAACATCCTCTGGATCCCCTGGGCGTCAGCACCTCAAGCCCTTAGAGCAAATCAACTTCAACACCCACCATCACTCTCCTTCATTGAGCTTGGCTGTTTCTCTGTTCCACTTGAGTTCTTGCTGTGCCAAGTAATAAACACATCCTTTCCAATGTTCTTGATGTTAAGGCATGATTCCCACCCCAAGAGCCATGTTATATTCACAAGCAATCTTCTCTGTCTGCACAAGCTGGAGAAGACCAGCCCCAGACCCTACAGTCAACAGCCCCCTCACATTCCGAGGAGGTGCTATTTGACCCATGAAGTCCATAGGGACTTAGAACTAAACCACAGGGCCAGCTCTTCCTCTCTTTCAATCCAAAGTTTTTTAAAAAATCAACTGACCCAAAGCAGTGGTCCCCAGATTAGAAACCAGATCCAGCCACGATTAGAGAAGACGCCACTCGGAGAAGGCTGGCGCAAGGCTGATAAGAACAAAGTATTCTTGGAATTGTTGTGCTGTTTCAAACACGATCTTGTTTTCATTTCACATTTTTGTCGCTTCGTGTTCATTTTCATTGGGGATTGAATATTCCTCTGAATTTTCTTTTTGTTGTCTTTGGGGACATGCAGTTTTCCTTCAAGCAAGCATTGCTTTCTCAATCCAGAGCCCTCTTCCCTTTCTAGTAGGGCTCCGAGTTATCGAGAGTCAGCCTCCCTTCTTCTCACTGGTGGCTCCTAACATCAGCATTCACAAGGTCTAGAACATGGCTTTTTAAATTGTGAGTTCCAACAGTAACTGAAGGATGGTAGTAAAAACAAATGGCAATAGAAGAGTTCCCATTTTTACAACAACCAAAACTTAATTCAAATTCAAATACGTAGGGTTGGAGAGATAGCTCGGCAGTTAAGATCTCTTGCAGTTCTTACAGAAGACCCAAGTTCAGTTCCCAGTACATGGCAACTAACAGTCATCTATAACTCCAGTTCCAGGAGATCTGTCACCCTCGTCCTGGCCTCTGTGGGCACTGTAAAAATATATATGCAGTCAAAACACATAAAATAAAAATAATAAATAAAATTTAAAAGTCATATGCATAATGAATTCGGAGCATTTCTGGCAGATCTCTTTCATGCTCCATCATAAGCCTCCCCTGGAGACTTGGTTCTAAACACACAGTATGGAGTCTTTGCACCCCACACAGTTGCACCACAAATGCCTACCAAAGCTGCCTGAAACAGATTTGAGACTATTCTTTGCTTTGAGTTGCAGTGGGTTTAGTATACATACAGTTTTTGTTCCTATACAAATATATTTAAATTGTGAAAAGCAAATGTTTTTCTTATTTTCCTATCATCATCCCTTAGCCTATGTCAAGCTAGCATACCTTTGGATTATATTGTGTTAGAATATTTTTTTATTGCTATCGGAGTTGCTGATTTGAGTCTGATAAAAACTCATTACAGGAATTTTGGCTTGGAATTAGGGCAGGATTTCTTACAATTGCTGAAATGGCCCTAAACACATTCCTGCCATTTTGTGCTACATATTTATGTAGACTGAATTCAGAGCATTAATGATTATCAAATCAAAGTATCAGCCAAGTCTAAAAACCCTCAAGGATGCTTTATGTCCTGTAGGCAAATATTAAGCCACAATTTCATTCTGTATGTAAAAATAGTAGAATATGTCCATCTTATTAGTATGCAAACTTACTTTTGTCATCAATAAATGGTAGAATTATATGTATGCAAATAATTGCTTTAAAATAAAGCTTTTTATGATTTGGTATCGGTAAGTGTTTGGTTTGTAGACCTATTATGCATCCCTAAATATTTGGGGTCATCTAAAAATTTCTCAAGTAAAACAAGGTGGTCAATAGGAAGAGTTTAACAAGCTTGGTCCAGAGTACATCCTGCTGATTAGATTTTCTGTCTTGAATATAGAAAGGGCAAATGCAAAGTGTGGGTGTGCATACAGACACCTTCACTGGGAAACTAAAAAGACAGATGTAGGTGAGGAAGTGTCAGCCCATATTCTGAGACTTCGTTGGGAAAGAAAACCAATGGAAACAAAGGCCCACCAAGTCAGAGTGAGAAGTCAGCACAACCTGGTAGTTCTCAGCTCCTGGGTCCTTGACTTAGCCTTCTGGTTATGAGTTCCCTGGCCTCTTCCCTCACTTCCCACCACAGAGATCCAGGACTTTCCTGTTTTGTGCTAAGATAAATGGCTATAGTCTATTTCCTTAGTGATATGAATGTCAGTTAGCATTTGTATTTAGAAATTTAAACCCACAGTTCTATTTCCTGTCACCAAAATTCCATCATGTTTTCAGGACAAAGTCCCTTCATTAAACCCACAAACAATTCTATCAAGTAGTTATCAGTTTCCTTCACAGGGGTTATGTAAATGGTATCAATGCACAGCAGGTACTGAGCTGTATGTGAAGACCCACAATGTATACTGCAGTCTGTGGGAAGGCTTCTGGTGCATACAGGAATACAGACACTGTTTTAGCTACCTTTCTCATCAAGGTGATAAAATTACCTGACAAGAAGCAGTTTCAAGCAGGAGAAATCTATCTTGGCTCACAGTTTGGGAGGGCACAGTAATCATAGCAGAGAAGACTGGAGGTAGGAGCTCACAGCTGTGGCAACAGGAGTAGGAAGCAGCTGGCTCCATTAGATGGACAGTAAGGAGGAGAGGCTCAGGCCAGTAGTAGGCCCAGCCTATATAACCACCTATCCCTGGCCCCATGTCCTAAGTTGGCCAGAAAGTAGCCCATAGCCAAAAGATTCTACAACCTCTAAAAATAGTTCTAACACTAGAGACCAGGTATCCAAACACAGTTTCCTGTTGCAGACACTTCACACTAAAACCATAGCAATTGTGAACATCTGGGAGGTGTGTGAAGTATCTTGGGCTCTCTTGCGGTGAGAGTAGAGGCTGGACCAGAGCATTTTGTCCAACATGAGTTCTTGCAAGTAGTAGCGCTTGGACCAGTCCCTAAGAAATAGTATAGTCCTAGCTGGAGGGGTGACTCAGCAGTGAGGAGCATGTATTGTTCTTACAGAAGAGCTCAGTTCTCAGCACCCAGGTCAGACAGCTCACAACCTCCCATAACTCAAATCCTTGGGAATTCAACAGTTTGTTCTGTCCTCTGAAGGCATCTAGACTCACACTGTGCACATACCCCAACATAAACACACACACACACATATGCGCACACACACACACACACACACACACACACACACACACACGCTTGTCCTGGTTAGTTTTATTATTAATTTTACACACTTGAGAAGAGGGAGATTGTTGATTGATGGAGGATCTATCCTGCCCTGGGTGGTGTCACCCCTGGGTATATCATCTTAGGTTGTATACAAAAGCAGGCTGATGGGTGTGGTGGTGCATGCCTTTAATCTTAGCACTCAGGAGGCAGAGACAGGCGGATCTTTGTGAGTTCAAGGCCAGCCTGGTCTACAGAGTGAGTTCCAGGACAGCTGGGCTACAGGGAGACCCTGTGTCGAAAAGACCAAAAAAACAAAACAAAACAAAACAAAACAGCAGGCTGAGCAAGCAGAGAGCAAGCCAGTAAGTCTTTCCATGGTCTCTGCTTCAGTATGCTTACCATGAAGAAATTTTTCCCAGAATAATTTTGATCTTTTATTAATCACAGCTGATACTTCAGCCCTAGCTGACGAGCACCCATTGTCCCAGTGAAAAACAAGTTTCAGTTCCACAGATTCTTTTTTTTTTTTTTTTTTTGGTATTTTTGAAACAGGGTCTTCCTTTAGTCCCAGCTGGCCTGGAGTCACTCTGTAGACCAGGTGGGCCTTGAACTCACAGAGATCCGCCTGCCTCTGCCTCCCAAGTGCTGGGATCAAAGGCATGTGCCACCACGCCCGGCTCCACAGATTCTTAATCCAAAATGATCCAAATAGACTCTTTGCTTCCCTCTAAGACTTCACAATCCAAGCCTCCATTGTCTGCAGTTCTCACAGAGCATTATCTTCCAGTCTCCCAAAGAGCATCCCATCCCCCTCTGAACACTCAACAGTTTCCCTAGCTTGAAGTTCCAAATACTTCCAACAAACCTCTCAAGCATACAACATGGTCAGAGCCATCTCAGCCAACAACTCCTGGTACTGATTTCTGTCCTAGTTTGCTTTCTGTTGTTGTGATAAATACCATAAACAAAAAACACCCTAGGAGAGGGAAGGATCTCTTTGGCTTATACTTCCACATCACAGTTCACTATTGAGGGAAGTCAAGGCAGGAACTCAACCAAGCAGGAACCTGAAGGAGGGAACTGAAGCATAGGCCATGGAGAAACACTGTTTACTGGCTTGCTCCCTCTGGTTCAAGCTCAGCCAACTTTTTTATTCACCCCAGAACCACCTACCAAGGGATGGCACTGCCCACAGTGGACTGGGCTCTCCCACATCAGTCAACAAGAAGACAATTCCTCATGGATATAACCATAGGCCAATGCAATCTTGGAGATACCTCAAGTGAGACTCCCTCTCTATCAAGTGGACAATGAAAACTAACCAAACAGTATACAGATACACATAACTAAAAAATCCAAATCTTAAAAAAAAATGTGCTGGCAGGTTTAAGTTCTTATTCTGCTAAGAAAATAGAAATCATGGTCTCAGACTGGGTGGAAAGTACCAGAACTGCTAATATAGGAAGACAGCACATGCAGAGGTGCCACTGCAGTAACAGCCCAGCTAAGGAGTGCCTGTGGTTACCTCTCCTCCAGATAGAGTTAGTCCTAGGCTGTCTTCCATGTGTCACTCACAAGTGTGTCTGCGTGGGTTCTGGGGGGGATATTGGTGCTATAATGTGTGCCTAGGCAAGCCCAGAGGCTTCATAGCCAACTCACAGAAGTAAAAGAGTAAATAAGACCAAAAGAGGGGCAAACACACTTGATGAATACTAGGGAGAGATCAGAAATTACTTTCTCAAATTAGAAAATATTTTTCAAGAGTTATGTTAAAAAAAAGAAGCCACAAAGAGTTGAGGAAAGCTAAGTATTTTTTTCTGGCCAAAAGACCCGATCTTAACAAGGTAACTAAAACAGGAAGAAGCATTTATCTGAGACCATCCATTTCTCTGAGAATTTCATGTTGTTTCCCTGCCCTGAGCCCACAACTCTTAAGATAAATGGAGTTTGGGCACAGTGTTCTTTTTGGAAGATGCTGTTCTATTGCAGTTTTTTTCTACTTTATAATGATCGATTCTGATTTCATATCCCTTGCTGACTCACCATCTCACAACCTCAGTCCCTGTGCATGTGTTGTCCTTTGCATATTATAAAAATCTACTTAACAGAGAATTCCTCAATGGCATCTGCATGTGCACAATCTAAGGTTGTGTTATGGTTAGCATCAGGGTTTAGGGTTAGGGTTAAAGTTAGGGTTACTAAGATTGGGATTAGGGAACTTTGCAGTAGCATCACACCTGTTCATGAAATGTATTCATCTAGTGTACCATGTGGCCAGTATCTGTATGATGCTCAACTCAGAAAGTGGTCTGTGCTGAGGTACTTAGGCATCCTTCCATACTAGCCACTTTAGATGCTATCAGACCAGATTCTGAAGTATACTTTAGGAACATTTGTGAAGCAGAGAGAAATTAACTGATACAACTGAGAACTGAACTCAGGACTTTGGCCTTATTCTCATCATGCTCATTCATGCTGAGATGTGAACACTGACCCTGATTCACCAAGCAGCAAGGTACTAAGATTCTTATCCTTACCACAGAACCCACTGGTGTCATGAAGAAGATTTGTGACAGTAGCCTCTCAATGTCCAGATGGACACACTGGAGCTGATGATCTCCTGCAAATCAGCTAGCCACACATGTCAGTCCTCAGAAAACGTCAGCACATGGGAGAACATCTTCAGCATTTCAACCCAATTTCTTTGAATATACACCCAGAAGTTGCTGGATCATTTGGCAGTTCTAGTTTTAATTATTTGAGGAACCTCCATGTTATTTTCCAGACTGGCTGGACTATTTCACATTCTCCTTCTTCACCTCCTTATCAACCTTCACTTTTCATCTTTTCTTTTTAATAACAGCAACTCTAACCAGTATGAGGTGACAGCTCACTGCAGTTTTAGCTTTCATTTCTGATTACAGATGTTGAGCAGTTAGGGTCTCCTGATCATTTATATCTTTTTGGTAATTTTTTATTGAATTTTTGTGCAGTTTCACACTGGACATGCCAATCATCTTTATACCCCCTCTACCCATGGGCACCCTCCCATAGCCCCCTGCAACTGTAGTTCATACATTCTGTCATCTCTGTGAAAGCCCATCTTGTCAAGCTAGTGTTCTCAGACGTCCCTCAGTGCAAGTTCATCCACTGGGGTCTAACCAGCCCCTCCAGAATGCTTCACCTTATGAAGATCAGCTCCTCCTCACCAGCAGTAATCCACTGCCAATAATTCTTTGACTAAGCTTGAGAACAGCTGCCCATTTTCACATTTCTGTGATGGAGTTTTGTCTGCTTGAGCTTGCACGGTTCTTGTGCATGCTGTCAGCATCGCTATAGTTTCATATGAGCAGGGTCCCAAAAGCCCGTAGGACTCTATTTCCATATGGTCATGAAACTTTTCTCTGGCTCTTACCCTCTTCTAAAGTGACCACTGAGCTCTGGGCAAGTAGAGTTTAATATAGGAGTCCTGTCTGAAGATCCACATAATGCAGACTCTTACTCTCTACTCATTTATATCTTTTTAAAGAAATGTCTGTTGGGCTGGAGAACTGACACAGTCAGCAAAGGCTCAGGTTCACAATAAAAAAGTTAAGAATAGTTTGTTAAAATCTTTCTCCCATTAAAAAATCATTTGAGTTGGGTATGGTGACACAGGCCTTTAATCCCAACATTGGGAGGCAAACGCAGGTGGATCTATGTGAGTTCATGGCCAGCCTGGTCTATATAGTGAGTTCCAGGCCAGCTGGGGTTACAGGGAGACCCTGTTGCAAAAAGACCAAAAAAGCTCATTTGATTTGTTTTATTTTTATTCATTGAGTTGCATCATATATGTTGATATTAGTATCTTCTCATTTTAGAAATATAGTCTACAAATATTTTCTCCTGCCCCATGGGCCATCTCTTTATTGTAGTCTCCTTTGGTATTCAGAGCTCTTGAGTCTAATGCTATTCCACATAGGTTTTTGCTTTTCGTTATCTGCTCTGAAGCCTTATACAGGAAGTCCTTGTCCAGACCAATGTCACAGGGCTTTCTCCTTCTAACTTTACAGCTTTAGGTTTTCTATTTAAAAATTCTTATTCATATTGAGTTAATTTTATTGCATGCAGTATAAGAAAGAGATCCAGGGGGCTGGAGAGATAGCCTAGCAGTTAAGAGCACCGACTGCTCTTGCAGAGGACCTGGGTTTGATCTCCAGCACCCACATGGTGGCTGAGAACCATCTGTAACTCCACTTCCAGGAGAACTCCAGTTCCAGGGGAATCCGAGACCCTCTTCTGATCTCCACAGCATTTCATGACACAGGTGCACAGACCTACATGCAGACAGTACACTCATACAAAAATAAATAAAATTTTTAAAAGTATAACTTTCTCTTTAAAAAAAAGAAAGAGATTCAATTTTATTCTTTTGCAAGTGGATGATCAGTTTTCCTTAAGATGATTTAATAAGGAAACTTTCTTCATTGTGTGTTTTTTGGTGTTTGGTTAGTTTTTGTTCTTAACTGGACACAATCTAGAGTCACCTGGGAAAAGGGAACCTCAACTGAGGGATTTCCTTGATCAGACTGTTCTGTGGCCATACTTGTGAGAGACTGTCTGGATTGAGGGTTAATAGAGTGCCCAGACTGCTCTGGCCACCATCATTCCTAGGCAGGTGGCCCTGGGCTGTATAAGCAAGCTAGCTAGACATGAAGCAGAGAGCAAGTAGTAACCAGCCTTCCTCTGCAGTTTCTGCTCCAGTTCCTGGTGAGTTCCTGCCCTGATTTCCCCCAGGGATGAACTGATACCTGGAAGCCTAAACTGAAATAAACCCTCCCCTCCCCCAAGTGGCTTTTGATCCAGGTAGTTTATCACAGCAGCAGAAAAGCAAACTGAAAAGGTGACTTTATGGAAAATCAAATAATTGTAAACATTTGGGTTTCTTTCTGAATTTTCATTCATGTGTCTGTTTTAAAGCTAATATCATGTTGTTTTTGTTCTGATAGTTTTATTTTTTAATTTTTATTTTTTGGTCTTTTTGAGACAGGGTCTCCCTGTAGCCTCAGCTGTCCTGGAACTCACTCTGTAGACCAAGCTGGCCTTGAACTCACAAAGATTCACCTGCCTCTGCCTCCCAAGTGCTAGGATTAAAGGCGTGAGCCACCACACCTGGCCTGTTCTGATAGTTTTATAATGCATTTTGAAATCAAGCCATGTGACTCCTGCAGCTTTATTTAACTATTTTTGCATTTTTTTCTATTGGGGTCATTCTGATTCCATGCAAACTATAAAAGCTGAATTTCTTCTGTTTCTATGAAGAATGACATTGGAATTTTGATAGTTAACTGCACTGTATGTGTAAATAGCTTTGGGATATATCAACAGTTTAATAATTTTAATTCTTGCCATTCATAATCACAGGGAGTCTTCTAGTTTTGTGTACCTTCTTCAATATTTTTGATCAGTGTTTAAAATCAGAATGTTGTGGAGATATCTGCAGTCTTATGTTCATTTCAAAATTATTCACAAGAGCCAAGTCATGAAAACAGCCTAAATGTTCATCAGCAGATGAATGTCTAAAGACAATCACACACACACACACACACACACACACACACACACACACGCATGAATATACAGCAAGGAAATTCTGTCATTTACAACATAGAGAGAACTGAAGAGCACTGTGCTTAGTGAAATAAGCCAGGCACAGAAGAACACATGCATGCTATACACAGGACACATGCATGCTATACACAGAAGGACACATGCATGCTATGCCCAGAAGGACACATGAATGCTATACACAGAAGGACACGTGCATGCTATGCCCAGAAGGACACGTGCATGCTATACACAGAAGGACACAAGGACACATGCATGCTATACACAGGACACATGCATGCTATACCCAGAAGGACATATGCATGCTATACACAGAAGGGCACATGCATACTATACCCAGAAGGACATATGCATGCTATACCCAGGACATATGCATGCTATACACAGAAGGACACATGCATGCAATATACAGAAGAACACATGCATGTTATACCCAGAAGGACACATGCATGCAATATACAGAAGGACACATGCATGCTATACCCAGAAGGACACATGCATGCTATACCCAGAAGGACACATGCATACTATGCCCAGAAGGACAAATGCATGCTATACACAGAAGGACATATGCATGCTATACACAAGACACATACATGTTATACACAAGACACATACATGTTATACACAGAAGGACACATGCATGCTATACACAGAAGGACACATGCATGCTATGCACAGAAGGACACATGCATGCTAAGCACAGAAGGACACATGCATGCTATACACAAGACATATACATGCTATACACAGAAGGACACATGCATGCTATACACAGAAGGATACATGCATGCTATGCCCAGAAGGACACATGCATGATATACATTCCCATTTATATGTGTAATATATATATATATATATATGTGTGTGTGTGTGTGTGTGTGTGTGTGTGTAATATATGAAAAAAGTTGAACTTGCAGGAATAGAGAGTTGTGAGATGATTTCCAGAGCTTCAGTAGTATGGAAGTGATTGGAAAAGGAAGATGCTGATCAAAGGCTGCAGCGCTCCAGTGACACTGACATCTTAAAGTTTAGTTATCTATTGCACTGCATGGTGACCACAGTAGATTTATAAAGTATTATGCATTTCAAAACTCCTAAAATACATTTTTAACATTTCTACCACAAAAAAATTGATGAAGTGATGAATATGTTAAATTAGCATGATTGAATCTTTCTCTAATGTATACATAGATCAAAACATTGCATAATGACCCACAAATATTTACAATTACATGTCAATTAAAATAAAATATAATAAGAGCTCCAGAAGAAACAACTGAAAAAAGGAAAAGAAGAGAAAAACCCTTAGCTTTTTTGGATTTATTCCAAGGTAGCTGTGCCTCCAACAAAGTCTCAGAGCTACAAAACACAATATAGGATTTCTAAACAAAACAGATGAGACTAACGGCAAGGTTTCACTGTGGAGTCCCCAATTAGAGTTTCCCTGGGCTCTGGAAACTATTTTCCCATTCTGCACCATAAGGAATTTTTCACTTCCCAAGATGATCAATCCTTGCCTTTATTTGACCTTTATCTGGTGCTGCAGCCAATACACAGGGTCATTTCCCATGACAAATGGTATCGTTGCTCTCTCTCCTTAGAAAGCCTTCATACCCCTCTCCTATGCACATGGTGATGAAGTCAAGACTCACCTCCTCCTTGAGGCCTTCCCTGATCTCTACAGCTGCTATGCACCTTTCTTCTCTGACTTCCTATAATGGAGTCATTTTGGTCATACCACTTGGAACTTAACCTCAGATAACATACTATTACTTATTGGGATAAGGAGATACTTGCTTTAGTCTGTTTTGCTTACTGATAAAGGAATGCCTGATTTTGCAGGACTAATTTAGTATTCCAAATAACTGGTTCATTGAGGAAGAGGATTGGCAGTTCTTACTGACATTGATTTTGGGGAGTCTTTGTTAGAGAGAATTTTGGTTTTTTTTTTTTTTTTTGCTTTAGGTTTATCAGTACTGGGGGTTGAACTTCCTGCATGCTAAGTAAACACTGTTATCCTCACCCTGGTAAAAATTACTCTTTTAACAGACTTATTTGAAGAACTTTGGCAGTGGACATATTTATTAAAATGCCAGTTTAGGATTGGGGAATGTTCAAGCTTTATTCCAACAACACTTGTAATAGGCCTGACAAATCTGAGGTGAAACATTTATGATTTAAAATAAAGATTGCTGTATATGCCTGCAAAAAAAAAGAAAAAGAATTAGAGAAGTGGAGTCAAAGTGGATATTACCCCATCCAACCTCTTTCTAAATGCGAGAATCTCCTTTCTATCATGTGATGCTTCTCAGTCTTTGCAGGAATCCTTGCAGTCACAAGAATTGCATGTTCTGTGTACTAACCCATTTCCATATAGGGCCATACTTACCTTCTATATAAAGTTTTTTATGTAAAAAATAATTCTTCAATGAACTCATAGTTAAAATGATTGAGGCTGAGAGTGAAGGTTGAAGTAAACAGGGTAAACAGGGATATTTGTCAAGCATGGACAAAGTCAAATTTAGATGGAAGGAATGAATTCTGGTGGCTCATTACACACCACAGTGACCATAGTAATATAGTAATACGTACTTATAAATTATATACATCTTTGTGTTGTATATTTTAAAATAGTGGGCAGATTTTTCTAAATGTTCTCATCCCCCCAAATAAATATTTGAAATAGTATATATGTTAATTTTATCATTCTCCAATACATATAAGGGGATTTGTGAAATAGGGCCTCATTCACTACTAATGAAAGAAAAAAATTGTCTGAATCATTTGGAAGGTGACTTGCTCAAGGTGTCATTTCCATAACCTTTAGCCAGTAACTCTGGCTTTTGAAACAGCCTAAGAAAATAATCAAAGAAGCAAAGATTTATATATAAGGCTGTTTGTCCGTATGATGTTTAACACGACAACACATATTTTTTAAATTAGAGACAACCTAAACATTCCCAAAAAGAAGGAAAGTAAGAATTATCCATGGAATAGAGCATCAGAATTATACAACACTATACTCTGGAAATTCTTTTATGACATAGTAAAGTGCACTTTTAAATGCAAAAGCAGAATTGTAAAATTGCATGTGCATTTGTACCCTAACTTCGTTTAAAAATATAAATAGTAGCTGGGCATGGTGGCACATGCCTTTAATCCCAGCACTTGGGAGGAAGAGGCAGGCAGATCTCTGTGAGTTCAAAGCCAGCCTGGTCTACATAGCAAGCTCCAGGCCACTTGGGACTAAAGGGAGACCCTGTCTCAAAAATACCAAAAAAAAAAAGAAAAAATATAAATAATAAAAATTGAAAACATCTTCATAGTCCACCATCCAAAGGAAGCACTACAAATGAGTGACACGCGGTTGTTTTATATTTTAATTTTTATATATTTTTACATAGTTCTAATTTACTACAGTATTTTCAACAAAAAAAATTCTTTTTTTATATAACAAGAACAAACTCACATTTGGACACAAGCATATACACAAAATTAAGAAATAAAAATGAAAATCTAAAAGAAGAGGAAAGATTGTCTTTTCATCTTTGTATCCCCAACATCTAACCCAGAATGGGTTTCATAATTGTGAAGTCCAATGCAAAATGAAAATTAAGGATACCTTGCCCAGAAAATATGACAGTTTCAATATGGCAACATTAAATCAAACCCAGGCCTCTTCTCTGGATAGATTCCCCTGCATCTACAAAGCTGATCCTGAGCCCACACACTGAAATGCTCAATATATACTTGTTAAAAGAGAAGAAAGGGCATAGAAACAGGACTTCCACATCATGTCTACTGACCAAGCTAGGTTCTACAAGACTTAAAACTGGGTGGAATGGTAAGAGATCACTCCTCCAGGAATTTTTCAGACTCTATCCAGATTGTATTATCTTGTTGTCTTCATCAATATATCTGTTAAATCAGAGTCTATAGCCTCTGTGTCTGATCTGAACACCATGATCACTTTCACTATAAAAGACCTAAATATTAACATGACCTAATAAGACAGCCTTCTCTGCCTAGGATAACCTCCTTTCTAGGCTTCCCCTCCCCAACTCGCTTTTCTTCTTCTAACCCTCTCAGCTTAGCAACAGAACTGACTGCCTGTCCTTCCCTTCCTGTACCCCACACATCCATCCTCAGCGCTGCTGTCAGCCAAGCAGACACTGAACATGAGAAGGTGTCTGCAGAGGATGTGAATAACCTCATCCTCCACAGGCTTCCTGTGCAGGCCTGGCTGGGGGCCAGGAGCACTGGGACTGCCACAGAAGCCTCCACAGCGTGAGAGGAGAAAAGGCAGCAGGGGCGGTCCTTATCAAGGAAAGATTATTTGTTACAGTTCGTCTGACTGGGCTGTGTCTTAGTGGAAGTCTAACTGGGTCTTAAGGAGAATGATGCTCAAGAAAGTTGACTGCCTCAGTTTCCAGGCCTACATCCCAGCCCTCTGATGTTGAAAGAAACCCAATACTCCCTCACACAAGACAAATTAGGACAGGTCTAGCATCTCCTCTGTTGGCAGGCAAACTGTAATCATGGGAATGGCAGGTCCTACCATGTACACAGCATCTTGCTCCTTTTTAACCCCTGCTACATGTTGCATCTCTTTTGATCCTCAAAGCCTGGCAACATAAGGTAGGATGAGACTAAGTGACTTGTCCAATGTCAGAGTGTTAGCTAATGTTGGGCCCAAGACCCAAACCCAAATACACTGGATTTGATCCAGTGGCTCTTTTGTACATTGCTAGGATTGAGGTTGGAGCTCCACATTTTCCAAGTACTGGTTGTCTACTAAAGATGGGAAGATATACAGAAAGGAGAGGAAGAAAGCAGCAACTCTAAGAGGAATTGAATTTTGGAGAGTTTTCCATTCGTAATTAAAATAAATAATGTGCCATTTGCCTGGCTGCCTAGCGCTTACTTCGTTTTTTTAAATTAATGACATAACAGGCATATACCTGAACAAGAGTAGAACCGACCATCTATTAGAATAAAAATGTTTGTTTTGTATAAATGTTTCCTTTTTGTTTACCCTTCTTTTCAGTACTGGGATTAATCTCGTGCCTCATGAATGCGAGGCAAGCATTTTACCATTGAGCTAAACCCCCAGCCCACCATAAGATACCTTGCGAACCAGAGAATGAAGCTGCATTTCAAAGAGCTGGATTAATCCAGTTGGATAAGTGCTACAGAGCACTTTCTCTGCATGTTGCTGCCAGAGTGTGGCCTTGGACTCTCATCTCAGCCCAGCTCTGGCCCTTGCTCACCTGACTCCCTCAGGGAGATTCTTCTTCCAAACCATCATTTTGCAAGCAAGAGTCCCATGATATCCGTCATCTGTCTGAGCATGTTGATCTGTTTATATGGCCCTTTCCCTGTTATACAGTGAGTCATGGCAGATAAGATTCATATCCTAACCGTACATGTACCTCAAAAGCCTAGAGGACGATCTGAGCCATAGGTAAATGTTAAGTCGGTCTGACAGAAGAGCAAGCGACTGAACAAACAAACTTGACTCCCCCAAAGTTGCAGGACTCTTGTTTGTGGCATTGAGTACAGATCTTGCTCAAATCACAGCATTGCAAAAATAACAAAAATGTTACTTGCTTCTCATACACATGCCCCAAAGACAAACAAAAAACGTAGAAAACCTGAAGAGGAGTCCTTGTTCTCAGCTTTCTTTCCAGTGAGTGCAGTAGAATGTGCAGGCCCCGTCTACTTATGCAAGAAATGTGTGGGCGAGCACAACAGGGAAACTGACGGGGTTGGAGCCTCCCAAACTCTGAGCCAAAAGCTCCTTCTTTTAAGCAGATTCTCTGAGGTATTTGAACAAAGGTGACCAGCACCCCTTGGCAAGATGTAATACATTTTCATCATCACAATGCATGTGCTGCTGAGAGAGTAGGTCTTGTTTCCCGATTTTGGCTCCTCAGAAGTCTCTTCTGTCACTCACTCTATGAGAATGACTGCTGTCACCCTTCACTACTCAGACAGGGCCAATTATATCTTTGTTTTACAAACTCTCATGAATGGGGGTGATAAAGAATGGGAGGTTATAGAATCAAATCAACAAAGCTGCAACTAAGAAAAATAACTGTTAAAACTTATATAGAAGCCATCCCGTCGTTTGTGGGGTCACTCAGCCAGGCTCTGAAGAAAAAAGTTACATAAGGCTGGAGAGATGGCCTAGAGGTTAAGAGCACCAACTGCTCTTGCAGAGGACCCGGGTTTGATTCCCAGCACCCACATGGCGGCTGAGAACCGTCTTTAACTCCAGTTCCAGGGGAATCCGACACCCTCTTCTGACCTCCGTGGCATTGCACGACACGGGTGCACAAACCTACATGCAGACAGTACATTCATACATGTAAAAATAAATAAGGGGCTGGAGAGATGGCCTAGCGGTTAAGAGCGCCGACCACTCTTGCAGTGGACCTGAGTTCGATCCCCAGCACCCACATGGCGGCTGAGAACCGTCTGTAACTCCAATTCCAGGAGAACTCCAGTTCCAGGGGAATCCAACACCCTCTTCTGACCTCCACGCCATTGCATGACCCGGGTGCACAGAGCTGCAGGCAGACAGTACATTCATATACATAAAATAATAAATTAATTAATTAAAAAATAAATAAATAAATAAATAAATAAATAAATAAATGAAAAAAGTTACATAGACAGACCCCAAGCAGGAGCTGAGAGCTGGCATGTCCCAGGCTCAGCCACATTGGAATTGGAGTGGAGAAGGTGGGTCTCTGTCGTCTACCAAGGCCAAATAACCACCTCAACACAAGTACTTCCTGGGATTAATGAAGCACAGAAAAGAACAACACTTCAAACCATTAACCCCAGCCAGCTATAAATCCTCGGGAATTGCACAGCACAGTGCCTGTTCCTGCTATATTAAGGTGAGAATACATTATTAAAAGGCTATGGATTTTTTTAAATGCTCAATAGGCCTTTCTGAAGACCAGTGTCTCATCTCACTCTCTAACATTCTTTCTCTTCCTCTGGCCACTTGCCTTTTCTGGTGGACTCCTTGGCCCCCAGAATAGATTGCAAAACATCACAAAGGGAAACTGCTAGAGAGAAAGAATGCCAACCTATTTGTAAGAGCCATAACCTGGAGCAGGTATTTGCTCTAAAAGTGAGCACACTGAGCAGCCAGATGGGGCGGAAACCTCAGGGAAGACCACCAATGGACTTTCGTTTGGAGTGCTTTGACACTGAAACTTCAGAAAAAAAAAAATGCAATGATTATCTGACAAGGGGACCCCCCTGAGAAATTTCCAGCCCTATATATAATTTGCCTAATACAGTCAATTGACTTGGCACAGCCTTGGGCATATGAACCCAACAAGGTAGTAATGGCAAAAGTAGGAAAGTTCAGGAATGATGGGGGTACAGGGTGAAAAGTGAGGGAATGTGGGAGTCGTCGCTGGAGTTGGGGGCAGGTTCCAGGTGACTGGCCAGGGAACATGACGGGCAACGGTGGGAAAGAAATATTGAGCCTCCAATGTCCTTACCACAAGAGTAGTTTTTCCTAGAACATGCACAGCTAGGGGGTGGTTAAAGACAAACACAGGCCAGAAGAGAAGGCAACACAGAGAGGAAAGAAATGAAGGTCAAAGGGTTTAGCAAGAAGAACAGAAGATTTGCTTTTGGCAGTCACAGGACATTGAAGTTCTTGGGGGCTCCACCAACTATTAGATTACCCTTTGGTAAAATAAATATCTCCTCGATGACTCAACCTCTCTACTAAAACAATCTCTCTTGAGGTCATAAAGTCACTGGGGAGAATAAAGAGTTAATTTTTGGAACATTTGGGAGGCTTTGGAGAACAAGGTTCTATTCCCAGTGTGAGTGATTCCCATTATAAGAAATTTCGTAGATTGACAAAACTAAATGGCCCCGACATCGTTTAACCATAATCCTCCTCAGTGTACAAAAAGTCCAAAAATAAAGACCAGATGTCTTCAAATTGCTGACGTTGGTTGAGCTGGTTCCACTCGCTCACAGCGATTGCTAAACCAAGCTTCCCTGGACGCAGAGCTGAGGATTTCCATCATTGTATTATTGGCTTTTTGGCCACAGTTTTCCCGTTCATGTATATGGGCATCCTTCTGGCCTCCTCTGGCCTCCTCTGGTCTGCGATGGAGTTTTCCACCCCTCGGAGGATGCGTTTGCAGAAATTCAGTGAAACCCGTTAAGTTCCGTACCTCACCCAACAGCCTCTTCTGACACAGAAGAACCAGAGTCTCATTAGCACAGCAAGACCTCCACAGTGACCTTCTCAGACTCTGCTTCCCCCAGCAAAACTTCCTGAAGCTTCTTCCCCAGGCTAGCTCTCACTGCAACTGCCCCATCCCATCCCCAATCCCTGATCTGTGCAGGGGAGCCACAAATTTGTGTTAAGGAAATTGGTTGGTGGTTCCCCCGCTTCCTACCAATCTGCTCAATGTGTCTCTCTAGTTCAGTTTTTTTTTCAAAGCCAATTTTTTATTGAAGTTGTGTGCATTTCATATAACATTTCTCAATCAAATTTAGATCCATTCCCCCTTCCTTGTCCCCACCCCACCAGAACTCATGTATCATGCATTCTGCCATACATGTCTTTCATCTTTTTCTCAGTTTTTTTTAAATTTATGATGCAGAAGTTTACTGTTTGGGGCAGAAGTTTACTGTTTGAGACAGTTCTTTGACCTTGTCTTTTTTGTTGTTATTGTTCCTTCCAATTTGTATCACTCCAAAATATGCATATATGCATGCCACACATATATCAAGATTATGACGTCTTGGGTTTTAGCAAACTCAGCTTCTGATTTTTTTTTTTTTTTTGGCTGAAAGATGTCATGTTTTCCTTAAGGAAGTGTTTGAAGTCTCCTCCTTGGCAAGCCCAAACAACCACCAGTCCCACCCTTGTTCTCCACACTGGGGTCTTTCCTTCCGATGGTCATCCAAATGAGGTCCAGAAAGCACCACATCCTATCTTAATCTTCCTGTACTGGCCTCCATGATGCAGCCTGGGTAGTCCAACAATGGCAGCCTCTACTCTGAAGAGGCTGAAACCCCAGTAGCTGCTCAGTCCACAGCTGGATGTCTCAGCAATCCCCATCTGGCATTGAAGGTTTGGAGGATTCTTAGAGAGACATGAGTCTTCAGTCCATATTGGAAGGTTGAAAAGCTGTGTATCATGTCTTTGAAGGATGGCAAAAGCAGTGGCAGCCACAGGGTAGATGCACTTGCCAGTAAGAACTGAAGAAGGTAAAATAATAATGCTCCTTTTTTTTTCCTTTTGTCTTTTTACTAAGATCTCAAGTTTAATACCTGAAGTACAATTTCTTAAGCCTTACTGATTATTTATTTCTGGTTGTACTTTCCTTTTGGGTGTTTAAGGCCACAGAGTTAGCCCATATTAACCAAGGCTTTTGTTTTCTCAAGGTCAGTTGAGGATCTGGTCCTCTTGTTGGGTTTTAAACAATGTTATTGGTGCTGAAGTGTTTCCTGCCTTTGTCCTCATGGCTTTTTCATTTGTGCTTGCCCTATTAATTCTTTGTTATTCTCCTCCTCGACTCTTGCAGATCAGATACTGTTGTCAACATATAAGGATGTTTAAGCGAAAACATTATTCTGTGGCTACCTCATTGTTTGTGTTGTTGTTTCAGAGAAGGGTTGAGTTTTAGGTTTTAGTAATGTGGGGATTTGGGGGTTGTTTTGGTTGAGTTGGGTTGGGTTTTGACAAGACCTCTCATTATATAGCCCAGGCTGGTCTGGAACACAAGATCCTCCTGCCTCAGGGCCCTGACTGCTGGAATTATAGACATGCACCATCATCCCCTGCTTGAATGGCTAATTCGACAAAAAGGAAGAGGGCTAGCTAGCGGTATGACTCAGTGTGGGAGTGACAATGCCCTGGTTTCAGTCTCCAACACAACCAACTATGCATGCATGCATGAGTGCCTCTGTGTGTGTGTATGTGTGTGTGTATGTGTGTGTGTATGTGTGTGTGTATGTTTTTAATTACATAGCACTTGCCATGATACAGATGGAAGACAAGCATAGAGAGATTCAGTGGTCCCCTTCCTAAATACCACCTTGGATTCTCTGATAAACTTTGCCAGATTTTTTAGCTTAATTCTACTTGTATGTTTGTAGAATTTATTTCCTGGCTGAAAGAGGATACTGTGTTTGGATATGTGTCATGGAAAGACTTAAGTGCCCTCTAAGAATATCCTTGATTTGGTTCAAAAATCAGAAGTATTAGATATCATTAGAACCCAAGTTTTCTCACACCTGGAGGAAGACATGGTGCAATTTACATAAGCTAATGAGGACAGCCAAAACTTGCATAATCCTGCATATTTTAGGAAACCTCAAACTGAGGGTTATTATAAAGACAGAAGCACTCACTTGAGGCCAATAATTTTAGACAATAGAAAACTGATTTTGAACTTGTTTGCTTTAAAAACTAAAATAGAAACTGCTTCTTGTCTAATCTTAGAAGCAAAAGGACAGACTTCATATTGTTTGACTTTTCAAAGATGATTCACAAATAAGATCTAACTTTACTTTTGCTCCAACAGAGAGGTTGATGGAAAAAGAACACAACCTCATCTTCCATTGACTTGAGAAGGCTTCAGGCCCCAGGCCACTCCCAGGCAGGAAGATACTCTGCTTACACACAGGGCTTACCGTCACCTCACCACAGCATGTGCTAAACAGCTTATGTGAAATATTCCTAACTCAGAGATCCTTTTAAAATTCTTATCTCAATGATAATGTTTAATAGAGAGTTGCTTACACATTTTATTTCATAGCATATCACCATTGTCAGTCCTTCCACAGCTTTTCTTACTGCATTATTTTATTGAAGTATATTCATTGTGCATAGTGTTGGGTTCTCTTTTTACCTGATCCCACATTCACTGCCCTTAGTGCCTCTCTTTTTACACCTCCTCCTCCGATCTAAACTATGTACATTGATATGTAGGTTATATACTCATGCCTGGGTTACCTGAGTTATACTCAGGGTCTTCCTAAACACGTCACTTTAACTGAATACTGCACTATTATAACCCAGGATAGCTATAATGATGTATGTCCCACCAGACTGTTGTAAGAGTTCCGTATGCCCCAGTTCTCACAAACATTTCTTAGGGTAGGAGGATCTGACCCAGCGTCTCACACATACTAAACAAGCACTCTGCCATTGAACTGCCCTAGTCCTTTCATCAGCACTTCTAAACATTTCCATTATGATGAATACGAATAGTATTTCATTGTTATTTTAATTTATCTGATTTCTGATCAGCAAATTTTCATAGATCATTCAGAAATCCCCTGTGTGAACTGCCTCTTCTTATTCATTGTCATTTTCTATTGAGATATCAATCCCCCCTTACTATTTTGTAACCAGTCTATTGAGTTGATCTGTGCTACTTTTATTGGAAAGGAATCCTGTGTTTGGCTGTAACTAATACTTCAGCTGCTTGCTCTATGAATTGTGTTTTAGTGATCTTGCTTAAAACAGCCTCACTCACTGCAAACTCTCGAAGCCGTTCTTTTTCAGGAGCCTTCATGTCCATTCATGCTTTATTCTTCTGGAAGATTATTAGTTTCTTCTATGAATAATCCATTGAAATGTATTTGTGGTACCAGGCCTATCACGCACTAGGCCTACAAATAAGCATGGATGGACTTTGTACTGGATTTATTTTCTTATTCCTTTACTCATAATCCATAATTTACCCTACTTACTGGATTTATTTTCTTAATACATTGTTTGTCCCATTCTCAGTGTTTGTGATATGCATTTCTATCTGACAGAGTAGGTCTCCCTGATTGTTCTTTATCAAAATTGACAGCAGTTCATGAACATTTTTTAATCCTTATAAAATATAAAATTAGGGGCTAGCCAGGTGTGGCGGCATACGCCTTTAATCCCAGCACTTGGGAAGCAGAGGTGGGCGGATCTCTGTGAGTTCAAGGCCAGCCTGGTCTACATAGTGAGTTCCAGGACAGCTGGGGCTACAGGGAGATCCTGTCTCAAAACAAAAGAAAGACCAAAAAAAAAAAAAAAAAAAAAATAGGGGCTAGAGACAGGGCTCAGTAGTTAAGACAAATTACTGCTCTTCCACATGACCTGAGTTCAGTTCTCAGCACCCACATGGCAGCTAAGAACCTCTGTAGGAAAATAATAGCCTCTATGGGCATTTTTCTTGCATCTATTGTCGACCTGCAACATGTTTAGTCTCTAAGAAACAAAATAAGCAAGGTCTCTTCCCTCAAACTTCTCAATATCTTGCAGGAAAGAGAATTAATTTAAAAATCCCTAGCCAGGCGTGGTGGCACACGACTTTAATCCTAGCATTTGGAGGCAGAGGCAGGCAGATCTTTGTGAGTTCAAGGCCAGCCTGGTTTACAGAGTGAGTTCCAGGACAGTTGGGACTACAGGAAGACCCTGTCTCGAAAAGATCAAAAAAAAAAAAAAATCCCTAACACTAAACTTTGATAAGAACAATACAGAGTTAGAGAAGAAAGGAATGCCACACCCTGGCATGTTAGCCAGTCTACGACGTCCAAGAGAAGGCAATTCCCAAGGGTGGCGACTTTTTATTAAAACTTAATAAACAAATAAAAATTAACAAAGATAAGGTTGAGATGTCTAAAGAGGAGACAATTTCAGGCAGAAAACTCAGCATTGGATGTCTTAGAATTAGGAAGAACATGGAAGATTCATAAGCAAAAGCAATTCTTAGTGGTCCTTAATGAATTATTTGATATTAATATGACTATTACTACCATAACGACTTCATTAATACCATTCGTTAATTCCTACTAAGTCCAACAGGATAACTCATTTCCTATCTTAAAGTAACCTTATTTATTTTCACAAGAATATGTATTCTGGGGCTGGAGAGATGGCTCAACACTTAAGACATTTTCTGTTCTTCCAGAGGACTGGAATTTAGTTGCCAGAACCCACTTAGGGTGAATCACAACAACTTTCTTTCACCTTAAAAGACAATGGTCCTTCCCTTTTGTGCTACCATCACAAACTGAATAAAACCTCTCCTTGGTGATGTACAAATGGACTGTATGGGTGAATCACCGATGCTTAAGATCACCTCTTACACCAGACCTAATCAACATTGTGTGGGTGAGACCTGGAGTTCCCAACACTGCCACCTCTCTGATTTCTCCTTTTACTCTGCCAGGGATCACATCACTCCTATCATGTTGGCCTCTTTGCCATTTGCATCAGTTTACTGATAACTGGGTGCCAATTTATACCCAAACTTAATATCTTAAACCAGAAGATATTTATTATTTCATAGTTTTTGTGGATCAGATACCCAGACACGTAGTGCCTGGCACATATGCTAGATACTCAATAATTGTTTGTTTAATGGAACAATTTGTGATGGTATCAGAATATTTCCTTGTAAAACTGAGTTCACTTGGGAATTGCTTTGTTTAAAAGCATTTAGCCATGCCCAACAATATATACTCCTCCATCTGACAGTTGTATCTGTTCTTGTCCCAAATTCAAGCACTTTCCAGGAAACTTTTCACTTCAGTGTGGATGTGGCAATAAGGACTGTATTTTCTGTGGGGCTTCTCTGAAGAGACCTGGAAGTGAAGGTTCTTACACAAATTCTTTATTGAGGAAGTGCTCTCAAGAGAAAATGGAAAGGGAGTGAGGTAAGCCAGACTGGGAATTAGTAATATTCAAATAGGGTGGAATGGGGAAGAGTCTAGCCTCAACCTCATCTTTCAGAGCATGAATCACGACCTCAGAATGTCATTTCTCAAGACAAGGAATCTAGCTTTCAACTCACAAATCACCCACTGACTCACTGGCTTGAAGGCTACACACTCCATGTAAGCCAGAGGCAGTCCTTTGGAACAGGTGACATGTAGCATTAGAGGCACACAGACCATGAAGCTCCAATGGGGAATCTATGATCTGAGAGGAATGGGGTCAGTGTCCACTATGAGGATATGAAACAAGTATCTGCTATGAGCCAGATTTAAAATAAGATGGCTGCACTTGCCATTATATCACAATTAATCTTTACCAAAACAGAACAAAAATTCTATGAGGTAGTCACAACACCAAAGTTCAAAGAAAAGGAGGGACTGAGATGCCATACCTATTAAGTATCTCAGGTAACCTATGATTCATGTGTCATCTCAGAATCTATGCTTTTCATTGTTATTTTATGATTTAAAATGTGTTTATTCTTTTAGTAGAGAAAATACTAGTTTAGGCAGTTATCCATTTATAGAAATGGGAACAATTACCCCACCACACTAGTGCCTCTAACATCATAAATCCTCAGTAAAATATTTGTTTAATTAATGGAGGGATAATTATACAGTGGGCTATTTAATATAACAGACCATAAGTATTTATAAGTTGACTATACTTTTATAAATCTGACTCCCACTCCAGATGTTTTGAACTAGAAATTATATGAATTTTATCATTTTCTGTATATGGTCCAATAAAATGTTTGCCATCTTAGAAGAACTCCTTGCTTAGTGCAGATGTGGGGTAAGCCTAACCCCAAAGCTTTTAGTCTTATTTCTCCTTTCAACTGTATTTGTTGAATGATGGTTACAAAGAAAGCACTTTCTTTTTAATATAAGATTTTTATTCTTTGAGAATGTCATGCATGCATGCATACATACAATGTATTATGATCATGTTCACTCCATACTCCCCACTCTAACTCTTCCAAGTCCCCCCGTAACCCTCACCAACCATCATGTTCTCCATCTGCACCTGTCTCTGAGTATCTCTCTCTGTCTCTGTCCCTCTCTCTCTCTCTCTCTCTGTGTCCCTCTCTCTCTCTCTGTCTCCCCCTCTGACTCCATCTCCATCTTTGTCTCTCTGTCTCTCTCTCCCTCTCCCTCTCCCTCTCCAACTCCTATGTACTTCTGGATTCACATATGTACTTGATCTGTGGTCAAAGGACAACTTTTTGGGAGTCATTTCTCTCCTTGCACTCTGAGATTTGGGAATCAAACTTAGGCCACCTGACTTGTGCAACAAGTACTTTTACCCATCAAGAATTTTAGCAGCCCAGGAAGTCTTTTCAGTACTGAGATAGGATGAGAATCTGTTCTCACCAAAGGTGAAGACAGAGAAGAAAATGGAAATCAAATTCAACTTCAAGCCCTCCTGCTGCAAAGCACAGAACCCTTTGATTGGCCCTGTGACTCTCCCTATGAGGCAGTATGAAGCAGACACCACCATTTCATCTTTCCTGTTGGCCCACTGGAATACAACTGGAGCCTTCCAGTGACATCCAGGCAAAAGCTGTATAGCCCCAGTAAGGATCAACAGTGTTATCAATTAATGGGAGTTATAAAATTTTTAGTTTAATTCTTAAACATAAATGCTACAGATAATACCTCCCACTCCATCATTCTAGAATCTAATAGCAGTACCTTTCCTAAGTAACACTTTAAGACTGGAGTTTAACTAAGTGATCACATAATAAAATAAAACCATTATTTGATTTATTTTTCCTTTTTTACCAACTTATACATGTTTAAAAGTGCTTAACAAATTTTCGCCAATGAAACAAGTAAATTAAACATGTATAATTGCCACAGCAGGAGGCTTCCTAATGTTCTCTTCTAATGACTGTATACACACACTCCAAGAGTAAAAACTCTCCTGACTTCTAACACCAGAGATTAGTTTAGCCTGGTTTTGTCCTTTAAATAAATGAAATCATACAGTGTGAATTCTTTTGTGCTTGGCTTCATTTGCACAACATTATTTGTTGAGATTCATCCATGTCATTGCATTTAGTTGTAAATCGCTTATTCCAATTGCTGTATATTATTTCATTGTGTAAAAATGCTACGATTTATTTATCCTTTCTACTGTCGTTGAACATTGTTACAGTTTCCAGGATTTGGCTATTATGAAAAATACTGCTATGAACACTTTTGTATGTGTTTTATGGTGCATTTCTTTGGGGGCATGCACCTAGAGATGCAACTTCTGGGTCATTGCATGAGTGTCTCTTCTATTCTACTAATTGGAACTAGCCAAACACCTCCCTGAGACAGTGCTTTCCCATGTGATTGCTTCCATTTGTGCACCTTTGCCTTTCATTTTCGCCCTTCAGCCTTGGCCATGTGAGCCAAAAGCCTGTATAGAACCACCCAGCTCAGACCTACCCTTCCCTTGGATGTAGGTTCTTAAGTCACATGAGTTCTCTGGAGTTCTCCCTGCTTAAAAAAAAAAAAAAGGTGCTTTAACTCCTATAGATGCTCTGAAAATATTATTTTCATCCCAAAAAGGAAAATACAGGCAAATGGGGGCAATTCCATGATGTTGGTGATTCAGTCCCAGAAGGGATGGTTTATAGAACTTAAAAACAGTTTTTGCTTCTGGTAGGAATTGGTTTTCACAAACTCTAAAGCAATTACAAAGAGGACTTTGCAAGAGATGGAGATTGGATCAGAGCTCTTCCTCTTTCCATACCCACAACAGAAGTCCCCGCAGGCCCATTAGAACACAGACTGGCTGATACCCAACAGTCCCACTGAGAACCCTTCTTGACAGTCTCCAAAGTAGAGTGTAAATCACAGCTGTGTGAGGCTTGAAGAACATCTATCTTTTGTTGCTAATCTTTCTGTTTGGAGTGGGTTGGTGGGGGATGGAGCAAGCCTGCAACACTTTGCAAATCAACAAACAAGTTCCAGACAATGGTTCCTGCCCTTGCCAAAATTGTGGTTCCATTTTTTATTAAGCTCATTGAGATTAATTCTTGTTACTGTATTTTACTCATTAGCTCCTTGAAGTTACTGTTGGATACCTCAGGATGGAGGCCTCGAACTTCAGAATTCTTTTAAAAGGCTCACTACCACAGGAAGGAGGCAAGTCCAGCCTGCCCATGGCCTCAGCAAGGTGCTACTGGCATGGATCTCCTTCCTGAAAAGGAGGAGAAACTTAGGGTGGGACCCAGTATTCTCACCCAGGACCTAAGATGGAAACATTCCCCAGACAAGGAAACAAGTTCTCAATATGTGGAGTCTCTTTTAATGAAGCAAGAAATTTGGGGTTAAATCAAGTCTCTTCCAAACACCCTGCATGGCAACTTTGCTTGGTTTTCTCATAAACATGGGGTTTGAAAAAATAACCCTTTGACCCATCAAAGCTGCCAACTCGTAAAGACATCATCCTTTCCTTTGCATTGATCTGATCACTTATAATAAGACTTTGAGTCAAGGTTCATGGTGTCTATTCTCCAAAGATCCACCAGATTGATGTATTTGTGAGTCATTTTCTACAATGAATTTTTAACATTTTATTTATTTATCTTTATTGTGTGTGTGTTTTGCCTGCATGTATGTAAGTGTACTCATGTAAGTGCAATGCCTTAAGAGGCCCAAAAGGACATTGGATACCCTAGGACTGTAGTTACAGATGGTTGTTAGCCACAATGTGGATGCTGAGAACAAAAACCAAGTACTCTGCAAGAGCAACCAATCCTCCCAACTGCTGAGCCATCTCCCCAGCCCCTTCTGGAAGGAATTTTATGCATACACAGAGAGAAGGGAAAGAGTAAGTTTTCAAATTTATTTTTCACAAAACAAAAACACCAAATTGAAACTTTATAGAAATATACTACACTTAACATTTGCTGTTCTTCACTCCTCACCATAGTAACATTCTATTGTGCTTATTATACTATTATTACATTAGGCTAATGCAATTAGCCCTTTCCTTGGTTCCTCAGTGCCTTCCGAAACCAATTTAAACTTCTTGCCCTCTCTGTTGTTACCCAGAATAATAATTAGACAGCCTGCTTAAACTCTTACCCACCCCTAACTGTTCATCTTTAAGAAAATGATGTTTATACCCCCAAGACCTTAGTAACCAGAACAGTGGAAAGCATCTAGACCTAAGATGGCCATCCAGATGACCTCGAAAAGACCTCAGATCCCATTTTACATGCTAAGTGACACAAATCTCAGCGTCAAGAAAGATGACTACACACAAACAGAAAGAACCACAAAGGGAACAAAAAGAGGGAATATCTCATTTCCTTCAAAATTTCCAGTCGTTCCTACGAAAGATATGAATATTTCTCCATTTTATTAAGACCTCCCTTCCCCATTCCCATCATGTCTTTTCTCCTATATCTGTAGTGTTCCCACCTCCAATGGACTGACTAGTTTATTTCTAAGCCTAGATTTTCACTTATTCATTCTCTGGGCAGTGAATAAACTTATCAATTAGCTCTTAATTATGGTTTTACTTCTTGGAACTTCAACACCAACACTGAATGGACAAACATCCCTGTGAAGGGGTCTCTCTGCCAGAGGCATAGAAAGAAGAGCTTCATTTACCCTGACTCTTCATTCAGTCCTAAAGGCATCTCCTTTCTTGTCGCACTTTCTCTCAGACAATTTTTACACTTGAGTTAACTATATTTTATTTTTGCCTTCTCTATTTTCATATATTTTATCTTCTCTCCTGGCTTGTTTGAAACTGAAGTAGTAAGTTGCCTAAAGTTCACCTTCCTATATCCAAATACTTCTCTTCCCTGCACATGATTCATCTCTATAATTGTCCTCCCAATCTCTTGGAGAACAAATAGTATATTCATTGCCCAACATCACAAAAAAGAGGACACAGAGCTCTTACAACTTTAATGAGGCAGAAATAAGTTAAACATACCAAGAAGAATCTGGAAAGACTCATAATTCTGTAGCACAGCCTTCCTCAAAGATTATTCCAACTCATTTTCTCATTTGTTCACATGTCATGCCTAAAGGCTTTGGGGTCAATCATTATTTTCCATGCACATATTTGAACAAAGACAAAAGAAAGTGAAGCCGGGCGTGGTGGCGCACGCCTTTAATCCTAGCACTTGGGAGGCAGAGGCAGGCGGATCTTTGTGAGTTCAAGGCCAGTTTGGTCTACAGAGTGAGTTCCAGGATAGCTGGAGCTACAGGGAGACCCTGTCTCGAAAAGACAAAAAAAAAAAAAAGTGAAACGAATTGATCTATCAACCAACAGAACAATAAGAGCTCATTTCCCAATCCTTATGAATTGAACTCCTAATCTTCAACCAATATTCCTTAATGCAATAGCCACATTACACTGAGTCACAAAATATAATTGCAATCTGTTTTACAAATACTTCCCAAAAATGTTAGCACTTGAGCCTCCTAACACAGTGCTTCAAGGAGGTAGAGCAACAACCAGTCTATTTCATGAAGGAGAAGAAGAGATGGATCCTTACATGCACCATCCTAGCCTTTAGGAGCCTAGTTGATATTTTTCCATACATTTTTTAGAGAATGAATAAATAAATATACACAGATATATTTATTTAATAAGTCTGCCATAACACCTCAAATTAGACCATTGGATATTTATTCCTTAAATTTAAATATTATAGTCTTAGATTTGAGATGTAAAGCCACAGTTATGAGAATTGGTTTTAGAATAAGTAGCTGATATTATCTTTCATGGCATGGAGACAAAGAAACTAGATTCAGAAGTTACCTGAAATCGTAAGCAAAGCGTTTGTTGAAATCATAATGAAAACTATATTTGAAGAACAAGGTATATGTCCTGTTATGACTTGCTGTCTATGACCTTGAGCAAATCACCTTTTTTTTATTTTTAAGGGATTCTACAATATAATGACACAGTTGTTTGCAGATAACATTGATGTTACTCAGTATGTCATACAATTAGGTAATTGGTGCATTTTGCAAGTATCTATGTCCAAATTTTGAACAACCCAAGGTTCCCATAGTCCAGTTGGAGAAGCTTGTATGCACAGGCATGTTGATCAGTTAGGAGTCACCTTTTATGACAACTTCTCTAATCTGTATAAGATAGAGACTTGCAATATCCAAGCAGAATAAAGGGATGGAACTGTAAACCTCTGCACTCTGGAAACTCTTAAGTTACCATGAAAATGTTAATTAAACCACTAAGTTCTTTTTATATTTTCATATGTCAAGCAACATTTATTTACTACTGTGGATGGTGGGAATGGTAGGACTAAGGTAAAAGAATACAAAAACATTAAGAACTCAACTCTGATAAAACTAAACTAACATATAATGTATTTTTTCCAAGATACAAAGCTCGTGAGTAAATCCCAGGAACCAAAGGAATGTTTGATCAGTTGCTGACTGAGCTAGAGCTGGTTCTGGATCCAAATTCTTTACACACATGTTCTCATCCCCTTCCTCCCTCTACCCATGGTTACTTGGATATCCCACACTGCCAAATTCAGGCTTCAGATTCCTTCATATAGATTCTTTGTAGGCCTTAATGAGAAAAGAGCCAGAAACCAAAGGCAACTGTGGAATCTTACTTCATGTCCTTGTTGCCTAAGTGGATCTAGTCTCCAGCTTCCTCATAAAATTCTGCCCTCAAATGATGTTGCATCATGCACATGCAAGAAAAGGGAGTTATGAGGAAGGGAGAAGAGGGAATTTGTGTGGATGGTTCAGGCCATGGAGACAATAGGTTCTTTCAAGAAAGAGAATGAAATCCTTTTTTGGAAGAAAAAAAGGTAGTCAGATCTGAGAGTCTGTACAATGACATACAACTGGAGTCCCTTTCTGTAAACATAAACAGATGTATAATGTCCATCAGTCCTCCAATAGACTAATAAAGCATGAGTACCTAAAGGCAGAATGTGGCTGGATGTTCATGAGAAATGATGTTTTTTTTAAAATCCTATTGTCTAAAGAGCTATAGTTAAGATAATCAAATTCATTCTTTCATTCAATAAGCATGTATTGAATGTCTGCTCAGTGCTCAGAGACTACAGTAAGTGCCAGCATGCTCACAGAGGTAGGAAGCCTTGGCATTGAAGAAACTCATCAGCCACTAGATAAGAAAAAAAAAATCTAAGAGCACTTAGAGGAAGAAAAGAAATTGAAAGAAGGAAGGAAGGAAGGAAGGAAGGAAGGAAAGAGGAAGGAGGGAGGAAGGGAAGGGACAGAAAGAATAAAGGGGAAATAGGTAATAAAGTATCATGAAAGAGAAAATGCCAAAATCTACTATGGGAAGTCTAGAATGATTTTAGTGTATGACACTCATATGAATAATTAATAATGACATCAGTGATGATCATTATTATTCTTGATGAATCTAGGATGACATAATGAAGAGAACAACCTGGGTCAAGTACATTAAAATAATCCCTTCTGAAGTCGCTTCCTCCCACAATGGGAGTCACCTGAAACAGGCCACAACAATTCGTGATAAGTAATTTTTACTAACAGGCAGGCCGCTGTAAAACAGGACCTCTGACAAGCCTGCACACTGTAACTTCCATTCCCTTTAACCTGGGAAGAAGCAACTCAACACAAGTAGGAGGGCCAAGTAAGGAGAAGGATAATTTAACTTCAGTTTGTGGGGTAATAGGTTCAGAAATAAATAAGCAAATAAGTAAACTGTGAGTCATCCCTTAGAAGGCCCAGAATTTATCTGAAAGAATTATATTCAATATTGAATCCTAAATAAGCATTAAGTAGATTCTGAAAACATGTGCTTCCAGTTTCAGCTAGTATGATGGTTAGCTCTAAAGGTTCTAATCTAATACCCTCCAACGCATTCTCCTGGCTGCAGTGGTGTATAGATAGTATTGAAGACAAAAAGAGGCTCTAACAAAAAAGCTGACTTGAGGTACAGGGTTTCTGAAATTTCCATGTCTTCAGCACTTGATTCTTTAATCCTGTTATGTTCATTTATATTTGAATCTTAAATCTACTCCACTGGGGGCCAGATGTTGACTCACGTGTGAATGCACAATCTGATATTATGGCCTATAAGCAGACACTGCAGAAATTTTGTCCCAGGAAAAGCTACTTTTTCTTTGACTTATCAGAAATGCCAATGCATCTCCTCAGAAAATGGCTTATTTTCCAGTGTTACTTATACTTCAGATATCTAATTATCCAGAAAAAAAATCAACAATTGGTGTTAAAAACAGCCAACTATACATATGACTTAAATGAACACTTCTGGAGACACTGAGAGTACCCAATTATATCCAAAGAACATTAATCATACAATCCTATGTTTTAATTCCGTTTATTACATATAACTGACTTACCAAGTACATACAGATAGATATGTACTATTCTAAGTGAAACAGGGAGTTTGTGACTAGAAAGTGTGGCACTTCCTGTGAAAGAGTATTCATTAAATAGGAGACATTGGATGGGTTTCTGAGAGATTGTAAAACAAGTCAATGTGTCGTAACAAATGTCACAGCACTGTAATAGTCATCTGTTCCCATTTGCTACACTCAGATTGCCTCTAGCCAAGTGAAAACAGCTCTCTTACGTCTAGACTGAATTAATGGTGACTTTAATATTTGCCTTTGTGAAAGACATCGAAAGTCTTCTGGTAGATCAGACTCAAGAATCAAGGCTCTCTCCATGCCTCATCATACCTGGCTTTCCAAGCTTCTTGTTTTGCTTTCATTTACATTGCTGTGATAAAATATTTTGACAAAAAGCACTTGAAGGAATGAAGGTATTCTCGACTATAGTCCATCTTTACAGAGAAAGCAAGGCAAGGACCCCAGCAGCTAGTCGCGCCCACACTCGAAAGCAGAGAGAGAATAAGTGTGCATATGTATTACTCAGCTAGATCTTTTCAGTCTTATCCCCTTCATGATCCCCTGTCTAGGGAGTGGTGCTGCCCACAGTAGACTGGGTTTCCTACAACAACCAAGACAATCCCCTCAGAGATGCCCCTTGGCCAACTAGAAAACCTTCATTGAAGCTCTCTTCTCAGGCGAGGCTAATTTGTTGCAAGTTGACCTTTAGAACTAATGGTCACACTCTTCTTTGTTCACATCCCAGCTCTTTATGCCCTCAGTCATGCCTTGCCACTGTCTGTGGTATCCTACTTCCCTGTATTTGTCCCACTGCCTACTTAGATATCCATGTCACTGTCAAGCTGCTCAATGGGCTTCTGATTCCTAAGCCTGCTTTGATATTGCTCCCAAGATCTGGTTATTCTTGGGTTACCTCTGTCTCAATCTTCTCAAACCATACCTAATCCTTGGCATAAGGCACAAACATGAAAGAAATAATTGCAATAAAATACATTGAATACTGTGTAGAAAGAAGTTTAGGATTCTATGGGAACTGTCAGGAATAATAAATTTGGTCAAATTGTTTAAACAAAGATAGTGAAACAAAATCATCACTCCGTCAGTAAAATGTTTGGATTATAATAGCATTTTGGAAGCAAAATTCATCTGTACTCATCTGTGAGAAGGATCAAAATTATGAAATTTAACATCTAAATGTGTGTGTTGTTAAGTAGAAGCAGCTATTCTCTGAGAAACTTATCAACTATCTAGTAATTAAGAAAGATTTAAAATCCTGGCTAATTAACTCCTGTATCCTATTTAAAAATTTTCAGATCTTCCTTATTAGGGAATCCTCTGACCTCATGTGACCAACCTCGCTTGTTTATCATCTATTTTGCACAGGTGTGAGTGGTGGGGCAGAAGATATAAAAATAAAATAGAGCTTTTGGCCTCTAGAAGTTTCCTGGCAGGTAAGAACAGACATGAAAAGATAATCACAATGCAGGAAAATGAATGCCCTGATCGAGGCAAGGTTCAGATTCTACAGGAACTTGCAGGAGTAAGGAAAGGCACTTTCTGTGAGAAGGGGCTCTCAAAGTGAGCAAAATGCCAAGCCTAGCTGTATGAGCACAGGCTGCCAGAATGCCAGTGTGTGTAAAGGTGCGGTAATGTACAAAAGGGAAGCAGTAGAGGTAAGCCATGGGAAGAAGACTGTGCCAGGTCTTGTCCATTCCAACAAGAAGTTTGGATAGAACCCTAAGGCAGAGAGGAGCAGTTTATAGATATCGAGTGACAATAGTATAAGCTGTATATAGAAAAGTATCACTTCCGCAAAAATGAAAAGAATGGATTAAAACAGCTAAGCAATAGAAAAATTACCCTGGTGCATCTGATGTGGAGGATCTGGGCAGAAAGGGCACAGTCCAACTTCAGGGCCCTGGCCAAATGCTGAGAAGTATGAAGGAAAAGGCTGGGCAGCTAGAATAAAAATAAGGACAGTCACAGCCTCTGATTAACTTTCAAGCAACTTCACACCTTCCTTTCAACTACATGGTACTTCCTATGACTAAACACACTATGATACTCATGGTTCTAAGGTCCTTTCAGCCAACATTATGTGAGTTCTCACCCCTCTAATTGCTATGTACATGTTGGTTAGACAGTTGCTAACAAATGTTTTATCCTATTCTTATAGAACTTTTGTAGATAGGATATAGAAACACCAGATCCTGTGCTGGGTCTCATTTTTCCACTTGCATTATTGACTTGGACTTTGCCGAATTAAGAGAAAATTATGATGATGAAGATTAGAAATGATGAGGGTCTAAAGCAAGGCAGACAAGATGTACAATGGGAGCAGACTGGAATGGATTTTAAAAACTGGTCATAGTCATGGATAATGGAGACCAAAGAAAGCTGACTCTCTAGGTGACTCTGTTGTCTGCCTGAGACCTCCTCTGAATGGAGACAGTGGTTACTAGACTAGACTTTCTTGTCACCGAATTGCTATAACTGAGAAGACAAAGTCATTACTTGAGAGAGTTATAGATGGATGACATTGATCATCTTCCATTTGAGGTGGCTTAACTAATGCTCATTTACTTATAAGAAAAGAGGACACAGCTGTTATGCATAATTTTTCCAGCCTTTCTGTCTTTAGGCTTTAGGTCCCATTCTAAAGCACTCACATTATGTCCTATCAAGATTTAATCCTGTAGAATCAGTTTATAGGAACTCACACCACTAAATTCCTTGCGAGATGTATGTATAGGACATTCAGTATTATTGCATTTTGATTCATTATAAAATAGGAGATTGCTATCATGATAAATCTATTTTTTAAAGATTATATGCTAACTATAATCTCCTAGCCCTCAATATTATCTGGGCACAAGGTGAACCCTACAATTGCTACTAAGACTCTGTTTTTGAGAGATCACCCTAGATGGGACTCTCCTGAGTCACTTTGATTAGCCCAAGGCAGACTATGATGGAAAATTCTGTACTGGGCTTCAGAGGTCACACAAAGAAATGCATATGTGTCACCCCTGGAAAAGTATCGTCTACATTCCAGCAGCAAACTGTTTTGGAAATGTCATCCCTCAGAGGAATTCATGCCAACCCCAATTAAAGTCATGGTAATAAAGAGTGTGGAAAGATGACACAAATAGCTAGAAAGAACCATGAAGTGTTAGAACTAATCTAGTCTAACTCCCTTGTTTACAGTTGAAGAAACCGAAGTCCAAATAGCTAAAGCTACAGATTTTCAACATTAACAAGACTGTCCTCAGTTCTCTTGACTGCAGATCCATCCACCTCCCCATTACACATTATCATTTCACAGAATTGTGAAGTCGTATGCAGTAGTGCTTTCTGGCTGAGAGTCAGATAGGCTTGTATGTGGAATCAGGCGTCCTTCTGTCCAGAGGTCATCTGTGTGCACTGCGCTATTAAGGGTAACTCCAGTGGAATGTTTGTAGACACTTAGATAAGAATCTAGCTGCATCCCTTTAGTGGTATGGGGCCCAGGACCCCCAGGGAAAGAACTTGAACTGTGTCCATAATTGAAGTCTAGACAAATACAGACATTACTGATAGATTGGGGAGGTCTCAAGGGAAGCCGTGCTCTAAAAAGCCACAACCAAGCCACCAAAGGAAAAGTCACCCTAAGTGGGAAGGAGTCAGAGAGATAGAATTAGAATTGAGGGCTGATTGTAGGAAAAGGAACAGCTATTCTGGGTACAATATGAGGCTATCTTTAAAACACTTTCCATCTACTCCAACCAGTCCCCAAAGGATGTCTATATATTCAAGGAAAAAAAGAGAGTTGCATGAAAAATGCATGAAAGAAATGAACCTTTCAAAACACCTGCATTTCTGCTGAGAAAGTTGCCTCCAATGAGAGCTGGGTGGTGATAAGGAAAGACTTTATTACCAGGGAGCCAAGCAGATGGGTCAAGAGAACCCTCTGAAGGCTCAAGACATGAGAAGGGAAGCATGCTTGCACACTGGTAAAAACCCTCAGAGAGCAAAGATAGACACAGATGGAGAACAGATTTGAATAAAAGTAGGAAGAATTAGGCCTATCAAAAGAAGCAGAGGGTGAGAACATATCACCTACTTTGCCAAGGCCTTCGCAGCCAAGGTGACAAGTGTCATAGTCACAGGCAATGAGGAGATACACCCACAAAAAGGAGTGCAGCAGCGGCCCTGGGATACTAACCTCAAAACAAATCTGGAATGGCACGGCATCCTTTCAGACACTCCTAGCAGAGAGCAGGACACTTGCTGGGATAGGCAGGCTACAGCACTCCAGGCTCCTTCCTCTCGGCTGTATACCGTTCACTAAATGATCTGCTCAATACAATAAAAAAAGTGTTTGTGTTATCTGCTCAGATCCTAGGAGGACCAATACTTTTTAGATAACTTTTAGCTGGGATCATACTTAGGGAAACAGATGGAAGCAATACAACCAGAGAAAGAGAGATATTAATCTATGATGAGTCACATTAAAATCCTCAGTTGATAACGTAAGAAGATGTACAGTGAGGATGTCCCTCCAAAATTGCCTCAAACTAATACGAGAAAATGGGCTTTGTTCCCCTATATCAACCATGTGGGCTCTCTCCAAAAAGGAAAGCCAGTTTGTGTGCTATGAAACTCAGCAGAGAAGAATCTCTGGAAAGGGACTTCACTATAAATTATCAGTGGCTATATCCCAACAACTGGAACAGTGAGTGTTTTAGTCCTCAAGGGAAGATGCAGTCAGAACATCACAGTGTATACACAATCTGCTAAGTAAAATCAACAGCATGAATTACATGTGAGACACCACATATGTCAAAAAAATGTAAAGTTAGGGTCCAAATATTTGACAGATGAGCATTATTTGTCAACAAACAGGAGGAAAACTGTTAAAATAATATTAAACAAAATCCATAAACAAATGAGGTCTTATAGTATCCAGGGACCATTAGACTGAAGAGTTAATGGTCCAGATCTCCAAGTAAAAGCCATATTTGATCTAGGGGGCCCCAATACCACTAAATGAAAAAGTTAGTGTTCTATGTATTCATGGGCCTGCGACTCATCTATCTTCCAGGTCAGACCTTTATCCAATAACAGAACTCCTTGCTGACATTCCACTATCATTTTCTTTGTGGACTGTATGGAACTGTTTCAAATACACCCAAAGTAAAAGTCCTAGAAACTATATTGGAGAGTACAGTTTAGAATCTACACAGTTGGGCCTCCTATTTTCTGCCTTCAATATATACTTTAAAATCTACGTACTTGGGGGCTGGAGAGATGGCCTAGCGGTTGAGAGCGCTGACCGCTCTTACAGAGGACCCGGGTTCGATCCCCAGCACCCACATGGCGGCTGAGAACCGTCTGAAACTCCAACTCCAGGAGAACTCCAGTTCCAGGGGAATCCGACACCCTCTTCTGACCTCCGCGGCATTGCATGACACGGGTGCACAAACCTACATGCAGACAGCACACTCATACACATACAAAAATAAATAAAATTAAATTAAAAATTTTAAAAAAAAAATCTACGTACTTGGGACTGCCATGGGCTAGGAATGTGGGGCAGGGGGGTTCCCAGGTGCCCATGAGAACATCAGCACCAGCTTCCCTGCCTGTGTAAAGCCATTTTGCCCTCACTTGCTGAGCCACATGCAGGGGGAGGGGAGAAGAAGGAAAGGACCCAGAGGCTGGTAAACCTGACAGGTCAAAGACCTGGGAGCTGGCTGCTATAAATCAAAACTCATTTATTTGCAGGAGCTTGGGGTCTTATATAGCAGCATCTAGAGAGCTTTTGGTGAGAATGGGGGTGGGAGGGTACACGGGAAATTCACAGTGTGCTCGCTACAGAGGGTGTGATCTGGCAGAGGCTCCGGTTGTTTCTCAAAGCCAAGATGTGCTCTTTAGATATCACAGGAATATAACACCCTTTGTGTAGTTCCTTGAAGCAGAGCTGTAGGGCTAGCTTATCAATTGGCAATTGGGGGTAGCTTGACCCCCTGTAGTCAGGGCAAAAAGCCAGGCCCCCTTAGTTCTCCAGCCAAATGGAATATCAGGCCTCACATAGGAAGATCCACCACCCATCTGGATGAAAAGCCTGCCTCTATACCTGTCTGACTCACAGGGTAATCACTAATCTGATACAGGAAGAGCTCAATATAAAAACATGCCCCTAAGAAAATGTGGCCCAGATGCTAAGAAATCAGACTAATTTATCTAATAATAAGGTTCAAGAGAGCAGATTGAGAAATGAATTTGAAATGTGCATAGAATTCAAATCTCTTCCTGAGTATTCCAAGAAGGCACACAGTTCACTAGGAAAATAGTTCCTTTATTGAAAGTCCTCATTTTTTAAGTTTTTCATTGTTATGAATTGAAAACTCACATCCTCTAATTTCCAAACACTGGTTCTAACTTGGCCCCATAGAACAGTGAGAAAGATCCTTATTCTTTTCTTATGGCAGACCCTAGAAAATACATTTAGTTATTGGGCAAATCGCTACCATAACACCTATCCAATTCCATGGCTAATGTACACAGGTCTAAAGTACAATTGTCTGGGCTTCATTATCTGGGATGATTCGGCTAGTCTCAGATAGAGTTTGGGAATCTACCTTGTTTAACAGGTTGCCCAAAGATGCTGCTTTCAGAAACACTGAATTAGAATATAAGATATGCAAGCTTTTATTCCCAGTACTTGGGTGGCAGAAGCAAGTGGATCTCTGTGAGATCAAGGCCAGTCTAGAGAGTTCCAGGCCACCTGGAGCTACATGGGAGACCATGTCTCAAAAAGACCAAAATAAATAAATAAATAAATAAATAAATAAATAAATAAATAAGAAAAGAATATGAGGTATGTAAGAGCAGACGTTCTATATTTACCTCAGCATCCATCCCTGGCATTTAGCAGGTGAATTAATTTGAATTAATTTAAATTTTTGAATTAATTAAAAATGAACAAATTATCTTGAATAGTCTTAAACATGTATCATTAGCCAGTCACCTATAAATCTTCCTTTTCAGAATAAATGTCTCCAGTACTTTTCAGAACAATTTCGCTCTCCTGCGACTCTCCGCTGACATACTATAGCTGCCAATGTCCCCATTAAAATGGGTCATCTAAAGGCCAACTCAGATTCCACATGTGGTCTGTACAGGGAACAATTATCATCTTTTCTCAGAATTCAATGTTTCTAAGGCAGGGTGGGAGTGCAATATCTTGGGGCATCCAAAGGACTATTAGCCAACTTCTGACTATTAGCCAACATCTGTCTATCCCCCCTCTTGAATTGAGACAGTTAACTGTTTCGTGTGCTTTTATTGATGTTTTATGTATTTCAGACATCGTTTTTCAAATTCAGTTCAGGCATATTCCCCTTTCCCTTCCCCCCCCCACCCCATCCCAGATCATGCATTCTGCCATAATTGTCCTGCATCTTTCTCTGTCTTTTTTTTCATGCTTAGGAATTCACATTTTCCTCCATGAATTTTATATCACTCTAAAATATGGATACATATTCTCCACCCATATACAGTAATTACAGAGTCTGAAAATAAGTGGTTAACGTTTTAAAACTTTGAATACTTTAATGCCATTTTCCTGTCCCCATTGTTTTATCTTATTCATTTCATCTCATTCTCTAATCTGTCAAATTTTCATTTTGTCATACGATATATTAGCTATCCCTCTGAGCTTCATGCATTCCCTATATATTTTTTTATGTATATTAGTGTACTGTCTGCATGTAGGTTGGTGCACCCATGTCGGGCAATGCTGTGGAGGTCAGAAGAGGGTATTAGATTCCCCTGGAACTGGAGTTAAAGATGGTTCTTAGCCACCATGTGGGTGCTGGGAATTGAACCCGGGTCCTCTGCAAGAGCAGTCAGTGCTCTTAACCGCTGAGCCATCTCTCCAGTCCTACATTCCCTATATTTTGTAAGAATTTTTCTGTGTCTCATTCCAAAGTCAGTAATTAAAATGTAAAATGACAGGGACAGAATCTAAACCAGAGACCTGAAGTGTGCTTTTACAGATTAATCTGTGCTTCAAGGTCTTGCAGGATTGTGCTTATAAAACTGGGTGCACCAGAGTTTGGCGTGTATATATTGATGATTGGGGGATCTTCATGGTTAATTGTTCCTTTGATAAGGATGTAATGGCCCTGTTTGTCTCTTCTGAATAGTTTACTTTGAGGTCTATTTTTTCTGATATTAAAATAGCAACTCTTGCTTGCTTTTTTGGTTCCATTTGCTTGGGATATTTTTTTTCCATCCTTTTACTTTAAGTAGGCACCTATCCTTGATGGTGAGATGTGTTTCCTGTAGGCAGCATATAGACAGATTCTGTTTTCTAATCCATTCTCCCAGTCTATGTCTTTTGATTGGGGAATTAAGCCCATTAATATTAATATTTAAAAGATGTGTGTTGCTTCTTTTCATCCTATTTTCTGTTTGCATTCTGGATCTCAGTTTGTATTTTCATAGGTATACATTTATTAGTTTCTCTCACTGTTTGGTGATAGTTGATCCTTTTTTCTGTCTATCCTTTGAATTGCTTTGAGTATTTTCTGAAGGGTTGGTTTCCTGGACATGTATTCTTTCATCCTGTCATGAAAGATTTTTCTTTCTCCTTCAACTGTGATCTACATTTTTGCAGGATGTAGTAATCTGGGTTGGCAACTACAGTCATTTAGTAATGGGGATACTTTGGTCCACATTCTTCTGGCTTTTATAGTTTGCATTGAAAATTCCGCTTCCAGCTGGGTGTGGTGGCACACACCTTTAATCCTAGCACTTGGGAGGCAGAGGCAGGCGGATCTTTGTGAGTTCAAGGCCAGCCTGGTCTACAGAGTGAGTTCCAGGCCAGCTGGGGCTACAGGGAGACCCTATCTCAAAAAGACAAAAAAAGTCTGCTTCCTTGCCCTTGGACTCACTACATCTATTCCCACCAGGACACTCATACCTCAGCGCAAGTTGTATGTGTGTGTGTGTGGGGGTGTTGCTCCCTTGGCCTGCACGCAGGCCCCCTATGTTTCCAGCTGCTGTTGTACTGGCAAAGGGGCCAAGAAGACCCAATGGAGGAAAGACAGCATCTTCAGCAAATGGTGTTGGCAAAACTGGGTCACCACTTGTAGAAGAATGAAACTAAACCCCTACCTCTCACCATGTACAAAAATCATCTCCAAAGGGATCAAAGACCTCAATGTGAAACCTGAAACTCTGAAGGTGATAGAAGAAAACTTTGGCAGCAACCTAAAAGACATAGATGTAGGAGAAGACTTCCTAAATCAGACGGCAGCTGCACGGGAACTGAGGTCAATGATTGATAAGCAGGACCTCATTAAACTCAAAAACTTCTGTACAGCAAAAGAAACAATCAGTGAAATGAAGAGAAAACCCACAAAGTGGGAGGAAACCTTCACTGTTGATACATCTGACAGAGCATTAACTTCCAGAATACATAAACTACTCAAAAAACAAAGAAGTAAGAAATCAAATGTCTCACTCAAAAGATGGAGCAAAGAGCTGAGCAGGGATTTCACAAATGAGGAAATAAAGATGGCTGAGAAACATCTTAAAAATGTTCAACATTGCTAATAATTAAGTAAATGCAAATTAGAACCACTTTAAGATATCATCTCACTCCATTAAGACTGGCTAGGATCAAGAAAACAAATGATACCAAATGCTGGAGAGGTTGTGGGGAAAGTGAAACACTCATCCACTGCTGGTGGGAATGTAAACTTGTACAGCCACTATGGAAAGCAGTATGGAGAACCCTGAAAAGACTCAAAATGAGCTTATCACCTGACCCAGCCATACCACTCCTGAGTGTATACCAACAAGACTCATCCTACCACAGAGATACATGCACAGTCATGATCATTGCAGCTCTCTTCACAATAGTGAGGAGCTGGAACAAACCCAAATGCCCCTCAACCAATGAGCGGATACAGAAAATGTGGTACATCTACAAAATAGAGTTCTATGAAGCTGTAAAGAAGGATGGCAATGTGAACTTTATAGGTAAATGGATGGAACTAGAAGATATTATGCTAAGTGAAGTAACACAGTTCCAGAAAGCAAATGATGAATGGTATCCTTCATTTGTAGATGCTATCACCAAGCACCAATTTGTAAGGCAAACTGAGCAACATCAATGTTATATACCCCTTTCCCTGAAAGCAAGTGTGCTCTTATAATGTAAATCCTTTAACAGGCTCTAGAATTAACCCACCACTTATTTTTAGAATTTGTAATCTTGGTATATGGGTGAAGGATGTGTAGGCATATTTTAAAGAAATATAAATTTACAAAGGAAAAATGTGAATCCTGAAATAAGATATGGAAATAACAAACAGTTTGTGTACAGATGATATAATTTTAGGATAGGTGTGACATATGTATATATGTATATGTTGAAGCGATACAGATTGGAGGGAACTACAACAGCAGAGGAACTAGGATAGGGAACCAACTGAAACAGTAAAGTTCCCCCAACAACAATAATCCTCTGCTTTGAAAAACGTTGAAAAGAATCAGCAAAAGATACTGGGCAGGAATGGCAGAGAGCATGAACTTGGTTGGGTGGGGTGGGGGGTCATGGAAGGGGAGATGAGTCTAGATTAGAATGAGAAACAATGGGGCTGGAGAGATAGCCTAGCGGTTAAGAGCACCAACCGCTCTTGCAGAGGACCCGGGTTCAATCCCCAGCACCCACATGGTGGCTGAGAACCGTCTGAAACTCCAGTTCCAGGAGAACTCCAGTTCCAGGGGAATCTGACACCCTCTTCTGACCTCCACAGCATTGCACGACACGGGTGAACAAACTTGCATGCAGACAGTACATTCATACACATACAGAAATAAATTAAAAAATTAATAAAAGAAAAATTTTAAATTTTTAAAAAAAGAATGAGAAACAATGTATGAAAAGTACAAAACTTCAATAAAATGTTAAAAAATAATAAAATATTAAAGAGGGAGAAAAGTAACGCAACAATATTTAGTGTTATTTCAGTTTTCTATTTTTATTTTAACCCCTAATTCTATTTGTCTATACCCATTTTACTTATTGTTACTCCTTTGTCATATGATCACCTTTAAATTTAGTATAAGGAGAGAATAACTTTCTCTGAGGTCCCTAGCTGTAAGTGACACATGTCCAATGCAAACTCTACACCTAAGGCACAGAAAGGAGTGGAAAGAATATTCCACCTCCCAACTCTCACTACTGAAGCTTATTCATACAACAGATGATGATTAACTCAGAAAGTAACAAAACTGGCCAAAGTGCAGAGAATAAGAGACTCTAGCGTTCTTGTCCTTGAAGAGGACACATAAATCAAAGCTCTGCCTTGCAAAGCATAGGGATCATTGTGAAAGAGGTGATAGGAAGATTGCAAGAGCTAGAGGTGGAAAGATGCAAGGAGCCGCAGGAAAACAGTTTACCAGACAGTTGATCTGTTGTTTTAGATGTATCACGTGTGTGTTGCCTTCCATGAAGCGTTCTTCTTCCCTGGTAGGGAGAGGGAGGATCTGGAAGGGAAGCCCAATAGAATGGGAGAGAGAGAGAGAGAGAGAGAGAGAGAGAGAGAGAGAGAGAGAGAAGAAACCAAACCAGACATGGGGCCAGGAGCAATTCCACCAGAGAAGTAACTCGGTTTTATTGCTGGAATCCAGGATTTTTATACAAAGCCTTGTGGGGGCTGGAACATACAGAACTGGGGGTTGGGACAGGCAGGATTTCAGGCCATATACTCCATATCACTACAGGAATGTGACAATGTTTTGCCCAAGGCATTAATGACAATTGGCACCAGGCAGGTTTTCACAGGCAAGCAAGATATCAGCAGGAGTTCAGGCTTGGAGGCTGCTTGCTGACTCTCTAAGTGCTTCTGCAGAAAAAATACCTATACTGGTCACTTACTCATATGAATTCACAGCAATGGTTAACAGCATAGGCAAGTCCCATGTAAACTCAAACCAGACAAAAACCCAGCACAGAAGTGAGGAAGTGAGAAAGAAGCCCAATCTTATCTGAGGAACTGGTGGCAACATATAACTACTGGGAGAAGGAGAGTAGGTTTTCTTTATGCATATAATGTTAGACAGGTTAACCACATTCTAATAGATAGACACACATCAAAGGACATTTGGGTAAACAAACCATACATGTTAAGGCTCAGTAGACCTTAACATGTATGACAGACTACATGAAATCATATGGGGGTGCTATAAGAAGGGAGTAAATAGGGGAGAAAGTCTAAAATGACCAAAATATATTATATGTAATTCTCAAAACTTCAATAAAATATAATAGAACATGCATTAGGAAAAGGATTGGATCTTTGCAGAAGCAATGGTGAAAAGTGGAGGAGTCATTAGATTAAAAAAGTGGGGAAGAATATATTGTACGTGTAATTTCTCAGCAGGTTGTTGAACTAATATGATTCCCTCTGGATTTTTTATGCAAGCTAAGCATTCTCTCTCTCTCTCTCTCTCTCTCTCTCTCTCTCTCTCTCTCCCTATCTAATTCTCCCTCATCTCCTCTCTCATTTAAAGTATCCCCATTTTTCCCATCTCTCCCTTCATAATACCAGTTACCTATGGTCCCACTCTCTTGAGTTCCTTTTTCCTCTTTAACCCAAAAGTTCCTTATGTAATCCTCCCTCCTCTAATTACTATTGATGTTGAACACCTTTTAAGATGTTTCTTAGTGGGCTGGAGTGATGGCCTAGCGGTTAAGAGTGCTGACCGCTCTTGCAGAGAACCCGGGTTCGATCCCCAGCACCCACATGGCGGCCAAGAACCGTCTGAATACTCCAATTCCAGGAGAACTCCAGTTCCAGGGGAATCCGACGCCCACTTCTGACCTCCGTGGCATTGCACGACACGGGTGCACAAACTTGCATGCAGACCGTACATTCATACACATACAGAAATAAATAAAATTAATAAAAAAAATTTTTAAAAAAGATGTTTCTTAGCCATCTTTATTTGAGTCCACATGTATAGTTGAAGCTACATATCAAGAAACAGTGCCAGACAGGAGAAATCTTCCTTTGAGTAGTTGGCAAGGATAGTTCAAGAGACTCCCAAAATTATACAGGCTATGCCACAGCCCTTGATTGCCTCCAAGAACCTGAAGGTAAGACCCTATTGCTAAAGATAAAACATACTTTGAACAAAGATTTGAGCAATGGAACTGGAACTGACCTGGAAACCACTTCCCCTGAAGGATGGCTCTCAAAGCTTTGGAGAGCATTAGCAAGCTGCTAAGGAAGAACATTAATTGATGGTGTGACACCAGCTTCCAGGCCAAATAACCACATCAGTGACCAGCACAGCATATGACACTGATGCGGTACTGTCACTTTTATCTTAAGGGCAATCAATAGCTACCTAATTGGACTTCAAGCCCACTCAATGGGAAGAAACTCATGTGTGGTACTGTGAACAAAACCAAATACAGATAGGTGGAGAGGTCATAAATCATAGAGAAAAATCCCAAGGCTGTGACATCCCTAGACAAATATAATTTCTTATATATGGGCAAAATATGTATCCTTATATTTACAGACAATTATCCCAGTCACCAACCATAAAAGAAGCTTCTTTTGCACCAGATGGAGATTATTGCAGAGTACCATAACTGGTCACACACAGACATTGTGAATTTTCCAACCCTAAATGCCACATCTGCAATTCAGCCTCTATACATAAGACTCATGGAACATATAACAAGGGTCAAAGGAAACACTAATGAATCTCTCAGTTCTCAGTAATGAAGCTCCTTCATGGGACAGAAGGCCAGGAACACAAAATATCACAAATGGCCAAAGCATAGAAACTAAGAGTCTGCAGAATGTGGGTTGTTGAACAGCAGCAGTCCTATGTTAAACTTCACCCACCCAGGGCTCAGGGGCCATTTTGGAAGAGGGGGCAGAAAATTGAAAGATCCAGGGAGGAGGTGTGTGACCATATAGAAATAGAGTCCTACAGACTCCTGGGACCTTGCTCACATGAACCTACAGCAATGGTTTCAGCACGCACGAGACCCATGCAAACTCAAGCAGACAAAAACCCAGCACATAACTGTGGAAATAGGCAATAAGCCCCAATCTTACTTGGAGAATTATTGGCAGCTCATTGCTTCTGGGTGAGGAAGAGCCATTCTTCTTAAAGGGAAGGACTCTAATAGGCTGACTGGACATCAGTGAATGAACTTGCTCTGAGGAATGACTGGGGACACTAACTTGACACAATAGCCCTTAACACAAATGACAGACTTTCTATATGAATTCTGGGGGTGGGGGTTCATAGGAGGGTGCCAGTGGGAAAGGAGGAATAATGATGATTAAGACTGATCAAGATGTTCTGTTTGAAATACACAAAAACTCAATAAAAATGTATTTAAAAGAAGTGAGGAAGAAAAAAGTACTCTAAGCTAATGAGTTAGTATCAAGTGGCTGTTTGAAAAGGACATTTCCAAGTCCTCAGAGAAACACATACAAGATTAAACACAGAGGCTTTGAGCTTTAGAGGGTAGACCAACAATAAAATGTGGCCACCAGAAATTAAATTAATTTAGTACTCACAGAATAATCATTTAAAGCAATTAAAGCAGCCAGTTTAATGTTTCATTTTTTCTTTTCTCTTAGATTTTTATTCATGAGGAGATAAAAAATAATAAAATTACTGTCGTTTTTCTAGTGAAGTTACCTTAATATAAATAAAAAAACACAGACTATAAACTTGAATCTCTATTACTCATATCTAGATCAGATATTGGGCCTAATTTATTTCCAACATGTTCTATTAATGATTCACTGTAACTGTACAAGAAACAGGCATAATTTGTAGAAGTTAATTTCCTCTAGAATTAGTGCAGCTCCCTGTAAGTTATTCTAGTAATGAAACTGTCCCCACCAAAAAAGTTAAGTGTAATATTGCATTTAAATTTATGCCTTGGACTAGACTACACTAAAGCAACAGCCAAGATTAGAACTCAATGAAACCAAAAGAAGGCACTGAAATTTTGAAAGAGATGGTCTTTTGTTTCTTACTTTCTTTATTTTAAAGGATTATAATTGCAACCATTTCAGGAAAATTCTAGGTCTTATTTCTTATTCTGATCCCATATGCCAGAAATTAGCAGTTTTGGTACAACAGTAGAATTTTCAACTTTTGTTAAATACTTTTTAATTTTTATTTTATGTGTATGAGTGCATTGCCTGCATGTATGTAAATGTAGCCAAGCCATACAATACAGAGTTCAGAAGGGGGTATTGGATCCCCTGGAACTGGAGTTACAGATGGTTGTTAGCTACCATGTGGGTCCTGGAAACCAAACCCAGGTCTTCCAGAAGAGCAGCCAGTGCTCTTAAACATTGAGCCATCTCTCCAGCCCCAAGATTTTTAAAGTTTTAAAGTGATTTCAAATGACTTTCTTAAGCATCCTGTTGTACAGAAAGTGAAGAGTCACAATATTATATCCTAAAATCTTCATATTTTAAATTATTTTCTTCAAGCCCTATGGGAACATTGTGAAAATACCTTGAAATATGATTGATAGAGGAGCGATCTTATACTGATTTTTATTACACTGACCCAGAGTATGATAAATAACTTCTGTAAGTAATCTAAAATGTGTTTTATGACCAACTCATAAAAGCAATTGTGTAAAGAATAGTACATGTTCATCATTTTCAATCCTCATTATGAGTATTTCAAGCTTGTATAGAAGAAAATGGATCTCAAAACTTGACTTTCTAAAAAGAAAAAAAGAAAGCAATTTTTCTATCAAACAACTAATTTAGGAAGTTGTAATAGCTGTTATGATCTTTAATCTTGAATATCAACTTGATAGGACTTAAAAACATTGTGGAGCTAGGATTCACAAATGAAGGAGAATGTACATTGTTTTTCTGAGTCTGTGTTATGTCACTTAGCATAACAGTTTCTAATTCCATCCATTTACCTACAAATTTCATTATTTTGTCTTTCTTTACCACTGAGCAGAACTCCATTGTGTAAATCTAGGAAAGGCATGTAGAGATATCATGGTTATCTACTGCAAAAATCCAGAGAATCATAGTAGTCTAACAACCTAATGACAAATTACACATAAAACATCTCTGTATGAGTCCATATCCATAGCTGAAGGCTACATATCAAGAAACAGTGCCAGACAGGAGAAATCTTCCTTTGAGTTATTGGCCAGGGTAGTCCAAGAAACTCCCAAAATTACACAAGCTGCTGCCACAGCCCCTTGATTGCCTTCAGAACTTGAAGATAAGGTCCTATTGTTAAAGACAGGACATACTTTGGACACAAGATTTGGAGCTAGAACTGACCTGGAAGCGACTTCCTTTGAAGACTAGCACTCATAGATTTGAACACTATGCAAGCTGCTTAAGGGAGAACATCAGTGGATGGTCTAACACCAGCTTCTAGGCCAATAATCACATCAGTGACCAGCACAGCATATGATATTGGTGCAGTATTACCACTTTTATCTTGAGGGCAATCGACAGCCACCTAATTGGACTTCAAACCTACTCAATGGGAAGGAACTCATGTGTAGTACTGTAAACATAGTCAAATACACATGTATGGCAAGGTCATAGATCTTAGAGAAAACCCCAAGCTTTCACATCCTTATGCTAATGTAACTTCTTACTAAGTGGAAAATATCCTTATATTTACAGTCAGGTATCCCAGTTACCATTCATCAAAAATAAAAACAAAAAAAACTTCTCTTGCACCAGGCAGAGACTATTACAGAGTACCACAACTGGTCACACACAGACACTGTCTGTGAATTGCCCAAGCCTAAGAAGCACATCTACAGTGCAACCTCTACATCTAAGGCTCATGTAACATAGAATAAGGGGTAAAGGAGACACTAATGAGTTTCTCACTATGAAACTCTCTCATGCAACAGAGGACTCAGAACACAAAAGGTTACAAATGGCCAAAGTGTGGAGATTAGAAGCCTACAGAGTGTAAGTCTTTGGACAGGTCTCCCATTCTAACTTTTACTTACCCAGGGCTCAGGGAACATTGTGGAAGAGGAGGCAGAAAGATTGTTAAGAGCCAAGGAAGCAATGCATGACCATATGAAAATTGAATCTTTAATTGATGCTTTGTGCATTCATACATCATTTTCCAATTCAGTTCAGGCATATTTCCCTTTCCCTCCCCCTCGACCTCCACCCCATCCCAGATCATGCATTTTGCCATAACTGTCCTGCATCTTTCTCTCAGTTTTTTTTTTCATTTTTTAGCTATAAGTGATAATCCATGAGTACAAGCATCCTTCATATGAAACCAATTTGCAGGCTGTTGTGCCCAAACCCCCACAGCCCCACCATCCAGCGGGGGGTGTGGGGTTGTATGTTCAATCAAGTTGATCAAATGAGTGTCCAGACTACATTGCTGTAGTTTCACCATTCACCCCAATCGCAGCCCTCACATTCTACCACGCCCCCTCTTCCGCAGATTGTTCCCTAGGCTTAGAAAACGGGCACAGGTGGATGAGAAGCAAAACAGTCCACTCTCTCTGGAGCTGTTGTCTTGGACTCTGGTCAATTCTGGGATATACAGGCATATGGCTGCCTCTGCTGCACAGTATTTCCAGACAGGTGAGGTGTAGCTGGTGCTGACGGTGGAGTCTTGCTTGACTCAAGGAGACCCGTATTTGTTTTATTGGTTTAGTGGCCTTTGGTAACACTCTCTGGTATTCCAGAGACCAATTGAATCTTACAAGCTCCTGGGACCCTGCTCTTCTGAACCTACACCAGTGCTGTCAGGACAAGATCCACATAAACTCATGCAGACAAAAACCCAGCATGGAGCTGGGGAAGGGGCAGCTGACCCCAATCTTAGCTGGAGAAATATTGACAGCTGATTACTTATTGTTGGGTAAGGAAGAGCTGATCTTAAAACAAGATACTGGATAAGCTGACTAGACCTCACTGGATGAATTTGCACTAGGGAAAGTTCAGGGACACTAACTTGACACAATATGCCTTAACTCAAGTGACAGAGTATATGAATTTCAGTGGAGAAGGGGGTACCAATGGAAAGGGGGTATAAAGGTGATTAAGATGTTCCATGTGAAATACACAAAAATTCTATTTAAAAAAGGTTGCAGGCTATGAAAAAAAACATTGTAGAAACAAATATCTGAGCATGTCTGTGAAGGATAAGTTGAAGTAGAAAGAACCATCAAGTGTGAGTGGTACCATCCATAGTCTGCAATCCCTGACTAAATACAAAGGAAGAAGGCAAGCTAAGCACAAGCACTCACCTTGTTCTCTCTTTCTTGGTTGTGGACACCATGTGGCAGCCACATCCTGTTCCTGCTACCGTACTTTCCCTGCCATGATGTACTGTATCCCCTTGAACTCTAAGCCAAAATAAAGGCTCCTTCTTTACATTGTTTTTCTCAAGTATTTGATCATAGTAATGAGAAAAGTAGCTTTTGAAGAAAAAAAACAAACACTAAAAAAATTAGGAATAGAGGCAAAGTTCTTTGAGATGAAGTTGTTCCAACTTCACTTACCTCAGATTTTTAGCATCATACCAGAAGCCTTGCCTGATTTAGAAACATATTAAGAGCAAATTAAGTGCATACTGATTAGGAAGGAAAAAATGTAACACTGTTTTTGTTAGAAAATGGCATTATAGTCCATGTAGATATCAGAAAGAGTTGAAAAAAATTCTGTCTCTAGTGAATAATTACAACAACTTTTCAGGACACAGGACTAGCAGTGGAGTTTGAAATATAAAACACTATACTAACAATCTATATACAAATCTATTTGAGCAAAAGTAATACACTCTAAAGAAGAGTTAAATAGGAGGATACTGTATGTTCATAGACAAGAAGACTCAAGACGTGTGAAAAATTGACATTCAAATTTAGGTTATGAGGGGCTGGAGAGAGAGAGAACTCAGCAGTTAAGAGAACTGGTTGCTCTTATAGAGGACCCAGGTTCAGTTCCTCACACCCACATGATGGCCAACAACCATCCTTAACTCCAGCTCCAGAGGATCTGAAACCCTTGTTTGACTTCTGCAGACTTTGCACAACATGAGTGAACTTTCATACAGCAAGCAATGCACTCATACATAAAAATATAAATAGATTATGAGGTAAAATACTCCAAATGTCCAACAGAGTATTAAAAGGAAGACTGACACCACACAACTTAACATTTCTATAAAATTACTATAAAGACAACATCTTATTAGTGAAAAAATAGATAAGTAGACCCACATAACTACAATCAACTGATCATTGGCAATGAACAATGGGAAAAACAATGAATGGAAGATAGTCTTTCTGACAGTGGTATGGCTCACACAACTAATTCCAGCATAGCTGCAGGAGGATAGCCCATGAGTTTGAAGACAGCTTGAGATCCAGATCAGCCTTGGCTACAGAGTAAGATCCTGTCTCAAACACAAGAAATAAAAACAGTCTTTTAAATAAATAGTGCTGGAAGAACTGAACGTCCATGAAAATTAAATGAATGCAAACTAAAACCTTACACCTTTCACAAAAATTATCTCAAAACTATATCACACAACTAAAGGTAAAATACAAAAGCTATAAAATGCAAGACAATGTCAAAGGAATCTAGATGGCTTGGATTTGGTGATGAATTTAGATACACACCAAATAATGAAATAATTAATAAATCAGATTGCACTAAAATTAACTTTTTTACTCCACAAAAGCTACTTCCAAAAGAATGAAAAGATGAGCCAATCTAGGGAAAAACATTTGCAAAAGACATGCTTGGCAAAAGACTCTTATCTAAAATCTGGATCAGTGGGAAAAATATTTGTCCTACAAGTTTGAGAACCTGACTTTGATCCTCAAAACTCATGTAAAAAGCTGGATACAACAGACCACACCTAGAACCCAGCCACAGAAGGCAGAGACAGGAGCGTCTTTGGAGTTTGCCACTAGCTCAGTTAGCCAAATCAATGAACTCCAGGTTCAAAGTGAAGGACTCTGCCTTGAAAAATAAGGTGGAGGGTGAAAGAGGAAGACTCCACATATACATGAACATGTGTGTGTGCATGCATGCGTGTGTATATACACGCACGCACACACACATATGTATACAAAAAAAATAATTAAATGTTGCTTTACCATATAATTTAGCATTTGAGTTCCGCTACATAAAAGCTTGCATGGAGATATTACTAGCACCTTTATTTACCATTGTCAGAACTTGGAAGCAAGCAAGATGTCCTTCCATAGGCATAATGGATAAATAAACTGTAGCATATCCATATAAGAAGATTTTGAAGCTCTTAAAAGAAAAAAGATATGAATCCAGGAAGAAACATAGAATACATTTTAAATGCAGGTTATTAAGCAACAGAAACCACTTTGGAAAGACTGCATGGTCCCAAGTACAGTAAGGGTTGCCATATTGCCAGCAGATAGAGTGAAAGGAGGGGTATGGTTAGTCAGAATATAGCAGATTTGTGGCAGTAAAAATACTCTGTATAATAATTTAATGATGGATATATATTATCATAAGTTTGTATAATCCCATAGAATGCATCAGCAGTAAACTTTAATTTGAACTACAGACTTGAGACAGCAATGTGTTAACATAGGTTCACTAATTATAATAAATGTACCACTTCGAAGAATATTATTTTTGGTCTTTTGGAGACAGGGTCTCCTTTTAGTCTCAGCTAGCCTGGAATTCACTCTGTAGACCAGGCTGGCCTTGAACTCACAGAAATCCACCTGCCTCTGCCTCCCAAGTGCTAGGATTAAAGGCGTGTGCCACCACACCCAGCTAAATGATATTGTTAATAATGTGTGGGATCCTTTACTAAGTCCACCAGAAAACATGTAATGTAAACTTAATCACCAATGCAGCAGTGTTGAGAAATGAGACATAATGACTTCTAGACTTACGGCCTCAGGAATTGTGAGGGAACCAATTTCTGTAATTTTAAACCACCACCAAATTGGTGAAAATATTTTGCAGCAGCCATGTGAAGCTAACATGCCAGTGTTGTAGGATAAAGTGAATTAGACTATTTTCAAACTCAAATCTCCCTTCACTTTGTGCTCTTCTAAGCCAGTCATGTTGGTCAAATGACTCTCACATAGCCCGTCCCTCCCACTGATTCCTTCAACGCATTTCCTTCTCAAGCAACCCTGATTTTCTCTTTCACTTAATAATATCCTTGTAATTACAGTGTGATTAAAATCCAATAACCTTCTTATCTCAAGATCTTTATTTAAGCATATCTGTAAAGTCCATTTTATTATACAAGGTAACATAAGCATAGACTCCAGGATTTAGGACAGAGATACTTGGGAGGGTGGGGAGAGGTCGAAGAGGGAAGAGAATATTATTGTACCACACATCACTAAACAAGTTATTATGAGTTTTGCACTTCAAAAATAGAAGGCAAAAATTGTCACAAACACAGAAATAAAGACAGAAAGAAACAAAGACTATTGTGAGTGGGAAGGTCTTCTTATAGACCTTCTCCACTTGTTTATTGTTAGTGTAAAGAAAGGCTACTGATTTTTCCAGGTTAATTTTGTATACCACCATTTTTACTGAAATTCTTAATCATTTCTAGAAGTTTTCTGGTGGAGTTTGTAGCATCCCTTAGGTAAACTATCATATCATCTGCAAAAAAGGATAGCTTAACTTTCTCTTTTTCGATTAGTACTCTTTTAGTTTCCTTCTCTTGTCTTATTGCCCTAGCAAGCATTTCAAACACTGTGTTGAAGAGGAGTGGCAATAAGGGGCAGCCTTGCCAGGTTCCCACCTTTAAGAAAATGGTTCCAATTTTTCTCCATTTAGGGTGATGTTGGCAGTGGGTTTGCTATATATGGCTTTGATCATGTTGAGAATGTTCCCTTCAGTCTGATTCCCTCTAGGACTTTAAACATGAAGCGATGCTAGATCTTGTCAAAGGCTTTTTCTGCATCAATTGACATGATCTTGGGGTTTTTGTCTTTCAGTCCACTCATCTGTTTTATGATATTTATTGATTTATATATGTTGAAACATCCCTGCATCTCTGGTAGGAATCCAACTTGATAATGATGGATGAACTTTTTGATGTGGGTCTATAGGTGATTTTCAAGCATTTTGTTGAGAATTTTTGCCAAAGATCTCTACAACGAAAAATTCAAACCCCTGAAGGAGATTGAAAATGACATCCAAAAACAAAAAGACCTCCCATGCTCATGGATTGGAAAAATTAATATAGTAAAAATGTCCATTTTATCCAAATTGATATACAGATTCAATGCAATCCCAATCAAAATCCCCATGAGCTTCAACATAGAATTGGAAAAAAAATCATTAAATTCATATGGAAAATTAAAGACCCCCAGATAGCTAAAGAAACCCTGAGTAAAAAATGCAATGCAGGGGAGATTGCTCTACCAGACTTCAAGCTATAGTACAGGGCTATAGTCACAAAGACAGCCTGGTACTGGCAATAAAACAGACCCGTTGACCAATGGAACAAAATTGAAGATCCAAACTTGAGCTCATACAAGTCCACCCACCTCATATTTGACAAAGGGGCCAAAAAATACCTCAATGGAGGAAGGATAGCATCTTCAGCAAATGGTGTTGGCAAAACTGGATCACCATTTGTAGAACAAAATTAAACCCCTACCTCTCATCCTGTACAAAAATTAACTCCAAGTGGATCAAATATCTCAACATGAAACCCCAAACCCTGAAGGTGATAGAAGAAAAAGTTGGCAGCAACCTACCAGACATAGGTGTAGGAAAAGATTTTTTAAATCAGACAGCAACTGCACAGGAAATAAGGTCAACAATCGACAAATGGGACCTCATCAAACTCAAAAGCTTCTGTACAACAAAAGAAACAATCAAGAAAGTGAAGAGAAAACCCACAGAGCGGGAGGAAATCTTCACCAATGATATGTCTGACAGAGCATTAACTTCCGGAATATATAAACTACTCAAAAAACAAAGAAGTAAGAAAGCAAATCACCTACTCAAAAGATGGAGCAAAGAGCTGAACAGAGACTTCACCAGTGAGGAATTAAAGATGGCTGAGAAACATCTTAAAATATGTTCAACATCATAAATAATTAAGAAAATTCGAATTAAAACCACTCTCAGATACCATCTCACTCTGATACAACTGGCTAAGATCAAGAAAACAAAAGACACCAAATGCTGGAGAGGTTGTGGGGAAAAGGGAACACTCATCCACTGCCGGTAAGAATGTAAACGTGTACAACCATTATGGGAAGCAGAGTGGAGAACCCTTTAAAGGACTCAAAATGAGCCTACCACCTGATCCGGTCATACGATCCTGGGTATATACCCAAAAGACTTATTCCTACAGCAGAGATACATGTACATCCATGTTTACTGCAGCTCTCTTCACAATAGTGAAGAGCTGAAACCAACCAAAATGCCCCACAACAGATGAGTGGATGACAAAAATGTGGTACATCTATATAATGGAGAAAGATAACATCCATTTGCAGGTAAGTGGATGGAGCCATTATGCTAAGTGAAGTAACAGTCCCAGAAAAACAAATGGTGAATGGTTTCCCTCATTTGTGGATGCTAACATCAAATCCCCAGATAAAAGGCAAGCTGAACAACATTATTGTCATATTTCTGTTTATCTGAAAGCAATTATGTTGTTATAATGTAAATCTCTTAACAGGCTGTAGAATCAACCCACCACTTATTTTCAGACTCTGTAATTACTGTATATGGGCGGAAAGTATGTATTCATATTTTAGAGTAATATAAAATTAAAGGAGTAAAATGTGAATTCCTAAACATAAAAAAAGACTGAGAGAAGGATGCAGGACAGTTATGGCAGAATGCATTATCTGGGGTGGGGTAGGGGGAAGGGGAAGGAGAATATGCCTAAATTGAACTGAAAAATGATGTCTGAAATATACAAAACATCAATAAAAGTGTTATATTAAAAAAGAAACAATGAAAGGTAAAACCAACAAGGCTTGTATGGCAGCAGTATCTGCAGAGAGGAATGGGTAAAAACAGCAGGGTGTAAGCCAGACATCCCAGGCTAGTGTACTCTGAAACAAAAATGTCTACCCTAGAGCAAGCCTGACAAAGATGAGAAGCCTCTTAGAGTCTACTCAAGTAGAAAAGGACAAGAAAATCAGAGTCAAGGGGTGCTGGGGCATGGGAGAAAGAGCACAAAAAGTATAAGGCTGCTATCTGTCACTTTATGAAAACAACAGAAGAAAGTGGTGAGCCAGAATTGAAAAGTCATCTCAGTGAAAACTCTCCATTTCTTTTTTTTATGTGTATGAATGTTATGACTGCATGTGAATCCATGTTATGCACTGCTCACAGAGAGCAGAAGAGAGCAGCAGATCCCCCTGGAACTGGAGTTAGGGATGATTATTAGCTGCCTTGTGGGTGCTGGGAATTGAACCCATATCCTCTGCAAGAGCCAACTCTCCAGCACCCCTACCAACTCCCTATTCTTAAAATACAAACAAACAAAACAAAAACACATTTCTCTTAAAATGAGCCACAAACAAGGATTGTGATCAAATTCTATAAAATGTTACACTTTAAAAAAATAAAGAGCAGAATAAAATCCCTTCAGGCAACAAAAACACTCTAAAAAGGTCATGTCTATAAAACACATGAAAATTATAACTTAATATTTCCAAACAAGCTAGAAATCAGTTAAGAAAATGATGGTAGCATTAAAAGAACAACAAATATCATAATTGGTAGTCTTCAAAAAGAGAACATAGAATTCAGAAAAGAATTAGAAATGGAAGAATATGTAATTTTAGTAATAAAGACTAATGGATCTAGAGATGTTCAGAAAGTACACCTGGAGTGGTCATCTGAATGTCAATTGCTCCATTTACTGCAGAACAGTAGCCACGCTACGTAAAGAACTGCCTAAAGGAGGAGGAGTCTCTCAGACTAGTTCTTGGGACTCCTGAGGCATAACTATAATTCCCATTGGCCAATGTGGAGAACTTAACTTACCTGACATTCAGTCTAGCACTCAAAAGAATTTTGTCATACTATTGGAGAAAAATGAACCCTGTAATAAATGTTGCACTGGTTCTACAAAATAATTGAATAAGGGCAAGACAGGATCAAACCATTTTAAAGAAATTAAATGGCGGGCGTGGTGGCACATGCCCTTATTACCCAGCACTGGGGAGGCAGAGGCAGGTGGATCTCTGTAAGTTCAAGGCCAGCCTGATCTAAAGAAATTAAATGGTATCATAGAACAAGAGTTAATACTATTTATAATAGTATTTATTATAATACTATTTATATGAAAATACCTACCAAACCACAATGTATCAAGTAATATAAAATTAAAATGGAAAAATGTGAATCAACAAATATGATATGGAAATAACATACAGTTTGTTTCAAAAGATACAATTTTAATATAGGAGCAATGTATCAGGCTAGTATAACTTAGCCTTTCTGGGTTCTTAACAACCACACTTAACGCCCATACCAATTTGGCCGAGGGACCTAAGGGGTAACTTTGTTCCTTGCCCTAATTGGTCAAGCAAGTCTTGGGGGACTATGCATGGGGCATCTCTTGAAATGTCCTGCAAATGTGGGTCACCACTCTTTCTGTTCAGGGAGGTCTTGGAGATCCACTATTGGGACTTCTGCCAGTGTCCAGTCTATAAAGAGGAAAGCCAGCTCATGCTTTATGGCTCTTGCAGAGGACCCGGGTTCGATCCCCAGCACCCACATGGCGGCCGAGAGCCGTCTGAAACTCCAATTCCAGGAGAACTCCAGTTCCAGGGGAATCCGACACCCTCTTCTGACCTCCGCGGCATTGCACGACACGGGTGCACACACCTGCATGCAGACAGTACATTCACACACATACTGAAATAAATGAAATAAAAAAAAAAAAAAAAGAAGAAGCCCTGGGCTGGAGAGATGGCCTAGCAGTTAAGGGCGCTGACCGCTCTTGCAGAGGACGCGGGTTCGATCCCCAGCACCCACATGGCGGCTGAGAACCATCTTTAACTCCAGTTCCAGGGGACTCAGACACCCTCTTCTGACCTCCACAGCACTGCACGACACAGGTGCACAAACCTACATGCAGACAGTACATTCATACACACACAAAGTAAATAAAAATTTTTTAAATGTTTAAAAAATAAAATTAAATAAATAAAAAGGGAAGCCTGGTCTAGCAAGACCTGATTTTGTCCTCCAGGGATGGAACTGATAAATGAAAAGCTGAAAGGAGCCAGGGGCTCCCACCCTCCCCCTCCCACCAAAAAACCTGAAAGACCCCTGAGAACCAGATCCTCAACTGACCTAAAGCAAATGTAGTAAGTCAAGCCTATGTATGCTATGTTTATTCTCAGAGAGGGAGTCTTAAACACTTTCTAGCATGCTGAAAGCTGTAACTGTATTATTAAAGAAAATATAGAATGCGTTAAGTACAGACAAAGAAAATCTAGACTATAAAGCTTCCAGAAATGAAATGTGTAAAATAAAGAATAAACTAGATGGATTTAAAAGTAGTCTTTCAGGAGCAGAAGGATGGGTGGGAATGATGTCAATACAGTGTATGCATGTATGAAATTCTCCAAAAAAAATAACAAAGATAAAATAAAAATATGTAATAAAAACAAAAGACTTCAAAGGAGAAAAAAATGTAATGAGCTAGAAAATCAAGCACTGTAGAAACTAGCCAAAATAAAGCAGTTAGAGAAGAGATTTTAAAAATACAATCCAGTATCGATACACTCTTGACACAATATTCATGGTAATTCAAGTAACATAAAATGAAATAATTTTGAAAATAACATAAAGGAAAGAAATATTTTTGAATAAATAGTGCCCAATAAATTGTCCAGATTTTATGTAAGTGTATCTCAGAACATGAGACAAGAAATCACAAACTCTCGGCAACTCTATGCACATGACATAAGACAACCACATGGAAGTATATGATAAAGAAATTGTTTAAGGAACTGGAGAGATAGCTCAGTGTTATGAGCACTGGCTGCTCTAGCAGAGAACCCAGGTTGGATTCCAGGCACCCACATGGCAGCTAACTACCACCCATAAGGCCAGTTCTAGGGAATCTGATGCCGTCTTCTGACCTCTACAGGTATTACAGAACATGGGTATGCTTACACTCATGCAGGCATAACATTCATACACATAAAATAAATAATAATGAATAAAAATTTTTTTAAAAAACAAGTGTTATTCAAGTACTGTTAAAAAGTTGAAAGGATTCATTACCAGCAAAGGACATTGCAAATGGTGTTAAAGATCTTTTTCAGATCTAGATGGAAATATAGATCTATAAAAGAATTAAGAATGCTGGGCTGGAGAGATGGCCTAGCTGTTAAGAGCACCGACCACTCTTACAGAGGACCCGGGTTCGATCCCCAGCACCCACATGGCGGCCGAGAACCGTCTGAAACTCCAATTCCAGGAGAACTCCAGTTCCAGGGGAATCCGACACCCTCTTCTGACTTCCGCGGCATTGCAGGACACGGGTGCACAAACTTGAAGGCAGACAGTACATTCATACACATACAGAAATAAATAAAATAAAATAAAAAATTAAAAAAAAAGAATGCTAGGACTGGCAAGATAGTTCAGCAGGTAAAGGCACTTGCAGCCAGGCTGAAACACTTGAATTCAGTTCCCTAGACTAACATGGTAAAAGAAGAGAACCGATTCACGCCAAAGTGTCCTCTGCCACAACCATATGGCACAGACACACACACACACACACACACACACACACACACACACACACGCAGAATAATAAAAAAGAATATGTTTTTTATTAATTTTATTTATTTCTGTATGTGTATGAATGTACTGTTTGCATGCAAGTTTGTGCACCCGTGTCGTGCAATGCCGCGGAGGTCAGAAGAGGGCGTCGGATTCCCCTGGAACTGGAGTTCTGCTGGAATTGGAGTTTCAGACGGTTCTCAGCCGCCATGTGGGTGCTGGGGATCGAACCCGGGTCCTCTGTAAGAGCGGTAGGAGCTCTTAACCGCTAGGCCATCTCTCCAGCCCCAGAATATGTTTTTTTAAAGTGTTAATACTAGAAATGGCAACCATGTGAACAACTTTAAAAGGCTCTATCCTTATTTAAATTCTCTTAAACAATTATTAATGAGTAAGCTTAAAACAGCAATACTTCATAGGGGTTATAATGCATAAAAGTGAAATACATGATAATAATAGCATAGCATATTTCCAGGGGAGGGGTATAAAATTATTGCAAGATTCTCACTGTAATATAATATAATTGTAATATAATATAATTTGAAAATTGTAATTTAAAGGCATGTACTATATAGTATGAACTAATCTCAAAGAAAGAAAAGGGAGAGAAAGAATAGAAAATGAATTAAAAGGTGGGATTATGGATAAGAACCCATCAAAGAGGATTACCTATAATCATAGCCAAGAATTTATCCAAAAGATGGCAAAAAATGAATGAAAAACACACATCAAATGATAAAAAAGACATAACAAAATAATAGTTTATGCAAAACTACCTCAGAAATCACAATAGCTATAAAGTATAGAAATATTCCAACATAAAGGTAAGTCTTATCAATTGGATTTTAAAATCAAGGCCCAAATATTCAGAACATAAGGAATTTGTTTTAAATATGAAGTAAGTTAAATTAAAGGAATGAGAGGGAAAAATAAGAGTAACTAATATTGATCAAAAGAAAAGCAGAGGCAGCTGGAGAGATGGATGGGTCTGCAGTTAAGGGCACTGGCTCCTCTTGCAGAGGGCCTGGGTTCAATTCCCAGCACACTCATGGCAGCTAACAACTGTCCATAACTCCAGTTCCAGGGGATCTGACACCCTCTTCTGACCTATGTAGGTACCACACATTTGGTGCACCTACATACATGGGGACAATACACACATATGCATAAAATAAATTTAAAAAAATGGATTAGTTACTTTAATGTTTTCAGATATATATATATATATATATATAGAGAGATATAGATATAGATATAGATATATAGATATAGATATAGATATATATCATGAGGGATAAAGTTTATTTTACAATACTTTAAAGATCTTTTCATCAAATGTGTATAACAATGATTGTGGTAATAAAATACCTTTAAAATAAATGTAATGAGAACAACAGAACTACAGTCTTATCCACTAGAACAGCCAGAGATTTCAACATGATTCTCTAAGTAATTCATTTAACAGGTAGAAAGAACATTAATAAAAATATGACAGACTCTGAAATTTGAACCAATCTAATTTAAGAAATTTAGAAGAGACATATATGCTATGTACATTCTGTGGCACACACATAAGATTTACACATATAAATCATCATATCCTGGGAGATTAAGCTAGGTTTAATAAATTTAAAAGGGTCTAACCACATAGAACTAAATTAGAAATAAAATACATAAACTATAAAATATAAAATATCTAAACAAACTATGAGCTAAAGAAAAAAATAAGTTATTGGGGCTGGAGAGATGGCCTAGCGGTTGAGAGTGCCGACTGCTCTTGCAGAGAACCCAGGTTCGATCCTCAGCACCCACGTGGCAGCTGAGAACCTTCTTTGGTTCCAGTTCCAAGAGAATCCAACACCTTCTTCTGACCTCCTCGGCATTGCACGACACGGGTGCACAGACCTACATGCAGACATTACATTCATACACATAAAAAATTAATTAATTAAAAAAAAGAAAAAACTAAGTTACATATTTTAAACTTGATGGTCATGAAAAAATTCAAACTTTGTAGAATGCTGCCAAGCAAGGCTTGAATGATTTATTTATTATAAAATTATAAAAGTTTAGATTAGGGGCTAAAAAGATATCTCGACAGTTAAGAGAACTTGCTATTCTTCCAGAAGATGTGGGTTGGGTTTTCAGCATCCACATGGCTACTCACAAGCAGCTGTAACTACAATTCTAGGGAGTCTGATGTGTCCTTCTGTCCCCTGTGGACACCACACCCACATGGTGTACATACATACATTTAGGCAAAACATTGAGTCACTTAGAATAAAATAAATCTTTTTTAAATTTTAGATTAAATTATCTTATTTCCATCTTAGCTTATCCAACTAGAAGAAAGAGCAAATTAAACCCATTGTATAAAAAAATAAATAGTAAAAATTGGAATAAAAACTAATAAAATATGAAGAAAAAAACTATTAAATAAAAATAAATTTAAATCAATATATAAAATTTACAAACTTTTAGTCATACTGATAAAGAAAACAATAGTGAAGGAGAAAGAGTCTCAATATTAGAAGTGAGAGTTGGCAACACTCCAGGATCTGTACATACCTAAAATGGGAGGAATGTTACAAATAATTTAATAGCAATAAGTTTGACAAAATAGATAACACAGACAAATTACCTGAAAAATAAAACAAATTTAAGGTTCACTAGAGAAGAAGTTACATTTTGAATAGACATGTTAATTTTAAATATTAAATCTGTACTTTAAAATCTTTTCACAAAAGTCCATCCCATGTGCCTATACTGATAAAATGAAAATATTTCAGTAATAAATAATACCAATTTCATACAAACCCCTCCAGAGGACTGAATAAGGAGGGATACTCCTAATTTATTTTATGAGGTTTAGACCATGTCGATTCTAAACACAGACAAAAACATTTTTAAATGTAAACTGTGTACAAGTATCCACAATGAGCACAAATGTTTGATCAAGTTCAAACTTACAATATGTAAAGAATGATATAACCTGACTGGAAATGTACAGATGGCTTAACATTGAAAACTCAATAGATGTAGCTTACTGTGTTAACAAACTAAAATAGGGAAAAATGTGTATTATTTCAAAACTAAGAAAAAGTATATGACAAAACTCAGAAGTCATTCTCGATAGAGTTATCAACAAGTAAGAAACAGTAGGAAATTCAAATAAAAGAAGAGTTCTAAGAGAACTCTTCAGCTGCCATAGTGCTTACAATGGAGACTGAAGGTATTCTCTGCAAAGTTGGGAATAAAACAAAGATGCATATTCTCACCACTGGATGCAACACCACACTAGAATTTCTGGTCACTTCTATTAGACAAGACAAGAATAAATAAAACATGCCCTCATTAGAAAGGAAAAATAAAAATGTATTTATTTACAGATAATTATGAAATTCTAACTTTACAAAGCACATAACAAAGAATCTTTATGTAATAGATTTGTAAAGCAAAGAGAAAATGGAAGGATAAATCATAGTTCTAAGAATTATTACACAGAATATTGTAGAATAGGAATATTCAGAATTTCTCTGACTACATCTCGTTTGATGGATCTAGCTTTGAGGTCATGCACATAGTTGTAAAAAATTCAAATATTCACTTCCAAAAATGTTAAACGAAAATGAAATGAAAAACCTAAATATGTATCTAGCTAGTCACACAACCACATAGAGGGAAAGACCAAAGAAACTTCAAAAATAGAATCCAAATCATACTCTTGGTAGAAAGGCTGGTGTTATTGTTTTGAGACTATTGTATAAGAATTATGGTATAAAGCAAATGAGTAACTATGTGATATTCAGTCATTCCAGTTGCAATCTAAGCATTCTCAGAAATATTTAAAGAATTGAGCTTCCTACAGCCACATAACTTAGAAGAATCTAATTTTTGCCATTCAGATGTTACAGAAAAGTAAAGACTGGTGAGACTGGAAAACACAAGAACATGAAGATACATTTGGCTTCTAAGAAAATGTGACTTTGATATCTTTAGAAGTTTCTTTAGGAAATAAAATATTAGTAGAAATCATCGATCACTTAAATATTCATTGGAAAATTAAGTTTCATTTCTGTTGGCTCTACAAAGCTTAACAATAAGAGACTAGCTGACGTTAAAAATAGGGTGGTAGAATGCCAGAAAAACAAATCCTGTCCAAGCATTGGCTCACTTCAGTCTGATCGACCTGAGGACTGTAAATTGGATAATCCCTATGTTCTCTAGAAGTTTTCAAGCTCTGTCATGGTTCCAGGAAGGGTATAATATTCCTCCAGCAGCCCATTCTTTTAGTTCAGTAGTTTAATTAGTAAATAGATTGACTCATTAGCAAATTCTTACCTCACTTGAAAGATGAATATAACATAATATATTTTTTAATTAATGATAGCCCAAACCTCCTGACACAAACTATTACCAAACACTGGCATCAGTTTGTTTATCTGGAAGAAAAAGTAATGGGGACTGTGTCATTAGAGAGGATAACTACAATAAAAATCTCAGGATTGGAATGTCTGAACAATACCAATTTACCACAAGGGTCCACAATTGAAGGCCATGTTTGCCAGACATGGAATTCCTGAAAGGATTATCTCTGACGATGAGCCACAGTGGTCCTCAAAGGAATTTCCACATTTTGCCAAAACATGGGATTTTGAGTACTGCGTAGTCAGTCCACATTCCCACAGAGCCAGGCTCTTTGCAAAGGAGTACTGGTGAAGACCGAAGGAATGAAACTCTAAAACATATCAGGCCAAATTGAGACTAATGATAAAGGCCCCTGCCTCAGCCTCAGACTATTTGGAGTGAGGAATGTGTTGTGGGAGACTTTCAGTTCCCTTCCCTAGTTATTATAGCCTCAGCATCTCCCCTCAGCACTATCGTCTATGCATGGAATGTGGAAACTCACAGCACTGAGTCTCCTCCTCACACAAATATTGGAAAACTGAACAAAAACAGAGACAATAAGCAACTCACACCACCAGGGCCTGGCCTGAGCCCCCCAGTCTGCATGAAATCCTATCCTTTGTAAGTTATGGTTGATGCCAAACTGAAGCAGAAGGTATTCCCGCTGGTGTTCATTTATGTTTAAGATAATTCCAGCCACAGTCTTCCAAGAACATCCTAGAGAAAGAAAAAAGAACGACAACAACAAAAAAAATTGGCCAATTGCTTAACTATTTCAACTGTAACTGAGACTTAATTATGGGCCTAGACTTGTGTTGATAAAACATAATCCTGCCTGAGTCGAGGCTTTTACATTGGCAAGTGGCAGAAATCATTACTCAAGATCTTTTAAGAAAAAAAGAATTTAGTGAATAGATTAAAAGGTGCATCATGGAAGTCAAAAGCAGCAATGTAGTTAATTCTCATAAGGACTCTCATCAGGACTTAGAAAGATATCAGCAGTCAAGGCAAATTGTGGACTCACCTCTACTTCTCTGTGCATCTGGTTTCTTCCCTCACCCTGGCTCACAGCATATGAAGGAGATATGTGGTGGCCAGCCAGTCCAAGATCTTCATATCTTAGTGGTTCCCCAGGACCTGCAGGATAGACCCAGTGACTCGCTGCTGGTCCAGAGCACAGGAAACATAATAATATGTAACTTCCAAGGCTAGCTTTAAAAGAATGAAGTTTCCAACCATATACTCTCCTTTTTTTTTTTTTTTTTTTTTATTACAAAAAAACACATCACTATCAATACTCTCCGTCTTTTACTTACTCTATGGTCAGAGCTCCATGGAAAAGAAGTAATAGAGGCCTTCAAACAACAGTCAGTGAGGAACTGAGGCCACTATTTAGCCCATGAGAAGCTTAATCCTGTAAAAGATGGCAGGGATCTTGATACTGGACCATGCCTCAACCAAGCTTTCTGAGGAGATGCAGCACTAGTCAAACCATGTGATGGCAGGCTTTTGTGCAACCTGGAGGTAGACACCTAGCCAATCAATACTCAGATTGCTAACCTACAAAGATTGGGGCAACAGCGTTTGTTGTTAAAAGCCATTAAGTTATGGAGTAACTTTTATAAGTAGATAATTAATACAGTAGCTATAATAAATACCTAGTAATAAGGAAGTGGCTTTGGAACTAGGAGGGGATAGAAGTGAAAAAATATCTGAAGAACAAGTTTAGAGAAAGCATAAACCACCGTAAACATATTCTTAGGAGAAATCTGTATTTGGGTAAACCTCAGGATAAAGGCTTAAATAAAGAAGTTAGGAACAATGGATCTTCACTTAAACCAGTATATTTTCTTGATTGAGCAAAGGAAAGAATAATGGAAGACAGTCACTAAGGATCAAAGATCTCTGTGCCCAGGAACATCATGATTGAATAATCTTTCTTCTCCTTACTAGTAAAGTTTTCTGACTGCTACACACTATACACAACTAAAACAATGACCCTATTGAGTGACATATGTAATGGGAAATAAGAAAGATGATAACGGTAGAAAAAAGAAGTGAGAAAAAACTAGAAATGTGTAAGCATGCACTTTGGTCATGGAGAAATAGATAGGGTCAGGGAGATGGTTCAGTAGGTTAAAGCACTTGAAGTGCAAGCCTGATGGCCTAAATTCATCCTAGAGCCCACATAAAGATCAGTTACGGTGGTACACATCTGTAATCCTAGCACTCATCAAGCAAAGTGGGAGGTGGAGACAGGACAATCAGCCTGGAGTACGGAGCACAGAAACCAGAGAAACTCAGTCTCAACAAGGTAAAAGAAGAGAAGTGACTTTTAAAAAGTTGTCCTCTAACCTCTACTTGTGCAGTAAACACACACACACACACACACACACACACACACGATAGATAATACATAGAAAGATGATCAATAGATGATAGATTAGATAGATAGATAGATAGATAGATAGATAGATAGATAGATAGATAGATAGATAGAATAGATCTGATTACTCATAGAACTCATTCATATGTAGGGTTCTAAGAGTGAAATTTAAAAACTGAAGAGAGTAATCAAGAGTAGTATTTCCAGTCTGCCATTGAAGGAAATTGAGGTTATACTAAAGGGTTCTTGGGTTTGTTGCACCACACCTCATCAAAGCTGGACAAAGAAAAGCTGGATAGGGGCTGGAGAGATGGCCTAGTGGTTAAGAGCACCGACCACTCTTACAGAGGACCCAGGTTCGATCCCCAGCACCCACATGGCAGCCGAGAACCGTCTGAGACTCCAATTCCAGGAGAACTCCAGTTCCAGGGGAATCTGACACCCTCTTCTGACCTCCGCGGCATTGCACGACACGGGTGCACACACTTGCATGCAGACAGTACATTCATACGTATACAGAAATAAATAAAAAATTAAAATATATATATATTAAAAAAAAGAAAAGAAAAGCTGGATAATGTCATATATCAGTTCCATAACCCTGCTCTATTTCCAGACCTTCGCCAAAACATTTCACCAAATATATCCCCCACCAATGCTTTACTAAAACCCTACTTTGTCATACTCCAGGACACCCAACAGTCACCCACTATTACTCGTAACACCAGGGAACAGCTGCAGTTCAATATTTCTTATTAGTTAAAGTGCAAGGACTGAAGTAAGCACCTCTCATACACATGTTATTAAATTTTCTCAATAATATTATAATGTGCATATTTTTCATCTGTTTATCCTGCACATAAGGAAACTCATTTGACACTGAGAAAGATTTATAAAACTAGCCCAAGGAAGCACAGCTAGAAGATGAAAGTGATGACCTTTCAACTAATGTCAAAGTCCGTGATCACTTTCTGAGTCAGACTTCTGTGGAATTTCATTTACTAAGAATTGATATCACTATGCTAATGGCATTGTTTATATTAACTCACTAAGTAATGTAATGTTGCCCCAACAGTCCCAATGGTAGATTTCCATTTTCAAAAGGAATCTGAGTAAATGCAGTGATTCCTGGGCTATTGTGTCCCACGGACCCTCCAGCAAAAATCAGACGCTATTTAAATCTCCAACATGTACAAAGTGGATGCTTATTAAGAACAAGCTTTATGGGCTGGAGAGTTGGCCTAGCGGTTAAGAGTGCCGACTGCTCTTGCAGAGGACCCAGGTTCGATCCCCAGCACCCACATGGAGGCTGAGAACCGTCTGAAACTCCAATTCCAGGAGAACTCCAGTTCCAGGGGAATCCGACACCCTCTTTTGACCTCCGCGACGTTGCACGACACCGGTGCACAAACCTGCATGCAGACAGTACATTCATACACATACAGAAATAAATTTTAAAAATTAAAAAAAAAGAACAAGCTTTGTAGACAATGTTTCATGAGGCACATAATTGGTGAACAATGTACAAATATCATACCAGGACTCCCTGGTTTTGTAGAATACTGAAGTTAAGGTTAGCTGCTCATCTTTTTTCTCATTTCAGGGGTGAAAAGGGCCTCTGCCTTTTCCATACCCATTTGCATATCCACTAGAGAAGTCAAGCAGTGTTTCAGGCATAAGCAAGGCAGAGATGTGACTGCTGGGTGCAGTAGAAGGTGCAAAGTAGCACACAGACTGTTGTGTTTATGTTTTTCCATGTTGACATCTGATGTGATTATTCTCGTCTGTGTTTACATGTCCCATTCATCTGGTTCAACTAGGCAGGGTTTTATTAATATTATTAATGGTTGCCATAACAACAGGCATGTAAATATACTTTGACTATGAAATTATGACAAGTATTTGGTTGATCACAGTCCGTAAATTGCATCAGAGGGATGATCTCCAGGGGTGAAAGGAAATGGAACAGGACGTCACTGATGAACACTTGCTTTGATCTCATTAGGGAAATTTACATAGCAGTTACTCCTGAAAAAGTTCCTTTCCAGAGGCTTCCTCTGGAATCTGGGAGATGTTTGACCCTTGGAGAAAAGCCAAGAACCCAAAGACTCCTCCTAAACTATAAATGGCATTCTGAGTTTGCATCCTGTAGACCTTGATGCTTCAACATTCAGGATATTAGTGGAACAAAGTCAAATACTAGAAGTTGGATGAATTTCCTCTGCTGTTTCCAAATACAGTTTCTTAGCTGACATTCTTTTGGATGGTAAATACTTATTAAAATTTATCCCAGATATTATGATGAAGAAAAGGGATAAGATGGTAAGCATGGAGAACACATCATGGAATCTTTGCCATTGAAGAATCTGTACGCTTGTTCAAAGTATATGGTGTTTGAGGAGGTCCCCAAGACCTTCGATTTTTAGTTTGAAATTTAGGAAAGCCTAGGGCAAACCATTCTGTATATGTGATATGTATGATACTCACATTTATTGTGGGTAATACATATCACATATAGAGACCTCATTTCTCTCAATGTTAAAATAATTAAGAATTTTAAGTCAGCCTGACATGGTAGCATACATCTTTAATGTCAGCACTTGGGAGATAGAAGCAGGTTGATCTCTGTGAGATTGAGGCCAATCTGGTCTACCTACTGAGTTCTAGGCCCCATCTGAGCCTACAGGAAGACCCTGTCTAAAAAAATTGACTAACTTGCCTTAATCCATAATCAATAGAAGGAAAATACATAAAAGCTTTTTTTTAAAGATGCCATTCATGTCTGGTCTTAGAACATTGACTCCAGAGAAACAGGAAACTTAAACCCTGTGGCAAGACACCTGAACGTTCATGACCTCAGCTTCTTATCCTCTGCCTGGTTTCTTTGAGGCACTAGCATGCTGTTTAACAAATTGCCTTCCGAAATGTGTGTAAATGATTCCCAGGTTATAGCTTACATGCTGGAAATAGCTTCAATCAATACTGAGCAACCAATTTTACAAGTCTCAATACACAGCTATGTGTTTAGGATAAGACATGACTAGTAAAACATTTTTATTATGTGAATTATGATCTAAATACATTGAAGATAACAGGTTGAGACATTCCATCTAATGGACCAGTTCAGAAGGAAGTGAGAGAAGTCAAGAACAAACAATATGATTATAATTATTCATGCAACCATCCCTCTTCCAGTAACAGATGAGCAGTCATTGTGCTTCAAATCATTCATTATTTATTCTCTCCAGAGAGATGGGAGTGCTATGAGAGTTACAGATTAGTGCAGGGGATGAGAGTACTCAAATTCCATCCTTCCTCCATTTTCAATAAAAGCGGACTAACAAAGCAGAAGTCAGTTCTTCCTGGAAAGTAGCAGGGTAATATTCTTCACTCATCTCAGTTCAGTCCAACCACTAAAGCCAAGGACACTTCACCCGAAGTCTGTCAGAGCTCACAGCCTTCACGGAAATGAGGCCAAGGGACCAGCTGTGAAATGATGAGACTCCAGATAACCCATCACCTTGTTTTCTGTGTTAGGAAGATATGTGACTCAAGTTGAATTGTGTCCCCAATAAGATATGTTAAAGTACTAACCCCCAAGACCTGTGAATGAAACATCACTTGAAAATAGTACTTTATAGATGTAACTAAATTAAGATGAAGTCATTTTTTAATTAGAGTAGTCCCTGATCCAGTAACTGTTGTCCTTATAAGAAGAGGAAATTTAGACACAGAGTCACACAAGAACATTGTGTGATGACAAATACCGAGATTAGAATGATGCATCTGAAAGCCAAGGAACGCCAAGAATTACTGGCAACCAGAGAGACTGGGAGACAGGCTTAGAACACAAGCTCCCTCAAGAAGAGCCAATCCTTCCAACACCTTGATTTGAGACTTTTGCCCTCCCAAATTGTGAAAGAATAAACTTCAGTTGTTCTAAGCTACCATCTGTGGCAATCTGCTCCAATCACCGTGAGGCACTAGCACCAATGGCAAGGACGGCAGAAGTGTGTCCTCGGCAGAATGGTGAAGAGGTAGCTCCGGACGCTTGCAGCCTCAGAGGCCGCCTCCTTACTGCTCTCACCTCTTTCTGTCTTGCTCATGTTCTGGTCACATCCTCCACATCTATACCACAGACATAAGGACTAGAGCTCAAGGGCTTCAAAGGCCACTTGCAGAGTGTCCAAGCTGAGAGCAGACCTGTGAAGGAGACTACCAGATTTAGAGATACTCTGGTCTTTCCAGCCTCCTCCCTTATAGCACTCTGTTGTCTCTTAAAACTATCCTTTATTCCCATTCCTTAATAATTTCACAAAAAAATGGTCTTGGCCAGTGTAAAAACTCCACTCAAATATCACCTCCATGAGAAGCCTTCTTTCCACCGTATTCTATGGAAGAATTTGTCAAGTCTTGCACTTCGGGCATACAGTCTCAAATGCCCTTGGAATTTTCTTGATAGTAAAGTCTTTCTTGTGCTGATGATGTGACTCCTGATAAACCCTAAGGATTATCTCTACCCGATGAAGCTGGGCAAGAGAAGAGAGTTGGGGCTTTTAATCACTGGACTTTCCAAAGACAAGAATAGAACTCAAAACTTAACTCAACCATATGACCAATGATTTACTCAACCATGCCTACAAAATCCTATCAAGAACTTCTAACAATTGGCTCCTGATGAATTCTGGGAGAGGGGAGCCATTATCTTCAGTTCTGTATTTACTGGTGACCCCACCAAACTCGTGGACTCGGTTAAACTCAATGGGGCACAAAACAATGCAAAAAGACATGAATGTGGGAAAAATAATTGAAGGGATAGAGACAAGGGGCAGACAGGAGAGGCTGGGGAGAGTAATTAGAATGTATTATATACATGTACAGGATTGTCAAAAACAAATTTAGTTAATTAAAAAAAAAGCTTTCTGAACACTGAGGTTTGTGGAGCTTATGTTTATGGAATACATTGAAATTTGTATCAGTTAGTTGTCTCTTAGCTGCAACAAAATACTTAACAAAAGCCACTTAAGGAAGGAAGGGTTTATTCTGCCTCACAGCTCCAGGGGATACGATTCATCATGGCAGGGAAATTGTCACAGCAAGAGCAAGAAGTTCATAGTCAGATTGCAATCATAAACATCAGAGAGTTGCCTGTGTTCAGCTCGCTTTCTCCTTTTCATTTGGCCAGAGACCCCAGCCCATGGAATGGCGACCCCACATTTAAGGGAGGTCTTTGTACCTCGATTAACCTAATCTAGAATATGCACCTAGACATTAGTTAGAGATTTGTTTCCATGGTGACTCTGAACGCCATCAAGTAGGCAATCAAGATTAACTACAAAAATGCTCCTGAAGAGTAATGCATACTGACTCAAGACAAGATATCAAAGTCCTCCACATCTTCATGGTTCTTGTCCTGCATCCACCCTTCATAATAAAACAGTTCACTGTTTCAATAAAATATCAAACCTGAGGGAGTGTATAGAAACCCCCAAATATATATCTAGCTAGTTGTTCAGATGTGCAATGATCTAGGAACCCCCACAGTACAGTTAAGCCTGATGTAAGAGCATCTTTTATGTTGTGAAATCTCAGAACTAAATAGGTTTTAGAACAGAACAGCCTTTGGGTCGCCCTGTCTACTCTCCCGCAGCTGGTGTGAAATCTGTGTTATTTTTGCATGACCACAGGAATCCTCCTCTACAATCACCTGGTGCTGTGTGAAGGTGGCTAACCTCATTTCTTCAGCTGCAGATCTAGCATTTGACCCAGTGTTGCCAATATCCGGTCTCCTCTAGTTGCTTCAACAAAGGTAGTTGATTTCAGTCCATCCAATGAGATCATATTGACAAAAAAGCAAACAAACAAAAGCCCTCTTTCCATTAGGGTTGCAAAACTGATAGGCTAGAAGGTCACAGGTGCCTGATTTTGCTTTAGCATCATTTGAGGATAGACCATTGACACAAAGAGAGAAGATCTGAAAGACATTAGAGCCTCATAAAACTTGTTGAAATTCTAAACATACCTGTGATTGAAATCAGCTCCTTCACCTCCCAGGCACATTGGTCAGTAAATTCTTTTTTTGAATTAACATGGTTTGATCTAAATATTCTGTCATTTGCAATTGAAAGAATTCCTTCTGAATCCTTCCAAAGTATCCCAAGTTTCCCATCCCATCATCAGAGTGTAATGGTTGATTTGTTGCCACAACCTCTAGACCACTGCTTAGAGTAGTGCCTATGTATTATGGTTTGAATATGAAATTTCTGCCACGGGCTCATGAGTTGAATACTTGGTCCCTAGTTACTAGTGCTATTTTGGGCTGTAGTGGAAATTTTCAGAGGTGGGGCCTCAGTGGGAGAAGTAGGTCATTAGGATGGTGTTCTAGCGTCCTCCGCCGGCCCTGTGGGCGTGGCCCTCTGTCTCCCTCCTTCTGCCTCCTGTCTTCCATGAGGTGAGTGGGCTCCAACTCCACACGCTCCTACTGCCATGATGTTCTGTCCAAGCACGTGGGACCAGAAGTCCAAATGACTGTCTCCTCCTTCACCTTGTTCATGTCAGGTATTTGGTCACAGTGAAGAGAAGGCTAACCCACTAGACCGAATTTGTCTTTAATTGCTGCAGTATCCACCTCAGTGCCGAGAACAGCAGTTTCTGCTACAGACTTTCTGAAGAAATGTTGCATAGCTAACCTCCCCTTTTACAAATGCTTACTTCTTCTTTCCTGAACGTTTCTCTCTCAGCTTCACACCCAGCAGAATCTCATTCCCAGCTAAAAGAAAAACCATCATCTAAAAGCTGAAAAAACATCAAATTGTAGCCCTCATTCTGTTTCTTATTCCAGACACGCAGCCTTGAGTATTTTTTTAGGTTTTTTAATTTCATTTCTCTTTGGTCTTAGTTTCTTCATTTATAAATTAATATATGAAGATCTTATCAAGGAAAACTTTATTACTCTATTACTTGATAAATCATTAATTAGAAGCTAAAGGGTTTAGCTGAGATTTTTCTGGAGCAATTTTATTCTAATAGATGGTTCCTGAATACCAAGAAACTTTAAAAGACTAAAGAGGTGAAACTATAGGAATACAATAAGCTATCTGGAGATACACCCAATGGATGTATCTACCTCAGTGGCCCCTGCTTTATGCCATCCTTGAGATTTTCACTTTAAACCACTATTGGGGAGATACAGGGCACTACTAACTACAAAAGATGAAATATGATCTCATCAGATTAGTATAGGTACTTCCCCCACTTGAACTCAAACATTAGAACTAAACCATAAGCCAGGACTTACCCCACATCTACCGACTAGTTAAACTAGAGCATTGATGATGCCGTGGCCCAAGCCTCAGAGGAAAATATCTATCATAAGGAGAAGATGGTAGAACCCAGTGAATAAGTAAAGCTATGTCTCTTGGCTCTCACCCAATAAGAATAAGACCTAGATCTATTGTCCAAAGTGGACACAGGCCTCCAGCTCCTTATTAATAACATATTTTTATCCTAAGGGCATGATCTGAATTTTCTTTATTTTAGGCCAAATCCTCCTCAAGGACAAAGATATGGAGGACCTTTAAGAGAGGAACCACTGAAAAGACCACAAGTAATGAATCTGATGTGTCCAGTGCCCACCTGTCTACCCAGATAAACTCCTGTTATGGAATCAGAAAAGTGACCATTGACTGAAAAAGGCCTGTTTTTGCTCCATCTAAGGTCAAAGCCATGCTTGGAGCAGTAGAAATAGGTGGAGTAAATAGTCATCTCAATTTTTTTTAATTTAATTTTATTGATGGTTTGTGCATTTCGTACATCAATTTCCAATTCAGATCAGGCATATTTCCCTTTCCCTTCCCCCCCAACCCCACCCCATCCCAGATCATGTATTCTGCCATAACTGTCCTGCATCTTTCAAGTTTTTTTTTCATTTTTTAGCTATAAGTGATAATCCATGAGTATAAGCATCCTTCGTGCAAAACCAATCTACAGATTGTTGTGCCCAAACCCCCACAGTCCCACCATTCAGTGGGGGGTGACAGGTTGTTTGTTCAATCAAGTTGATCAAATGAGTGTCCAGAGTACATCGCTGTAGTTTCACCGTTCACCCCAATTGCAGCCTTTACATTCTACCACGCCCCCTCTTCCGCAGATTGTTCCCTAGGCTTAGAAAAGGGGCACATCTCAATTTTTGAGCACCGAAGGATCCTGCTGCCTTACTAGGGGTCAAGAGGGCATTTCAAAAAGGAAAAGAGAACAGGGAAGAAGATGATTTTAATTCTTTTCTAGAGCAAATTATTGTACAAGTTTCATACTTTCTGAAAAACAATATGAGTGTTCATGAGACGATAACTGTTTAAAACTTCAGGGACAGCATACTGGTCCTTGTACAAGTTCTCCATCCCCCAGGCCTTTGGGTGCTTCTCTACCCATCAGTAGAAATATCGTCCTTTGGTGTAAGCCCCAAAGTTTTATTATAGCGCAGCTCTTCCTAAGAGTGCACATCTAGGACTGCCTGCATCCTGAATGTTGTAGATCCCAGTGCTCTGACTCAAGCCTTCCGTCTTCTAGGGTTTCCCTTCTCCTTAGCTGCACCGTGCTAGTCACATGGATTCTAATGTTACTAATTTGTTGATGATAATGAGCCTGTGTGTCTTCAACTCTAGTTTTTCCCAAGAAACTCCTGATCTGGATTTTAGACAGCTTTGATAGATCTTTATTATATTTTGGTATGGTATGGTATGGTGTGGTGTGGTGTGGTGTGGTGTGGTGTGGTATGTTATGGTATGGTATGGTATGGTATGGTATGGTATGGTATGGTATGGTATGGTGTGGTGTGGTGTGGTGTGGTGTGGTGTGGTATGGTATGGTATGGTATGGTATGGTGTGGTGTGGTGTGGTGTGGTGTGGTATGGTATGGTATGGTATGGTATGGTATGGTATGGTATGGTATGGTGTGGACCTTATAAGCTGCTTTAATCTTAAGGTTAACTGAATTCCTTCCTTACTGAAGTCACTTTGATGAGAAAAGAAAGCAGGAAGGAAGGCACAGGGCATGAAAGAACTGAGTAAGAGTGGTAACGAATGAATGTGTATGTGAAAAGGAAGGAGAAATGTGAATTTACCGTGTTTAATAACTTTGGGAAGAAAACTATATCCTATTAAAGCAAAATCAAAAAGAGTTAAATATAACTCTTTTAGAGCGGCACGTACAAATCAACTAAAACTGAATCATGGATGATCCCTGCAGCCTATGATCAAAGTCTTCATCATAGTAAATTTTTCATCAACCTCTGAAAGACCTTGTTTCCAAATCGTTTGGAACTCTCTCTTCCTCCATTCAGTACAAACTGGGATTTCAGACAGAACTGAGTCCTTAACAAATCCTGCCTCTCTGACACAGAGACGTAAGGCTGCGTCATCCTCCCTCTGTGCTTTGTAACCCTTGCTCTACTACAATCCCCTCCTTCACACAGCAGTCTCTGAGGAAAGATTTTCAAGAAAGAAACATCAGCAGTATCCTCGACTGGGAAAAAGGATTGTCAATATTCTCTTGGGGCAAGAGCACCCTCTGGTGGTAAATGTCTGCACTGTACTCTGACAGTTCCATCTCAAAAGTAGCTGTCTTCCTAACTGGACTCAATAGCAAACCCTTCCAGATGGAACCTATTTCAGGATGTTTCTGGGTACCAAAATAATCTACTGAGCTCCAAGTTATAAAGCCTGAGTTCACAACTTGGTACTATTATTAATTCATGAGTGACTTTGGCCTAATCACCTCTCTCAACCTTTATTAAAACTGGGAAAACAATGTCAAATTTAGGATCAGGTGAAAGCGTCTGCTATTTAGTAAAGCACTATATACATTAAAGTAAGGTATTCTATTGTGAGGTTTGCCAACTATATACCTATAACATATCCAAGCACATTATGTTATCTTTATTATATTATATTATATTACATTATTATATCATATTTTTATATATTCCTGGTAACCTCTTCATTTTATGTATAACATTTATGAATCTGTATGAGTAGGTTTCTTCCACATGTCTACCTTTGACCTTCTTATACTCTGCAATGACTCTGTACCCATGTTAGCTGCTATAGCTTTCTGTCTGTGTTCTCCCCCCGCCCCCCCAATCACCTTCCAGTAAACATGTGTTCATGAAGCCCTTCCCCAGCTTTGGATTCAAAGATAATTTCCAGTGACCTTGAGCAGGAAGTCCCAAGAACCAGAGGTGGCACGAACAAGCAGTCTTCAGCAGCATAGGCAGATTCCATCTGGTATCCCTCTGTACCTTGCAGCCTGGCAGCACGAAGGCAATCAGTTTGCGTCATTTCCTCACCATCTGCCCTGTCCTCTCTCCTACCTCACACACCAAAACCCGCGCAAATGAACCTGTTTATCCTTCTGCATGGCATTTTCTCATGACTTCATGCCTCTTTCTACGGATTTCCTTTGCCCAAATCAAAGTTGTGGTTCTTCTCCTTAAACACTTAAACATCATCACCTCCTAGAGCCTCTTTCCCACCTCCTCACCTCCAAGGCTGAATTAGGATAGTTCCCCCTATTAGACGCTATGGCTGCCACTATCCCAGGGTTTATTACATTGTATTCTAAATGCCTTTTACTTGTATCTCCTCTTTCATTCCCTAATAAACTGGTATTCAGTGTTCACTCAGTATAACTTAGTGAATAAATACTGACTCCTGTGTCATCAAATTCAAAGGGGACCATTTTGTTCTAATCTTTCCTCATTTCTCAGTAGCACTGGCCAACTGTTCTCTGCTCTCTGCATTCCACTTGATTTTCACTTAACACTTTAACCTCTACTGCAGTTCTATATACTGCAGTGTTCAGGGCTAGGGGCTTATGCTCTCCCTTGATTATCTCTTTCAGTCTTGTAGATATAAATGTCAAACGTTAATGATTACTAGTATGTGTATCTCTAGCTCTTTCCTCCAAAATTCTAGACTCACAAATAGGCAATTGATGTATTTTTATCACATATTGTTGTGATTATACATTTAGTTGCTGTCCACCTAAATTCATGGATTGAATCTAACACCTAGAGTGACAGTTTTAAAGAGTTGGTTCCTGTGAGAAGTGATGATGTCATTCATAATCAAGATTAGTGCCCTTTAAAAGTGATCAAAAAAGCATCGCCGGGCATGCTGGCACACGCCTTTAATCCTAGCACTTGGGAGGCAGAGGCTGGCGGATCTTTGTGAGTTCAAGGCCAGCCTGGTCTACAAAGCGAGTTCCAGGACAGCTGGAGCTACAGGGAGACCCTGTCTCAAAAAGACCAAAAAAAAAAATGTGGTCAAAAAAGCTAAATTTCCCCTTCTACCATGTGAAGATGCAAAAAGTATCACCTTTGAAGAGGAGATCAAGCCCTTACCACACATCAAACTTGCTGGCACCTTGATCCTTGATCTTAGACTTTTCAGTCTCTGGAGCTGTGAGGAAATCTATGCTGTTCATAAACTATAAAGGTTTTTTGTTATAGCATTTCCCAAACAATAGGATACACATGGTTCTTAACAGTATTCTTTTTTTTTTTTTTTTTTT